>JAJLRJ010000007.1:26755599-27165599 GCA_024195265.1 Dendrophyllia cribrosa | reverse complement strand
GAAAGTTAGTTCATCATAGACTGTTGTGTTGCCTTGATTTCAGTAAAACAGGAAGGCCAATTACATGATCTTGCACTGACGAGTTACTGATGGTAATATTATGACAAAAACTGCCTGTAGGGATTATTTTCCCGAAAAGAAAGAGAGAGTTCATTAAACTTTTGGATTATTTTAGGCCATAAAGTTGATGCTTGATACTACGGTGTACTTGTCTATTATCTTTCATGAATTACTGATGAGTTTACTGATAAGATATCAGATTTGACAGTTCGAAAACCCACCTAGTCCACCATTAAGAACACCAGTGCTTTCATGTGATTGGCACTAATAGGCCTTATTCACGATAGCTGTCATGTTGGTTTTTATGTTATTATGCAAATTTACCACGTGATTTCTGCGGGGGCAAACAACTCAAACTCGGGAGATTTCAAACCAGTTGTTTATTATGCTGATATCTTTTTGAAGCTAATACATTTTTACAGTGTTACAGTAATTCATATACTTAAATTTAAGTTATTTTCGTCGCTTTGGTAACAAATAAACAGTCTGCGTAGTTAACAAAACTGATGCAAGTCAGATATAGATCAACCATTCCAAACTTCTAATAAATATAACTATCCAGCTCTCAAATATTATTTTTACAAGGATACTTCACTATTAGAAAGAACAGATCCTCCGAAAATTGTTCTTTTATCCATTGTTTGCCCCCTGGCAGAGCACATGGCTAATTTGCATCATAATGTAGCCACCAACATGGCGGCTATCGTGAATAAGGCCTATTAGCCGTACCTCAGTAGTAATCAGTTTCACATAATATCAATTAACTTGTTATTTGCACTTGTTACATGTACGTCTTAAACTTTCTATTCAATAAACAGTAACAGTTCATGGAAGATTTCTCATTATTTGATTTCGTTTGTCATCCCCTTCTGCCTCTGGGGGGAACACATCATCGCCATCATCATCATCATCATCGTCATCATCGTAGCCATCTTCCAAGAATTCATCAATGTCATCCTCAGTAATGAGACATATGTTATGTAAAACACACGAAGCGACAACAATTTCGGGGGCATCTTCTATTCTGTTAATTTCCTTTTCAGTTTTCATTTTTCGAAACTTTCCCTTGTAAAGAGCCAAAGACCTTTCAACCACCATTCTTGTGGAACTGTGCACAAAGTTGTATCGCTTTTGTCTTCTTGTTAGACGACCGTTATTCTTAAAAGGTGTCAGTATCCAAGATTTTAGTGGATACGCAGCGTCTCCAATAAGGTGAGTATTGCCTGGGAACAGCTGCTGGGGATCTGCCTCAGCCTCAATAAAGAAGGGAGAATTTCGAAACACACGTGCGTCGTGAACCGATCCTGGAAATCCACAAAATACGTCCGTGAATCGCATACTCGTGTCACAAATGACCTGTAACTGAATCGAATGAAAGCTTTTCCTGTTGATGTACTGCTCATGATTTTTCCTAGGCGCCTTGATAGGAATGTGACAGCCGTCAATCGCTCCCATCACACCTGGAAAACCTCTCATTTCTTCAAAATTTTGGTTCTCCTCTCTTGCCCTTGCCCCACTAGGAAACTGGATAAATTGATGACAAATGAACTGCAATCGCTTTACAAACTCGCTTGTAAACACGACAGGCACTCGATCGTGTTACATTAAATCTATCGGCCACAGATCGAAGACTCTCTTGATTACCTAAAACCCATAGAGTAAGAAGGATTTGCTTTCGGAGTGGAATAGGTCTTCTTCCACCCTGTTTTGGCTCATGTGGCAAGCCGGGTACTACAGCAAGCAAGCCTTCCAGGAACTCAAGTGTTCGTCTCGACATACGAAAGTGGCTTCGAAAGGTGCCTAAGCTGTACTGAGGAACGACAACCTCCGCGTAATTTTCAACTCTTATGCGCTTCTTCCTCTGTTTATATGCCACTAGCGCTAGGATGCCATCGTCCGCACTATTTGAATCGCCAATCACAAAATTCTCCATAGTGTCGTCGCATATTTCTTCCAAAAGAAGGAAACTCATCATTTCTCGTGAGGCCGCCATATTGGACGCATTTGCGAAAGGTTACCAAGGTTACAGATCCAAAACCGGATTTCGCGTTCCTTTTGGCCGCGAAATCTGGCAAATCTCGGATCAAAAATCCGTTTTTTGATTCTCCGAAAGGAACACACCCAAGGTCATGATCATTTTTCCACGAGTCGTTTCTTATTCGAACCGCCATATTGGAAAGGTAACCAGTGCGGAGAGGATTATGGGCTAACATCAGGTGCGAGGAGCATTTTGGGTTATGGCAGTTCTCGGCTTGTCAAGACGAAAAAAAAACACGTTCTAGACCCTTAAATATTCGCCTTAGGGAAAAAAAAAAAGAAAACAAGAACAAACAAAAATAAAATAAAACCAAAATAAAAATGAAGTGTTTCTAATATGAAAACAAATACTCCTTTTAAAATTTTCTTTTTAAAAATAATTTGTAGTACTTTCAAAAGTCAAACGCATTCAAGCGTTTTAAAAATAAATTGTGTTTAAAAACTAAAGAATACATCTTTAATATTTTCTTTATAGAAAAAAATGCAGTAATTTGAAAATTAATCGATTACAAAAGTCGAATTTTCTTGAATAATCAAGAAAATTCCTTATGGCAGTTCTAGGCCACCAGCTGTGGAACTGAGCTTTTGGTTTATCAACATTACCCCTTGCTGTTTGGAACGCCAAGCGGTAATAATTAGCTTTTTCATGACGCTTGTCACGTGCTGTATTTTGGAGCGATTCCAACATCTCTAATGCTTCGTATTTATTAAACTCTGTTAGTGGTCGTGTTGAATAAGTTAAGATTTTCTTAACCAAGGACTCCACTGATGCCCTCGTCACCGCTTCCAGTGATTCCTTCAGAACTCTGACCTCCTCTTTTAGAATCTTAGAGGGAAAAGATAACAACGCCAACTTGCATAATTTACGAAAGGCAGTTTAAGATAAGCATATCTTACTGCGCCTTTCAATAACATGCGAAATTTGAAATTCAAATCTCCACAAACGGTTGCGTTATTCCCTGCCATCAATCATAATTAATACGAAAGCCAACGGACCATGTAAAAAAGAAACAGAAATTCGGTCGCAACCGAACCATCATTTTACGAACAAATCATCATTTAGTCTTTGCTCTTCCCGTCCGTAATCAGAATTCGGCCGCAGCCGAACCATCATTTTACGAACAAAGCAGTCGAACAGCGTTCATTCCAGTCGGAATTCATGAAAACCTGTCTGGCGGTTCAAAGTTTCTATGGAAACAAGAAGGGAAATGTAAGTCATTTACCCCTAAAACATAATCACCTCAAGTTCTTGTTGGTTGCCAGCAACAGGAGCTGGTACGGCGGCTACCGCAGGTTCTGCAGCTTGTGCTGGGGCGGCTGGGGCAGGTTCTGGATCAAGCACCACCGGTGCGTCAAGGTCCGGGTGTTGGATCTCCGCCATCGTGAGGGTCGTACCGCGCCAAAAACTTCTGGAGTTCCCTACTCCTCGTTCCGCTGGGAAACTGAGTGTGAATGAAGTGAACAAGTCTTCCCGCTATTTATTTCCAGGCCATTACGTAACCAGCGTGAATAACTCACATTCAGTCCAAAAGAATGCATTATTGTCGTATATTTCAACTTGCATATGATTATGAGTGTTATGAATAGCACAATAAATAATAATTGGTATATATATATATATATATATATATATATATATATATATATATATATAACTATCATATGCCACCTTTGTGTCTACATGTTCAAATTATTGTTGATGGCATATAAGCACCAGGCCTTATGCAGGTAATATTATGTGGAACACGGCTAAAATAAGCTTCAGTTATGGGTCCAGATGTTTTTTAAGTGCTAATGGTGGTGATGTGCTTTCAGAAAAGGAAAACACAATATTTGGCACTTAAGCTCCTTTTTTCTATTTTATTTTATAGTGATTGTTAATGTTATTTTTTTTTTCAACAACAACAGGGAATTTACTTAGGGAAAATAGTGATATAAGAGAGAGAGAGAGAGAGAGATCCAGCTTTATAGCACATTTTTTAAAACTATCCCCAAGTACCGAAAACTACAAAAATAAGAAAAGGAAATCCTTGTGAAATGCAAATTTGAGACAAAGCTTATATTTTAGTACAGAGTAATGGGTTAATTTATTTCATAAATACAAATGTATTTCTAGCTAATGGTTGAAATATAACAGTGTTTTAGAGATCTGTATTCATTTTATATTGTTGTTACTCACCAATATTCACTCGCTCCTCATTGCCGGTGTGGCTTTCCATTTTTATCCCTGAGCCACGAAAACAAGACTGTTGTGTTTCTCAATACGGAATTTATCATATTGTTTCGATTGAGCCATCGAAAGCGAGTAGTAGTGGTATTCTTTTGAAAACAAAAACCTCGAGGGCGCCTGCAAAGGTTTTCCAGCACTGTTTACATGAACACCCAGAGTAAGCGACCGGTTCTTCTTCGTATTATTCGTTTGATCTCGCTAATAACAACCTACATTTCTTCTCCCGGTTTCTCTTCTTCTTCCATGTAGCTTTCAGTCAATTCCTACGTCGACGAATCCTTCAAATCGCTCAACATTGAGGATTTGAGGTCAACATTTGTTTTAGAACTCACACATGGCCGATGTCCACGTACTGACGTCATAATTGCGTCGCATGGGCTAAACTAGATCCCAGTCTCTCCGGGACACTTTTTAGGCTGAAAAGCGCGTAGTTTGAAGGCGAAAAAAAGGCTTTTTAGAAAATTCAAGCACTGTAAAAGCGTGAAATCGTTTTTTATACATATTGAACTACAAGAAACCGAAGAAAAAAATTTCGTGTCATATGCTCTTTAAGAAGAGACTTAACTGTAATCATCATTCGTGTATAACTTAATGTTTCCTTTGCGGAACGCTCCATAAATAGGCCATTTGCATGATGACGTCATATACCACAACTACCAGAATCCTTCAGTTTTTTGTTTTGTAGTGCAAATTAGGACTATTGTTATTTAAACCGCACTGGGATTACAAAATTTAAATGAGAAAGGAAAAACGAAATGAATTCTGGTAGTTGTAGTCAAATGACGCCATCGTGCAAATGGCCTATTGTCTGTTTACAAAGTAATGTGTGCTTTCACATATAGCTTACATGTAAGCTAAATATATACGAGCAATACAGCCACTGTAGGCCTCGCTACTCAAAACACAAGCTGTATAGAGCAGAATAGAATACAACATACGCTGAGGTCACTCAGGTATTTGCACTTCGCAGAATAATAATAATAACATTGCCGTATCGATCGTCATAACATTTATGCTTCGATCTACAACGCGTTCGGACACATCGATATTATTACTGAATGCAGTGTTAATCGAGGAATTATACCATGGTTTGATTTGACAACGAGCTACTGCGTTAATACCTTTTCAGAAAATGAATATGTCGGGATAAATGTAAAATAAAATGTACTTTGACGCGCCATTCGATATCGCCTTATTCCCGGCCCGTAAGTCGGCGTGCGAGGTTGATAATTAAAGGGAGGGTTTCACGGTTCGGCGCATGTGCACAGATTAAAATGCTTTATTCGCTTACTTGCCAATTTTATCGGTTAAAAAACCACTCACATTTACTTCAATAATCACATACTATAATTAGTCCAAATAAAGCGAAGGATGACCAAAATTCACAGAAAATTTCAACGGATTACACCGACAAAGTCAACACTGAATAAAACCTTTGACCCGAAGGATTTATTCTACGCTCTGGTGGCTTTCATGGCGCACATTGGTATGTTTAATCATCCATTCAATCAGCGACATTTTCACAGGCAAATTTCCCGTCAGAGTTATTTACTCGCTTCCGATTGGTCTAAATAATGAATTTAAATTAGTCTTAAATGGCTTACGCCATAGCTTGCACATGCGCCGAACCGTGAAACCCTCCCTTTAACTTCGGCCTCCATATGATCCTGTAGTAAAGGACCGAATCGGGGGGGGGGGGGGGGGGGGGGGGGGGGGAGTGGGGGCTGCGGGTATGTGTTTATTAGAGTCTATTAAACGTTAATTTTCATTGCTGCTGCAATTAAAACGTAAACCGATATAGCTCTTATTTTTTTTTGTGAGTTTGTCACAAATACGTTTAAAACAGTTTTACTGACTCATGGAGAGGGAGGTGAACTTTAAATATATTTTGTTTACATACCTGTAACAAAGTGCTTTTCTCTAAAAATACTAAGAAAATAGTTTGTTTAAAGTCTGTTTGGAGACATCTCCTGGTTTTAGTATTTTAAAATTGCCTTTCAAATAGCTCTAAATTATGAATTCAACTTCAAACATGTTTCAAATCACTATTTATAAGCTATTTAAAAGCGTAGTAATGAATGTCCATTTCAAACAGTATTTAAACATCATATTTAAAACGTATTTTTATTTTTTACTTGTTACAACTACATTATAAATCGACAACATTTTATGATTCTTTTCCAAACAGTGCTCAAATAGTCTATTTAAAACAATTTAGAGTAACACTTTGGCAGTCATGTTGTCAAAATAGTGTTCAAATACTCTATTTGAAATGTAGTTTTGGCGACAAATAGCTTACAAATACATGGAAAAACCTATCCGGTTTATTAAATAGCATTTAAATATACCTCAAATACATTTCAAACTATTACCACTATTTTAGAATTTTTGTTAAAATATAATAAAAATACACCATGATGAGCTCAAAATATAGTTAAAATCGTTTAAATACATTAAAAGTACCTTTAAATTACTTTTAAAATACACTTGGTAATAAACAAGGCCAAGCACACTCACAGACGCATACATAGGGTGACATGGTTTTCAAAAATCCAGCTAGATATATATGTATAGCCCATTCAATCAAGACTGTTAGATCTAAACACCTATATACAATCATGTCACTAATTAGGTTTCTCTTGGGTATTCAGCATACCTTGCATGTACGCTCATTAGCATTTTGTTATATAGCGGTGTTAAGTTTTTCTTTAGTTGGTCAGTTTTATTTTCCACCGTTGAGTTCAACGATACGCCTCGAGCAGTACATTAGCCTCTAGCAGAGTTCTCTAGGTTCTTCTACAGTGCCGTAAGCAATGTAAGTGTCCGAATTAGTTGTCAGACTTCTGTTTCGTTTCGCCTTTGCGTTAGTATTTGTACATTTTGTAAGTTAGTTATTTGTTTGTTATTTCAGTTTCAACCTCATCTTATCTCATCTCATCCTATCTCATCTTATCGCATCGTACTTATGTCATTCATCTTACTCGACTGATTATTCAATTGTCAACTCCGATTTGGAAGAATAAAAATGAGCGTTAAATTGTTGCTGTGAAAGACATTTGTCTAGAAGTTCGCCTCCGGCGGTTACAAAGACTTACAAGTTGGATTTGCAAAGCATTCGTTTTGTGCGAATGATTCGTTGTCTCAAGATAACAACGGAAGTATTTATAATTTATTTAAGCTTTAATGTATGTATTAGAGCACACTGTTTAATAAACTTTCATCCAAATCTAACTGAACGTAGAATTCTTGTTTGGTTTTGGTTTTCAAATCTCAACCCGTTTCGCGCTGTTAAATTGTGATCATCGTCATCCCATCACTAAAATCATTATCAGCATATCAATATCACCACCACCACTATCATCATCATCATCATCATCATCATCATCACAAACACCATCATCATCATCATCATCATCATCATCATCATCATCGTCATCATCATCATCATCATCGCAAGCAGGCAATTATTTCCAAATAAACATTTACTTCCCGATTTCTTGTATAGGAATATAGGGTAAAAGTTGACTGGAGAGCGTATAGTACGACGCGCGAATAAAATATATAGCACTTGAATAATCTTTCGATGTTTCCATGCAGTTAATGGTCAATGCCCAACCAGTATTTTCTTTCATAAAAATATTGTCTCTTACGGCTTATTCTGATTGAGTAAACATTTCAAACTCCTTCAATTGTTTGGCCAACCGTTTTTCCTTCCGGTATCAGCAATACCAAAAGAGCGACGTGGAATAAATAATTCATTATAAGACCGATCTTGAAATTATCAATTGTAAAGAAGCATTTTTCATGAGAAGTATAGAATCCTGAAGGCGACGTCACATATATTGGTGGCCTTTTTGTGGTTCTCGTTCTCATTCTGAGGGTTTTCTCTGAGAACTTTAGTTTCCCTCCCTCCACAAAAAAACAATTTCCACAGAGTAAATTTTAATTTGATGCGGAAGTAAGAGCCAATCTGTGGAATATGCATTTATTTCTATTTATTTTATATACATTAACAGACACCTAAGATAATAATGAGATTCGCTAAATTGGACAAATAAATACTTCACAACTCAAAAATTGTTATACTGACTTCGATCTTTCAAGGACAGCTAACGTTTATGCTTCCATCTTTTTAATTTTCCGCATTATCTTACTGCACAATTTTCAATTTCAATAACTTTTGTTATACTTACATTTTCTTTATCATTTGAGCACAAATATATTTAGATTATTTTTTTTTACAATGTCTGTGAAGCCTCTTTTGCTAAAGTGCAAAACAGCATTCTCGTCCCCAGAGCTTCACGGTCTTCTCCTAGATTATGTCAGCCGATTCGCATATAATTAACGGCATATAAGCGAGTCTAATTAACATCAAATTACCGCATGCAAGCGGTTAAAGTAGGCCCGATTCACCTACTGAGAAATAACGAAAATAGAGCTGATCTCAAACTGGCTTTTGTCTTTCACGAACATTTTACATAAAGTAAAACTCCTTTTTTTAGTAAAAGAAAGAAAAAGATCAGAAGGGTGTGTGCCTCGAACCCGAGACGTTTGCTTCATAACTAATACCCATATCCACTACACCAACGAGGGATAGCTGACAGGAGCTGTAATTTTTAACATATTTATAGAATTACCCATAACCATAAATGAAAGCTAACCGTTTTCACATCAGTGCTTAACCCTAAACACTGCAGATCAGTGCTAAACTGGAGCTTTTTTCTCTCAGTTCTGTGTCTAACGTCAGTAATATAAAGAATACTACTGTTAGGTAAATAGGGCTTATTTTGCCGCTTGCATGCGGTAATTTGATGTTAATTAGACCCGCTTATAGAGGTTTTGCACGGCAGCCATGTTGCATGGCAGGAACAATGAAAATGTTTTGCATTAGAAAGAACATTCTTTCCCATAGGGAAAATAATCTATTGTTCCTGCCATGCAACATGGCTGCTGTGCAAAACCTCTATATGCGGTTAATTATACGCGAATCGGGTGATTATGTTACGTGTAGGTCTGCTGACCAAACGAAATGAGGGCTCTGGGGATTTGAATGATCATAATGCAACATACCCTGGGCATCAGAGGTTCTCTCGCGGCACGTGAAAGTCGGGGCCGGTCGAACGCAATCTGCGGAAATATGTTGAAATAATAGGTGTGTAATACGAGAGAGATGAGAGCGCGAAAAAAGCCTTTGGCACCCAAGGTACATGAATCTATTTGCCTTTCCCTTCGCCCCCTTCACTGGAGGTAACGAAACAACTGCGTGTCAAAGTCGACAAAGGCACGCGGTACAGTTATTCATGGATGACCTCTTATTGCTTTGACAGCAACTTTCTGTCATCTTTAATCTTGCTGATTGTGTTCCTCTTCACTTCTGTCGAAATATCCCGATACTTCTCCAAGTCTTTTCCCCCGTTGGTTCATCAGTCCTTGTTCTACTGAAGCAAGTTTTGGCTCGTCTACCGATGCCGTATGTCTGTTCTCTGGCAGGAGAGGTGTTTCTTCAGGCTGCGGGGCGCGGTACAGGCACAAAAATAACACGAAACCCACGAGTGTCAAACCAACGGAGCCCATAAAGAGAAGTTCCCATCCCTGGATCCACAACTCGAACCTGCTAAGAAGTGGTGCAACAACTTTGCCTGCGGACATTGCGGCGATGCCATAAGGCATTATAACAGGCTGAAAAAAATGAAAGTAGATTTGTAGATAAAGTCGTCCTAGTAAGAAATAAAAGCTAAAAGGTTGACATATTTGAAACTATAAAATTAAAACGTTTACCATAAAACTAACTTTATAAAGGGTGTTTAAAACACAGATGAACCAAGGATGTTATTCACTTTTCGAAGGGGCAGCCAGTTCAGTAAAAGATCTCTTTTAACTCTTTTAATCAATGTGCCCATCAATGAGATACGTACGTACTGTTAGCGAATAGGAGGAGTGTCAATATTTTTTCTTTACAAACTGATATGTAGGTTTTTTTTTTGTTGTTGTTCCAGTAACAATGTCACGAGAGCAAGCATCCGCACTCCCCCCGGAATGATTTTAATGCCTGTTGCCAGAGATTGGTTTTCAATTAAGTATCGAAAGTAATTCGCGTTTGTTTTGGTTTTGCATTCCTCACTTCTTGATAAGTGAAAAAAAAAAACCTCGCGAAACTTTGAAAACCAACCAAAAGTAAAACCAAAACCAATCGTGACCTGCTCGCACACGTTTTCCCGCGCTTGGAGCTGGCTGCGCGTATTTACTTGCCTGGAGAGGTCGAAAATTACTCCACGCTTTCGGCGAACATAATTTGTTCACTTACCATCATAGACTTGGCCACATATTTAGTCATCAGTGAAGGCAAAACCACTCCTGCTACCGAATACGTAAAAAACACCATTATTACTCCGCTTATAAAGAGCCCTTCCTTAGCCGCAACTGGTAATGACTTTAAAACCTGAAGAAATAAATTACAAAAAGACACGTGAAATCAACGCAAATCAATTCAAAGAATTACAAGTTTGTTTTGTTTCTCTTATCATAATCTTTCTGTATCATAGGCTATACCGTACCAGGTGTCTTTTAAAAATTGGATCACGCGCGTAAATTAAAATAAAGAAAGGACTTATAAAGTAGTAAGGACGCAAACATAACCAAGGACAAGTTTACTTGTCTGACCGCAAATACAAAAAGGCGTAATGGAAGCGCTAAGAAATGGCTTTTTTATTTGCTTGTACTGGTGTTTACTTTGCCACTTGATCTATATTTATACGCGAAAGAAAGATATAATGTGTTTTCTATCCAGGCATCTTAGGTGGGAACGTTAAGACGTCAGGTTACAAAACAGTGCCAAAAACAGTAAGGCGGGAGGGATAAGGCGAGAGATAAGGGGAGGGCAGACCCCCTTCCCCCGGGCCACTCCCTGGATACGCCACTGCAAAAATGAAGGAAGTAAATCCCAATCCACGACATGTGTCTAGAGTAAGATAGACTATGAGATTAACAGCATATTCACCGAAGGCCCACCGAGATAGGAAATAACTATAGCAATTATCATGACGGTGTAGGACATCACCAACGCCCTCCAGTCCCCATTTCTGCTGTTAGCTATGCATCTGGATTTAGACAATTGAGCCATGCTTAATGAAGCTACTGTAGCTGTCACTGACACACCAACCATCAGCCAGCCATAACGGTGCAATTGAAAATCAAAATGGTTGAAAGCGACCAATGGGAGCACGAAACCCATCCACGTGGTCACGAAGCCATTCAAAAGATACAGCATCAAACCCAGAAGTACACCACGTGACTTAAGTGAGCCTCTTACTGACACGCCATCCTCAGCACTACCTAATAAACATAGATTATGGTGTTAGCGTTTTCACTGTACGCGCCCAACCAGGAAATATCATGAACAAGGATTTTAAGTTAAACGCGAAATGAAGTGAACGAAACTAATAAAACAAGAAAAAAGTAAAATTATCCATTCCCTTGTACTTTTTTTTTCCTAGGGTTTAAGTCACCATGCACGACAAAGTTTTTACTTCTCCCTTTTTGTATTATGCCTACTTGAAGAGTTGCAGAGAGTAAAAGCAGATAAATAAAGAACAGAGGAACGTACAACTTAACTATGAATATGAATATATAAAAATCACATTATCTGAACTGCGGATTAACATGAGTGAAATTTATGATCCTCGCAGTGTGCTCTCAACTTAAGCATTTGAAAAAGCAACCTGAAAAAAATTCATGCTTAAACGGGATTCGAACCCATGACCTTGCCAGTCAGATGGATAGATGGTCAATTGTGAGTGAGTAATATACCCGATGATAGTGAATATATATGAATATGAATATATGAAAATCTTATCAGATAAACATGCGTTCGAATCCCGTTCAAGCCTGTATTTTTTTCAGGTTGCTCTTTCAACTGCTAAAGTTGGGAGCACACTGCGAGGATCACAAATTTCACTCATAAATACAGTTCTAACGCTGGAAGGTTGCTGAAAATGATAGGCAATATTTACTTGGCTAACTTGCTTTAAGCTATTTTTTTGCCCCTTTTCTCTTTATTTCTTAATTATTAATTCCTGTAAACTTGTTAATTTTTGGAGAAATAAATAAATAAATAAAGGACAGTGATAAGCTCATCACATAAAGTAAATAAACTTATACTGGGCCTCCAATTTATCTAAACTGAACGATAGCCTGCCCCTAATATACGTCATTTCTGTAAGGTAAAGTCGCACTCGAACCACAGTTCAGTGGCCCACACGGCAGGAGCTTAACCCGGTTCCTGTAGCATAAGCAACTAGGAATATTGCAACTCTGCCTGCATGGGTTACCTCCAGCATTTTGTCGCCTGCACCCATTTATACATCTGGGTGGAGAGAAATACTTACAATGTAGAGAAAAGTTTCTTGTCTAAGAACACAACACGACGGACCAGACCAGGCCTTGAATCAAGACCATCACATCTGAAATCCAACGCCCTAACCAGTACACCACCGCGCTTGCCCGTAATTTCTGTGCACACTATTAATCAGAAGCACTGGCGAACAAAAACGAGTCAATTAAAGAAACCTACCTATCGGGGAACAGTCGTTTTCATTGAGTACAAATGTGACCAGGACTAAACAGATGCACAAAAACAGAATAGTAAGAGCCGCTGGAGCCGAAAATTCGTCTAGTCCTGTTGCTTTACCGAGAACGTTCTTGCTAAAGTTGGGTAAGAAGGTCGCAGATGCTGCGAACAAACAAAATTATAATCGATTTAGTGAGGAAAGAATCAATATATGATATGACCGCTCATTATTTATGGGAGGGGGGGATGGGTGAGAAAATGGGGGGACCTGAAATTTTAGCCACTGCAAAAGGGGGGGTCTTGGGGAAATTTTTTTGTTATGGAGGGGGGTCTTGAAATTTTAAACAGATTTCTTAAATAAAGAAAGCGAAAACATAACTACAGTGTACCAATAAGAGCGGGGTACCCCAGATTTCATGGCTGGGAGCCTTTGGGCTCTCTATGATTCTTCTAAGAGCACAGTATTTTGGTGTAGTCATGGAGCATGATTTATAATTTTAATTTCTTTATTTGGTACTGCCATAATTGTACACGACATTACTTAAAGTTTTAACCCACCATTAAACATACAGTATTACTGGATTGTAACAGTATTAAACTGAGGGTTTTAGTGATTGACATTAAAAGTATTAATTAGTATTTGTAACTCTAGCCAAAGGAATTTTCCTTAAATCTGCTACGTGTACATTAATTGAAGAACTGTTAGTACAGTATCTTGTAGTTATCAGTTCGTCCCTTGTCATCCTTGTAAGTGAGTCAACCCACCCACGTGCACCACTCCCGGTTTCTGCGGGGTTGCTAAATAGCAGTGGTTTTGTTTATTGCAATAAATCTTTATATAGCCCAGCCGAGTCTTGGTTGTGATAGTAATAAACAACTATTAAAGTCTTAACTCTAGTTCTTCAAATGCACAGTGGACCAAGTGGTTGAATTGCTTCGATAAAGAAAACCACACAAGAGTCAAAATGCCATAAGTTGTAATAACTATTTATTAATAAATTTACTGAAAATTATTCTAAACTTTTTTCCATTTCCTGTTACAAACATGTTATGGTTTTATTGCTTTTATGTCTGGTTTATACTAGATTATGTCTGTTTTATACAGGTTTATGTCTCCTCCATATTCCCATTCCTATCATATCCTCATTCCCATCGTACCCTAGGCCCATCATATCCCAATTTACACCTATATGCTTAAAACTAAATATGATATTAGAAGCACAGTTTTTAATATCAAGAAAGCAATACAGTTACCCCCAAATTTTCACCTACTTTAGATCTGAAAACCAACACGCTAGCCACTACATCATCGCGCCCCCACAAAAATATGGTATGGATACATACAATACAACTTTTATTTTATAGAAATCAGATTAATAGTGCGGTGGGGGGGGGGGGGGGGGGGGGGGGGGGGGGGGTATTGAAATTCTTCCCCAACAGAATAGGGGGGACCTGAAAAAAATCCAGATTCACTAAGGGGGGGACATGAAAAAAATGGAAAATTTGTTAATTTCTCACCCATCTCCCCCCTCCCTCCCATAAATAATGAACGGTCCCTAACGGATTACTATTCCACGCTGACGTTAACTTGTTGATGATGATGATGATGATGATGATGATGATGAAGATGACGAAGATGATGATGGTGATGGTGGTGGCTATGGGTGTGGTAGTGGTGATAATGATGATGATGCTGATGCTGATGGCCATAATAATGACGACGATGATGATGATGACGGTGATGACGATGATGACGACAACGATGATGATATTTAGAATAAAACTGCTGTCTGAATATCAAATGACATGCAATGATATAATAGCAATAATGATTATAATAGAACTACAAAAGAGCGTGTTATTATTTGCAAATGACTACCACCCCAACGGAACTGGGTTTGTCTCAATGATCATGACAAGAGACATTGATATTTATTATTATGATCTGAAGTGGGTGTGGTTGAACTCACCAATCGTAGATGACAACACTCCAGCCATACAGGTGACTCTGTAGTAAGACATGAACTTGGTGCGGTTTTCTCGACTGCTGTTAGCCCCGATAAAACCATAAAGAACTCCTCCACTACCTAGGTATAATAATTAAAATGAAGGTTGCTACAACTCTACAAACTATTCTTTCCTCCTGCGAAACTGCGAAGTGACTGTGACATGTGTAGTTTCAGAATGATGCGACAGTAGGTCAAAAAATGAGGAGGAGATCACTACACCAGGTTTTAGCATAACGTTAGGCTGCGACAACATTACGACTGCACTCTGCCCCCATGAACCCCCAACCCCCACTCACCTATATCCCTTCAATTACACGGAGTTTAAACGTCGCACTAGACCTAATATCCGCAGGGGTATCCTAAAGAGATCGAGCACTGTACGCGCGTAACACATGGCAAAGACTTGCAAGAGCACCCCAAAGAAACTTTCGTAAGCAATGGTAACACAATATTTTCGGGGGAAATGGCAATTGTCCACACACGAGAAAATACATTCAGTCTTCTCTTACCTGCTCCAAAACCAGCCAAAGCTCTTCCCAGGAATATCAACACAACAGAGCCGGTTTTATGTGCTGCCATGTATGTCACGTTCCCACCAATGGCGATTAAAAGAGAAGCCATAAGGATGATCTTGATTTGGCGTAGCTTCTTAACAAGCATGCTGGCTACTGGCTGAGAGATTGCCTGTCCCAAGGGAAACAAACTCTGCGCCAAAGAGAGGAAGGCAGCGGCAGAGGACGTACTGGTAGACAGCTGCAAAAATCAAAACGCGTTTGTGAGTCTTGCGTGACAACAAAGTCACGCGAAGGGGTACGCTTTTTATTACGGACCTTAAGCAACCCTGGACGGTGACCTCGAGGAGGTCAACCGGAAGTCACAACGGCCTTGTTGACCGTAATTTGTATAATCATCTTGCCGTCCACCTGACGTCGCGGCGGTGATTTGCAAGAGTTTGGCGGTGTCTCGAGAACGCGAGTTTGTTTGTCAGTTTTACCTTTGAAATCCGTACAGTTTCGAAAGCAAATCTGGGTTATAACCTAAACTAGCGAGTTTAGATCGCATTGACGAGAGTTATTTCTTATTTTCTTTCTTCTTTCAAGTGAAAAAAACGAAAAGTCGCATCGACTATATGGAGAAGACTGCTGGAGTTCCCGCCATGGCTAGAAATGGGTAAATACAAGTCTTATTCTCGGCTTTTGATTGATTTCCTCTGCTTTTCTCGAAAATTGCCCGACTTTCAAAACAAAGCTAAATTAATTTATCTGTGACACATTTTGCCTCGCTGACTTAATTTAATTTCAATCTTATATAGATCAAACATCATGGAGTGGTCTGAAAAGCACGATGCTATTTTTTGCCGGGAAATCCTAGTAAGCGAGCCGTATAAATACAAACCTCGAACAGTAGAGAGAGGAAAAGTATGGGACGAAAATAGCCGGAACACTCAACAGCATCAAGGATCCGAAGTTTAAAGTCACAAAGCGATCGATTCGAGAGCATTTCCAGCTTCTGCTTTCAAAATTCAAAACAAAAATGAGAACGGAGCACCGGGCATCTGGAATTGAAGTCGAAGATACCGAAGTTGATAAGGCAATGGAAGAAATTTATGAGAAATGGGAGGCTTCAGAAGAGGAACAGATTAAAGAAACGGGCAGCAAGAAGAGAAAAGCTGAGGTAGATAAAGCTAGTGCGGAAGAAGTAATGCTCAGGGCCACTGAAAAATTAAGCGAGACAAAAAAGAGACACAACGCCGAAGATGGTTGTGCTGTCAAACCTAAGAAAGCACGAAGAAGCGGCGGAGAAACTGTGGATTTCCTACGAGAAAAATCAGAAAGGGATTACCAGTTTCGCCAAGAAGAGCTGCGAATGAAACAGAAAGAACAAGAAAATCAGCAGAACATTCAACAGCAACAGTTGGAAATGATGAGGATGATGCAACAGCAAAATAATACTATGATGCTTCTCATGTCTAAATTTAAACAAAAGACATTGTTTATAATTAGGAGTCGTTGTTTCTGCCATAGAAATTCTCGAAATAGTTGTTATGTAAAATGCGCGTGATCTTTAACTTAGCAATAGAAAACGTGTATATATTAGTATTCAAAATAGAGTTAGTCGAGTCGGTCGAAGTGCTAAGCTCGAGACATGTCGTATTTTGAAGTTGAAGCATCGCTGTTATTAAACCTGAACGTAAACAGTTAGAAAAGACTTCTTGTTGGTCTATCGTCGCAACAATTGGTAGCAGAGCGAGGTTCTTCGAATATCTCAGGAAAATGGAAACAGGAGAACTAGAAGAGAATAACGCCGAAACAAGCGAGGCGTTACTCGAGCAATTGAAGAGTCGAAAGCGAGTCAGCAAGATGCAATTAACGAAGCTGTATTCGCGTCTGGTGAGGTTGACGTCGACAGAATCAGTGGATACAGAGGCTATTTTACTTGCTGTACTGAGAAGACACCGAAGAAATGAAATTGGAAGTTACACAACTATTGGAAGATCTAGTGAATGTGTACAAGAACAAAGATGACGAAAGAAACGTGGCGCGCTCCGAAGCCGAAATAGACAAAATAACAGAAGATACCGATAGAGAAATCGCGGCGGTGAAAGAATTTCTATCTTCCTTCTTCAAGAAATCAAGATCATCACTCAAAGATTCCGATGTTTTGTCACAGAGCGATTTTTCCGAGGAAAGGGCTCCAAACCAAGTGGATTTACAATTACCGAAATTACCGAAGTCGAGCGGAATTGAGGACATCGACAAACTCTACGAGGAGCCGTTTAAACCAGCAAACACAACCAATACAAGTTTAGAAAAAGTGGACCGGAAACTAGAGCGAATTAAGCTGCCAAAATTCAACGGAGATAAAGCCAAATTCGATCATTTTTGGGCGGCTTTTGAGACCATCGTGGATCAAACTGACGAACCAGCGAAATACAAGATGATAAGGCTAAGATCTTGCCTCGAGGGAAAAGCCGAGGAAGCGATTTCAAGGCTTGGTTTCTCCAAAGAAGCTTACGAAGAGGCGAAGAATATACTTGAGCGTCGTTTTGGCGGGAAAAGAAGGCAAGTCCAGAATTACCTCGAAGAGTTGAAGAAAGTTAAACCACTTCAAGAGGGAAACATCCAGGATCTCGAGACATTTGCTGACATTCTCGTAAGTACAGTCGTGACGCTCCGTGAACATAGACGGTGGAACGAGTTAGAGCCTGGAAGTCTTCTATTTACTATTGTCGTGGAAAAACTTCCGAAGTCCATGCTGTCAAGATTTTTTCGTTGGGCCTCAGAGGCCCATTGACCAGAGTCACTTGAAACTCTTCGAGAATGGATAACTGAAGAATCAGAATATCAGGTTAAAGCTGTAGAAAGTATCGAGGGGCTCAGCGCTAAAGGAAGAAGAAACCGCACCTTTACTACGTTTAAGGGAAGACGTAAACCCGAGCAAACCGACGAACGTCGTCAAGAGCAGTCTAAACCCCAAAGAAAGTGTAGCTACTGTCAACGAAATCACGGAATCTGGGTCTGTCAAGGATTCAAGGTGGCGAATGTGGACGAAAGATGGCGTGTTGCCAAGGAAAAGAGGTTATGCTTCCGGTGCCTGTCAAACAACCACCAAGGGAAGGATTGTCCCAGGTCAGGAGAGTGTGGAGTGAATGGCTGCAAGAGGACCCACCACAAACTTCTCCACCCCCCAGAAGAATTAGGAACCCAGGACGGGACTTCCAATGCTCAAAATTCTCCTTCACCTCCCAAAAGGGTTTTTACGACCGTCACATACGAAGAAAACGAACTGAACGTTGAACAGGGTACCGAAGACCATTCCCATGTTACCACTCTAGCCTCTGCGCAGCAACAGGAGTTAGTCTCGCTCCGAACCGTACCAGTTTGGTTGTCAGCAGGTGGAAAGAAGGTGAAAGTCAATGCCGTGTTAGACGACGCAAGTAGTGTTTCCTATGTAAATGAGGAAGTAGCTGGTGCTCTCGGTCTGTCTTCAACATACGAGCAAGTCAAAGTAAACGTCCTTAACGAGTGCGTGGAAACCTTCGACTCGATGCCTGTTAGCCTCACTCTGGAGAACTGCGATGGAAATGTAAAGCTCCCCTTCAAAGCTCTAACCTGCCCACGCCGAGTAACCGGAAATTACAAGACCGTTGATTGGCAAAGGTACCAGGATCGCTGGCCTCATCTACGCGTGTGCAAATTCCCGAATCCGACCGCTGACCCGATAGTCGACGTGCTTATTGGTCAGGACCACATCGATCTACATTTCTCGAAATGCGACGTTAGAGGAAACCCGGGGGATCCCATTGCAAGGTTGGGGCCATTAGGATGGTCATGTATTGGTCAACCAGAAGGAAAAATTGTTGGCAGGAATCCACGGACGAACCTGGCATGCACCTTTTTCTCAAGACCACAACTATTTGACGAGATCAACGACACATTGAAACGATTCTGGGAGATAGACACTCTAGGAATCCAGCAGTCCAAGCCGCAAATGTTGACTAGAGAAGAGAAGATTGCGTTAGACAAGGTGCGTCACTCCCTTGTCTACGATGGGGAACGCTATCAAGTCGCCGTACCTTGGAAGTCAGATAGTCCAGCCCTACCAAACAATTACGAGATGGCTTACAGTCGACTTAACGCCACAGAGAAACGCTTGATACGACAAAGTTCAGTGGGAGAAAACTACAAGCAAATTATCACCTCGTACGTTGAAAAGGAGTACATTCGGAAAGTCCAGGAGTCTGAAAGAGAAGCCCAAGGTGCCTGGTATCTTCCTCACTTCCCGGTTTGCCGCCCGGAAAGAGCAACCACGAAAACGAGAATTGTATTTGATGCCAGTGCAAAGTTCCAGGGACTGTCTCTGAACGATGAGATTCTTCCAGGGCCTAAGCTTCAAAATAGCCTGTTCGATGTGCTTCTTCGTTTCCGTCGTTTCCCTATTGCCGTTGTTTGTGACGTCACCGAGATGTACTTACAGATCCGCATTCCACCTGAAGACCGTCCGAAGTTCAGATTTCTTTGGAGGAACTTGAACGTTGATCAGAAGCCTGACGTGTATGAATTTGAACGTGTGGTATTTGGCGACGCCTCAGCGCCATTTCGGGCCCAGTTCGTTTCGCAGGAAAACGCGAGAGCACATCAGAAGGAATTTCCTCTAGCAGCTGCCACCGTGAGCAACTCTACCTACATGGATGACTCCTTGGATTCTGTGAGAGATAATGCAACTGCAATCCGGCTTTACCAGGAGCTTCAAGGACTTTGGGGCAAAGCTGGTATGAAGGCTAGAAAATGGTTGAGCAATTCTCCAGAGGTGCTCGCAGAGATTCCAAAGGAACAACGAGCTTTAATTTCGAAATCGATCTTGACAGCAGTTTGCCAGCAACGAAGACACTTGGAGTATTGTGGCGAGCACAGCCGGACGTGTTCACCTTCCAAGTCAAGAAACCTACCGAAGACGATCACCTTACGAAGCGAACTATCCTGAGTAAAGTTGCTGGAGTGTTCGATCCACTGGGTTTGGCGAGCCCCTTCATTGTACGTGCGAAGATTATAGTTCAAGACATGTGGACCAAGGGCCTAGGCTGGGACGAACTTATTGATCGCCAGTTTGAAAATCGAGCACGTGACTGGTTCTCTGACTTGGAAAATTTGGAGGATATCAAGATACCGAGGTGTCTACAAGAATCAAGACCGGAGAAATCGACTTCAGTCCACACATTTGTGGACGCTTCAAATGATGCTTATGGAGCAGTCAGCTATCTGAGAAGCGAGTATCCCCAAGAGGGCTATGGCGTATCTATCATCGCATCAAAGACCAGAGTTGCTCCACTAACCCCGATGAGTACACCGAGACTAGAGCTCATGGCTTCCATTTTAGGCCTCCGTCTGACGATATCGATACTTGGAGCTCTAAACATTCCAGTAACCCAAGCACACTTCTGGTCTGACAGCATGAATGTCTTGTATTGGATTCGTGGCAAAGGCAGACAATTCCGTCCGTTTGTGGCAAATAGAATCGGGGAGATCCAAGGTCAGTCGGAACCTGAGCAGTGGCAATACGTTGCTTCAAAAGAGAATCCCGCTGATCTCTGCTCTCGTGGTCTTGACGCTGGAAGCCTGAAGAATAGCAATCTTTGGTGGAATGGGCCAGATTACCTTTCAAAAAACGAGTCAGAGTGGCCGAGGAAAAAAATTAACCAAGGGACGGAGGCCAACACCGAGGCGAAAAGGGGGTTCATCACTTTACCGTTGAAATTCGTGTCTGGATCCAAAGATCCCACATGGAAGCTTAACCCATCGAAATGGTCGAAATGGACGAGGCTGACGAGAGTATCCGCTTGGGTCTTCAGGTTCGTTGATAATTGCCGATCGATTCCTGGAGACCGTCGAGTTGGTCCCCTAAATCCGGAAGAGATTGAAAACGTTGAAACGTGGTTTATCCGTGAAGCACAGCAGGACGAATTTAAAGAAGAATTCAGAGCCCTCCGAGAGGGCAAAGCAATTTCCCAGAAAAGCTGTCTGACAAAGTTAACGCCCAAGTTGGATCAAGATGGCCTTCTTCGTTGTGACGGACGCCTGAAATATGCGGAGTTCCTCCCTTACGATGTGCGGTTTCCAATCATTTTACCAAGAGGTAACTGGACAACAAAGCTTATCGTCAAACATTTTCATGAGGTCGGACATCATGTCTCAGGAACTAACCACATCCTAGCCAACCTGTCCACTAAATACTGGATACCAGCAGCTCGCGAAGAAATCCGAGAGTGGGAAATGACTTGTAATGAATGTAAGAGGCGCAAGTCTAAAGCTGCTCAACAGATCATGGCTCCACTGCCGAAGGTCAGGCTACGACTTCCACTTCGAGCCTTTGCACAAGTCTCCGTTGATTATGGAGGTCCCTTTATTACCGTACAAGGACGCGGAAGACGTCGAGAGAAACGCTGGCTATGTCTGTTTACTTGCTTAATGAGTCGTGCGGTTCATTTGGAAATGGCTTATGGCTTGGACACAGACAGTTTTCTAAAATGTTTTCTCAGAATGGTAAGTCGTCGTGGTTATCCATTAGAGATCATCAGTGACCGTGGCACAAACTTCGTCGGAGCTGACCGAGAACTTCGTGAATTAGTAGACGCACTAGATTCGAATACGATCCAAGACAAGACCGCCGACAAGGGAGTCAGATGGTCCTTTAATCCGCCCTTAGCGCCCCACTTCGGAGGAGTTCATGAAGTCATGATAAAAGCAGCAAAGAAGGCTATCCGTGCAGTTCTAAGCAACGCAGGCGTCAATGATGAGGAACTAATGACAGCCTTCGTAGGTGTGGAAGCCTTGCTAAATTCTCGCCCACTCACCTACCAGACAGCCGATCCTAAAGACGCCACTCCATTGACGCCAAATCATTTTCTTCATGGTCAGTTAGGAGGCCTCTCAGCACCCAAAACCGTTGACGAAATTGCATTCAACCCGAGGAAAAGGTGGAGTCGTGTTCAGGAGTTAATTACCCACTTTTGGAGAAGGTGGTTAAAAGAGTGGCTTCCATTGCTAAACGCACGTCAGAAGTGGACCGAAGCTAAGTCAGACCTCAAGGTTGGAGATGTCGTTTTGGCCATTTCACCGGACTGTCCGAGAGCACAGTGGCCCCTTGGCAGAGTTTTAGAAGTATTCCCAGGTCCTGATGGACACGTGCGCGTAGTAAAACTTCAAGTAGGCCAGAACACTGTCGTGAGACCGATTACCAAATGTGTACCTCTGGAGTCCGACTAAGGACAAAAGTCTGTTGAGTTGTTTCGAGTTCTGCAGGATTGACTGTGCTATGACTGTGCTATACCCCGTCAAGGAGGGGAGAATGAACAAAAGACATTGTTTATAATTAGGAGTCATTGTTTCTGCCATAGAAATTCTCGAAATAGTTGTTATGTAAAATGCGCGTGATCTTTAACTTAGCAATAGAAAACGTGTATATATTAGTATTCAAAATAGAGTTAGTCGAGTCGGTCGAAGTGCTAAGCTCGAGACATGTCGTATTTTGAAGTTGAAGCATCGCTGTTATTAAACCTGAACGTAAACAGTTAGAAAAGACTTCTTGTTGGTCTACCGTCGCAACAAAATTAGTAAACAAATAGACGCTCCGTGCATGTATTGAACTTATAGACTGATAAACTGTTTCCGTTAAAGCTTGTTGTCGTTTATTAAATTTGTGTACGGTTAGTTACACTTTATAGTTTTATACTGGCTGTTCAGTTGAGGTTTTAGTTGCAAACAGTGATCCCTCCATTTTGAGCTGATGCCATGTGAGTGAAGTTATGGAGAACTAGTTTCACATTTTGAAAATTTGTAATCTTCAAAGAATAAACGTATGCACCGTTCACAGTTTTTCAGACAAAATAGTCTGCTAGTGCTGGAGGGTCACAATCAAAGAACTCAGATGTGGTGTTGCCGTAAAGACATGTCAGTGCATTTCTCAGTATGGCACAAACAATATACATTTTTCCAACATTACTGAGGCCAATTTTAAGGTTTTTCTTGTAATCTATAAACTTGAAATAGTTAACTATGTCCCCAAACAGCCACTCCACAGCAATCCTCACTTGACTCATGGACGTGTTGAATGCCTGCATGTCTGGTGTCAAGACAGCATTTCGGTATGGTGCTTGAAGTTGCACCCTTAGAGGGTATGCTGGATCCCCATAGATACACATAAGTTGACCCAGGGGAAATACAGCATGTAATTGTAACTGATGAAGTAATCCAGAATCTGCAAGCATCCCCGCATCGTGCTTTCGGCCCTCTGAGAAAAAAGAAGAACAGTTTTAGATAACTATCTCTGACCCCCAGCACCCCCCTCCCCCCCCAAAAAAAAACAAAACAAAACAAAAACAGAAAACCTCAGTTATTCGAAAAAAGTGCAACCTTTCTTCGATAACAAACCGGATTAAAATAATATATTTACCTACGGGTCCATACATGTTGGCAATCAGACCATTTGGAAGAGCGACAGACTGAAACTTCAAGGCATGCACACGTTTGTGTCCATTCTATACAACGCGCTGATGTTCTCCAGGTCGGCTGATTGGCCTCACAGTGCCATCTATGAAGCCAAAACAATTATCAAGGGCTCCCCCCTTTGCATGAATTGCATTTGCGTATTCTTGTAGTTGTGCTGGCTGTAAAATAGTAGGATTCCATTGCATGATTCGGTGGCTGTGATTGTTGTAAATGTAATCTAGCACTTCGTTTGTTACCATGCTTAGCACCGGTACGGGTCTTCCAAAGCGCGCTATCATGTCCGAATATCGACACGGGTAAGCAAGTCTTCGCAGAAGCATGCAAAGACCTTCCATACCATCGCTGATGGAACGTTGTCGACACTTGAACACATCTGGAATCTGAAGGGCTTCAGCTAAAGCAGGCAGGTGATGTTTATCGACTCTGAACTCTGCAACACACTCTGAATTCTCCATCTCATCCAAATCAAATATAAACTCGTCATAAGGAAAATCAAGGTTTTTGGAACGGTTTAGGTCATAAAGAAGTAAATACTCGTCTTCTGAAATCAAATCATCGAACAGAGCTGCCGTTAACACGTTTCTCGCTTCTCTGAAAGAAGCCATAGTGAAATGAAACGAACGCCGCGTCCTTAGCTTGCTTAAGTTTATATTTTCGCGCCAAAGGACGCCGTTCTATCCCCATTCCCCCTCGCCCTTGTTTGCCGTCCTCGGTGTCGCCGTCAGGGTTGCTTAAGGTCCGTATTATTAAGCGATGACGAAGTCATCGCGTTATTGCCGCCGTGCCGTGGTGTCTGTCCGGCTGTCCGGATTACACCCGAGAAACATTGGGAACTGGCCTTGGACGATAAAGTCACGTGACCGCCTCGTCCCAGAGAGTTTGCTTTGTTCCGCCATTTTGTTTTGAGCTGTTGAGAAAAGGTTTGTTTGTTTTCAAATTTTACACCGCCGTGCTTTATTTATCGTGAATATATTTGCGCTCACTTGCAAACAAACAGACACGAAGTATCAGCAGTACATATTCGCACTCGCGATAGGCAAAAGGTCTGGGCGCTGTTTCGAAACGGATCTTTTCCTGTCTCAGAAAGAACTTGTCAGAACTGAAGGCCAGAAATCTAGCACTCAAATCGCATTGACTTACTGAAGATGACTTATAACTGAGTATTCTACGAGAGCTGTTTAATACCTGAAAACGAAGTGTGCGGTGGTTCACGATCAGTTGTGTACAGAATATCGGAGCAACTTCATTGTATCGAAGGAAGAGCCGAGAAGGAAATTAAACAGTTTATCTCGGATTCAAGCTATTAATAAAGGTGAGCCATCATTACCAGCATATTGTGTATACAGTTATGGTATCTTTGATGCATTAAAGAGCCGCTGTGGGGTTGTATAATGCTCATCTCAAAGCCAGAGAATGTTTAAATCGTGTCAAAGGAAAATTCTGGTCGATGTTGTTATTTCTGTTTTATCGCGTTCGAAGAACGCAATCCCAATTTCGTGTTGGTTGTCCTGTGGTTTACGTGCAGTAAAATTTGAGATTTTTTGGTACAGGGTCTTCCAAATGGCCGCCCCTATTGGTTTTTTCCAGGGGCTCATTTCCGCCGGAAACTGTTATGTATTTCTAGCCTCGTTTTCGTGAAAGACTCGTGTTTACTCCATGAATGTCTCGTGTTCAAATGTACAGTTTTTGTACTGCGTCACATAATTTCCTTCATCTTTGCAAGTGGATTTCGTGAAGTTTTCTCTTTTAGGTTGCATTTATCGAAGTCTGAGGGAAGTGTGTACGACTCATCTTGCATATAGAAAGCTGCACCCGGCGATTTGCCTTCAAAGAAGTATTTCCACGTCGACGTGCGGAATCAAACAGACAAGCTCAGTCATTGCATGCAGCGGCCATTGAGCCATATGACCATGATTTGTGGTCACAAATTATTTATCCCACCGAGTTGTGCAACTCGGCGCTATTGGCCAATGTGACGTAATTATCCTTTACGGTCACAACACAACGCAACCGAGCTATTTACTTTCCTCAGTTGTTTACTTCTCAGCAAAGCAGAGGCGTTCTACCAATCGAAAGCAATTATACTACAGCCAAATTCACTATTATGAGTCGTGCACAAACTCCTTTTCAAGCTTTGATGAATGATACCTGGAGATGCAGTTCAAACGTAAGCATGATGTTAGTATCAATGTATCATTTCGAAAGACCATTGATTTTGTAACGACAGTTTCAGACAAAACTGATTTGTTTGTTTGTGACAAATCCAAGACCCTCAAAAAAACACATTTCAAAAGGAAAAGAGACAGAGAGCCATCTCGATTTCCTATCCATAGAGTTTTTAAATTATTGGAGAAAAAGGTATACAGAAATAGGGTTAAATATATACTTAAAAAAAGTGTTCCAAAGTCTTTATTTATCAGCGATTTATGTAGCAATTATAAGTATTGGTACTTGTGCTATAACACTGGTCATTATTATAGTAAATATGTTTTTTACATGAACAAACAAACATAAAACAAAATGCAACGGGAGGGGGGAGGGGTTGGAGAGGACGTTCTTGTCAAGTACACTCAACCGCAAATGTACCCTTGATCACCTATAATTTTGGGCGGCAATTTCATTTGACATCTGTTTCCCATCACTAGTATCCAATAACACATTTTGCCTTAATTCAAAATCTTCGGATTGTTTCCATACAAACAACACCTGACATGAAATCACAGTGATCTCTCCCCACCCCCTTCCCCACAAAAAAAAAATAGCCGAACGCGTGTCCATAATCTCTGATTACTACTAGTCTAGAAGCTTATACCTTCCAACGATGAGAAATGTTGTTTATGCGTGGCAAATGAGTTACTACACTAAGCTTTGGTTCACACAAATCTGCATGTATCGTTGTTATATTCCACTTTTGATTCGACTTGCTAACAATGTAGAAATGGATCCTGGTCTTTGCTATTCTGTAGATACCTCAAAGCGGGCTCAAAGATAGTTACAGTTGATTTTCATCAGGACAATGTCTCGCTGTTTGGAAGTAATTCTGGTAAACAGTGAGTAGCTATGTGCTTGACAGCCGTTGTTTACAATTTTAGAACGAATGCATCGACTTGGATTGGAAACAATTTTAATGAAATATTGTTGCTTGGTAATTCACTTTATTCCCATTTATGTAAGTTTGCAGGAAAAGACTACTTGTTGATGTCCGAGATTTCTTCTGCTTTATCGATCAACAATGGAACATTTTTTATTAGGTTCAGTGAGAGCAGTACTGGTGACTTACATATGTCTCATATAAGAGATTGTCATTTACCATTACAACATGCTTTCGACGTTGATGACACAGTATAATGTTTTTCTGTTGACCATTGAAATACAGTTGCTGTTATTGTTGACAACCATGGTCATTACAAATTATTTGATTCCCATTCACGAGATAGTCATGGAAATGTTGCTACAAATGGAACAAGTGTTCTGTTGGAATTTAACAGTATAGGGAAAGTAGTGCAATATCTTCAGAATTTCTATTGTGACAAGCTAAGGAGGTAATCTCATTTGAAGTATTGGGTGTCAATGTCACTTATTTTCCAGATGACCAGAGTTCCATGCACAACTTATCTTGTAATCTGACATTTACTGAAAAAGAACATACACCCAATGGTACAAAGTCATGTGATAATAATATTACGATAATAATAATATTAATAATAATAATAACAATAATGTTATAATAATATTTCATTTCCATCTTTGTCAGATGGAAATGAAAATCAGGAAGTTATATTAGACTCAGAAATCTAAGTTCACTGGTTATTTCTTTCCTTTGGCTCTTTGTGCATGAATTTTTTTTTGCTACTTTTGCCGTGCAGGAATTTTTTTTTTGCTAATTGCCCAACCTCCCCTCAAAAATACAATGGTCCATCCCTAAATGTGACTAGCCATATGTGATAGCTTTTTCAATACATAAAATGAAATCTCTCAGCTCCCAAATTGAATTCTTCACCATCCATTGTATCTCTAAATGAAGCACTTTATTTCCTCTTTTAAGTCCCCACAAAGCCATTTTGGTTTTAAACTTTAGTATGAAAAAACACTTAATAAAATGAACTAAATCTCAAAGTACTTAATTTATTTTCTTTTTAAAGGTACTCAATCACCTCCAGTCAATGCATTGGCAAACATTTAGCACATCAACTTAATTATGATGATAACAATGACGAAAAGTCTCAAGTGCTGAAGAAACTGGTAACCTGCTGTTCGTGCATCAATGAAACCACAAGATGTCAAACTACCAATAATCTCTGAAAACATTTTCAGAGCTGACGAAGTCTTTTCAATTTGTGAAGCACAAACATGGAAACAATTTCCAGTTGTTGTCATTAAGCAATTGTAACAGTTTTAACCATGTACATTGTACAGTTCGAATTGTGCTTCCTGCATTAACACTTCATAGTAAGGCTGTAAGGAATCAGAAAAACAGCTATCTGGACAACAATGGACTGATTATCAATTGTAGCTTCCAAAATGTACAAATATTGAATTGCACACAAGTGAAACTAACTCAGATGTAATTTTAATCTGAAATAATTTGAAAATGAAAATGTTACCTGTGCTTAACGGATGTGACATATATTAAGCCTGATCAGCATAAAATTATACCAACCAAGTATGACAAAATAAATTCCAATCCATATTTGTCACAAATATGAAGAAAAAACGATGAATTGTTTGATTTTGCGCACGAATTTGTGCAACATGGTTTAAATAAAATGTACAATTACCAATGCAGAAACCACAATTGTATAATATATCTTCTCATGCATATCATGAGTATCGGTGTCAGCCAGGACCTTAAAGGCCCAGTAATGACCATTATGCTCCACGCGCCTCTGTTACTGTTATTTTATTTGAACACGGGATCGAGACCATTGTTTTTATCACGCAATGTATAATGGTCACTACTGGGTCTTCAACAGGAAGTTCTGGTATAAAAAGGGCTTAGCCCAGGGCCTGACCTGGCCATTCTCACCTTCAGTTTTCAATCAATTAAACACAAAAGAATCAACAACTGACAAACACACGTTATTCTTACGACCAAAAGTACAAAAATTGAAAATGTTTGAAAAAAAAAGTCATTTTACCAATGAAAGTTCTATCACAAGTCCTTGACTACTTCTGGTATTATATTATTTGCTGGGGCGATAATCGGGTTTGAGCTTTTTTAAGCAAATTTCATTTATAGGACGCTCTGGTCAACAGCATACACCGACTGTAAAACACCTAAATTTGCATTTCACATCGACCCTTTTCTTGTGGAACTTCGCATTTAAAACAAGTGATTCAGTGATTTTATCAGAGCACGTCAGACCTATTGATTTAACGCCAAGTTGAAACTCGTCGTCGCTTCTGTACGCATTGCGTACCTATTTTTAAATCTTCGAAGGGCAAGTAAAGCGATTTAAATACTGCTGTTCTTATTTTACATTCTTATCAAAATTTATCAGGATTTCTGTTCCTTTAACGACCGAGCGAAGGTAGATGATCATATAATGTGGTTGAGTATTTCAACATTCAAAATTAATAGCTATTTTGTTCAGTGTATATCGCTTTTGTTACAAATTTGTAATTTAAATGTGACCTCACACGGGAAAACGTACACTAAAGGTGGATTTCCACTGTCGCGTAAAAATTTACGTACGTAAAACGTGCGTTAAAAAAACTTACGTTACCAATTTCCACTGTTGCGTAAAAAATAATAAAAAACGTTTCCGTTTTACGTACGTTAAACGTACGTAAATACCTGCCATCCTGAAATTTTGGCGCGAAAAGGTTATTTGCCGCTAAAGTAATGGCCGCCGTTATAAACAAGCGGTTCTTTCTCCTGTTGTACCTTAGACAGAGACGAAAAAGACGACAAAAATATCGGAAAAGATTTCGGATCAGAGAGCTATTTCAAAATCGGTTTCAAGTGGGGGAATACCACACTCTAGTGCAAGAAATGCGCGAAAATGACCACGAGTCATTTTATAAATACTTCCGGATGACACCTGAAAGATTTGACCACCTTCTTTCTCTTGTGGGACCGATGCTGTCTAAGAAATCCTTGTATCGTGAGCCAATCAGTCCCGGTGAACGTCTCGCTGTTACTCTTCGATTTCTAGCTACTGGTGATTCCTTACAGACGATATCATTTAGCTACCGCCTTGGCCATACAACCGTGAGTAGAATAATTCCTGAGGTGTGCGATGCATTGTGGATTGCACTACAGGAATATGTAAAGCAGATAAAACAAAATGGCGTCTACATGGAGTTGGTGTCATGTGACAAAATCCGAAATTGCCATTGGTTAAATCGCCGCGTAAACGCAGACATCCGCGAAAAAGTTGAACCCAGTTCAACTTTTCCGAAAACGCTCGCGAGGGCTACGTGCCTTTACGTGCGTATAACGTACGTAAAAACCTAGAAAAAAACGCGGCACTGGAAATTGGACAACGTAAAGTCAACGCACGTAGTTACGCGCGTAAAATTTCATTTTTACGTACGTTAAAAATTTTTACGTACGTTAACGTGCGTAGGCAAAAACGCGACAGTGGAAATCCACCTTTAAGGTACACTGGGCACTTAAGTAAGACTTAAGAGCGCCTAAGTCTTACTTAGCCAAAAAGTTGTGTGTGATGGCCTAAGTAAAAACTGAACGCACTTGACTTAGCATCTCATTAAAGTCGGCAAACTGAAAGGATTCAAGTAAGACTTAAGGCGCTGTTACACTCAGCAATGTTTCGTGCAACTTGTCTCGCAATTTTGTTGCGACACAAGTTGCATGAAAAATTGCCCAGTGTAACATACCGCGCAACAAACATTTCTCGCGATGTTTTTGTTGCCGCAATCGTTGCGAGAAGTAGAAGTCGGGTCTACTTTTCGCAACGATTCTCGCCACGCCGCAACGAATTTTTCAAGCGTTGCGTAGTGTAACATGTTTCCTGCAACTTGTGTCGCAACGTTTTGTGACTTCAGCCAATGAAATTGCTCCTTTTGTAATCGTACCAGTCCTCTCCGCTTTTCGTCACCGTCGAGCGAGACAAATTGCAAGGGCATTGCCCAGTGTAACACCCTAAAGGCAACTTGTCTCGCAGCATCGCAACGCACGGTTTTTAGTTGTTGCGAGTCAAGTTGCACGAAATATTGCCTAGTGTAACAGCGCCTTTAAGATTCTGCAAAACCATCCTTATCGAAACTCAAGTCGACTTATCGTGCCGTGGGGCGGATCACCGTGCCAATCAAGCCAATTAACTCCATGCCTTCGCAAACATCGTGGCATCGCTGTTTTCGACTGTTTGGTGACCTTTGGTAATTGGTAGCAGCAAGTTATTTTCGAAATTATCAAAATGTCAAACGATGGTCACGAAGGACACGATTCACCAATTCCTTCGAATTTGATCCTTGTGCATACTACGACAACGGTGTCTGTATCGTCGAGTGTTTTCGCGCGAGACATCGTCATCAAAATTGAACATCTAAACAGCTAATTCTACAATTTTCAGCTTGTATTCTTTTAACATGTTCTAAATCATTGGTTATCATGTTATTTATGTTATTCGTCCAAAAGTTTTTCTCCTTTGAAGATACGGCGTTGTAAATTTGTTTACTTTTAAGCAGCGTCTTCGTTCGGCTAGCTCAAGTCAACTTAAGTTTTTGCATTTACCCGTGTATGAAGAGCTAAGTAAGAGCTAAGTAAGAAAATCGTACTTTACTTGAGCGTTCGTTAAGGTTACTTGAGATCTAGTGTAAAGACTACCAATAACAGGGAATTGTAATTGATTTTGTTTTTTAAAACGTTTGAACATGAAAGGTCGCAATCGCCATTTGAAAATATTCACGCTGCCGTCTCGAAGTTTAAATAATCAATTGGTGTTGTATGCATAAATTGTATAGCCATGATATATTAAACTTACAGTTTGTTGTAAAGATTTCCATTGATGTGCACAATTCAGGTAGAAATCCAGGCAGATCCATGTAAAAAATTAACCAAGCTTTCATTGATGATCAAACGATGGAAATAAAATCTTTGCACCCACTGGTTTCGAAACCATTCGAATGCAGCGCGTCTCCAGTCAGAATATTTTGGCCAATCAATCACAAAGTGCCACGCGATTTTTTTAACCAATCAAAGACTGATTTTTGAGACGTCAGTACGACTTTATATTAACGTCTGAAAAGCAAGCAAAAGTATCTGAGGATCATGATACTCGTCATTGTTTTACAAATACATGAATATACATTTTATTCTAGATTTCTTTTTTGTAATTTAGCTAATTTTAATTTCCTTATTGTAATTGGTTCGGTAATACCATGTATAGAAATGGGAATACTGAAATAAAGTTGTTGTTGCTTCCTTTTAGAAATGTAAACATAAGATTTTATAGTTTTATCTTAATTTGGGACGGCCTAAAAAAATCGAAACAAAGTAAGCAAGGCTGATACTACGTAGAACATTTAACGCGACAACGACATGATAGAGCCCAAACTGAAAGCCAACGGAATTCGGTAATACATTCATGTAACTACACCAACTACAGTAACTACACCAACTACAGTAACTACACCAACTACAGTAACTACACCAACTACAGTAACTACACCAACTACAGTAACTACACCAACTACACTAGCTACGCCAACTACAGTAACTACACCAACTACAGTAACTACACCAACTACAGTAACTACACCAACTACAGTAACTACACCAACTACAGTAACTACACCAACTACAGTAACTACACCAACTACAGTAACTACACCAACTACAGTAACTACACCAACTACAGTAACTACACCAACTACAGTAACTACACCAACTACACTAGCTACGCCAACTACAGTAACTACACCAACTACAGTAACTACACCAACTACAGTAACTACACCAACTACAGTAACTACACCAACTACACCAGCTACGCCAACTATACTAACTACAGTAAATACTGCTTAGAGCAGTACGTGCAGTGTTCTATATTCGTGACGGTAGTCATGAATGTATTACCCGGAATTCTCAAATGTAGCAAAACCAATATTTTTGCGTTTCTATTCATTTTTCAGAAACTGTAGTATTATAAAAGTGTAAAACTTTGCATATTTATTTCATAAATTGCTTTATATCTTGTATCAGTTTTATGACCAAGTCTTGTAATTTTCTGAAATTTATTTTCTCCACAACATTAATCTAAAGACTACTTACTCTTAAAACTTGTTTCTTTTTACCTATTTTTAATGCTCTTGTGTTTGGATCTTGGTTAATGTGAGCAAACATATCCTATTAATGAAAACCAAAGATTGTAAGACTTGTAAATATTTTGCAGGACTCTTTTGGGAAGATAGACTTGCAAACAAGAGTATTACAGTGGGATGAAAAGCTGCCAATTCCCGACCCTCCCCCACTGAGGAGTCTTGGGGATTATTTGGTGCGAAGACGATCGCCCTCTTGCTCGAAGGGTTTCAAGGTTGGTTTGAACAATCTTCTTGTTCGTTCAGCCTGCCGTGTTTTGGGATTACAAGATGCACATGAGAGGTGAGAAATAAACGGTACCAAATAAACACATCAGCTTAATAGGAAATGAAACGATTCAGTCAAGCCCTGCCAAGAGTGCGCAGCCTGTTCTAATGATTAGCGAGGGTGAGCGAGAAAGGAAAAGCAAGCGCGAAAATAAACGCACGGAGACTTGAAAAAGAACAGTTGCCCGTAAGTCTGCGTTTAAGTTTGGCGTGCACATTTTAATTTAACCCTTCCCCACTTCAGCTTTGTACACTCTTTTTGAAATTTGTTGAGCTTCATAACCAGTTTGTTCTATTAACTATGACCAGAAACCCATAAGTGGGTTGAAACGTGCAACTGTCTCTTGTACGCTTCAAAAGAAGTATTCAATTTGCTAAGAAGTTGTTACAGCCATATTTGGAAAATCAAGATAAAAATATTAACCAATCAATTCGCCAGAATAACTTGCTTCCAATCTCCCTGGACCGAGGGGTTTCCAAATATGGTACTAAGCAAAAAATGAATATTCGGAAGCTGTGAATGCACGTTACACGTTTCAACCTACTTATGAGTTTCTGCTATGACTTGTGATATGTACAATGTAGGATAGATCGGTTTCAGTTCAATTGAGTGTCGAAAGTAATTTCGTTATTCCTTTGGTTTTGCATTGTTAATGTTTGTGATTGACTAAAACATCTCGCGCTACTTTCTCCACCAATGAGAAGTAAAACAAAAATCAATCATGACTCGTTCGTACGCGTTTTCCCGCGCTTGGCATCTGCTACATACATTTGCTTCAAGTTTGATTGGTTCATTGGATTGTCTGCGTCTGTTATTGGCCAGAGTAATTACTTTGGTTTTACGACACTCAACTGAAAACTGCTTTATCTCCAATATGCTCAAAAGTTGCTCGAGTTGTTCCGTCATTCCTTACAATGTTGCCCAAAACTCCAAACGTTGCTTTAAGGTTGGGAAAGGAAAGGGAAATGTGTTTATTTCAGACATAGTTAATAGAACAAACTGGTTATGAAGCTCAACAAATATCAAAAAGAGTGTACAAAGCTGCTTTGTTTTATGTTGAACGAACCGTGACCCTGTACATTGTTTTGTTGAACGTGTGAGCCCAAATGTTTCTTTTGGTCAGTTGCTCATATGCATTTCAATACCTTTTGTGTTTTGTGCAGGGTCAAGGCAAACGAACAAAAGAAATACAGAACAAAAACATATAACAAAGGACTGACTGAGTTTCATAACCAGTTTGTTCTATTAACTTTGTTTCAGAGAAGCCGGCGAAGTAAGCTCATGATGCGTTTTTTTAATTCTCTCTTGAGATAATAAAAATCTAATACAGCAAACTAAAATGGCACTAAGAGATAGAAACACCCGGGAAGATGCCGTGAGTTTAAGGTGCTGATTTGCCAGATTTTCCGGTTAACAGAGGAACTGTATGGTTTTCACTGTGGCCAATTGGTGGTTAGAAGAATGAGATTTCCATCCTTTGGGAAATAATACAGACGATTTCTATTATTTCTGACCACCAACATGGCTGCCGTGACACGTGAAAGCCATCTATAGTGACTCAGAGCCTGATCTCATTTAAATATCTCTATTTTTGTTTAATTATTCCAGGTTGTGTAAACAGCACTCTGATGACCCAGTGCACAACTGTTGGTACGCTCCCTCAAATCATGGCGACACATTTGGAATCCGCCATGATGAAATATACTTCCACGAAGACATCATCTCTTCACAACCAGTGACTTCATACGCTGTGCTGATCCGCGGCAGCCCAGAGGATGCTGGGACATCAGTAGATGATGGCATTGGCGAGCGCATAACTGCAAACAATGTTTCTTCGAAAAACCGTCAAGACGTTATGATTAACCGAGCCACTTCTCTAATAGAGGGACTCATGAAAGCCAGAGATTTCTATAAAAGCAGTGAATTTGCCCAAGATGCGATAAAAACGACCGCGTTATCGATGCAGTGGTACAACTACATATTTTCGTGTTCTATGCAGTTCCTCCCAGGCTCCATTGAACGCTACAAGGCTCCTGATAGTCACTCACGGCACATTGTTGTGATGGTGCGAGGTAACATGTATAAACTGGATTTGATTGACAGCGACGAAGAAGGACAAGAGAAAACCATCACTAGCAGCCAACTTAAAGTGAGTTGTTAAACTTGGGGTGGGGTAGTCCCATATAACTGAGTTGACAGCGGTGATATTTGGAAATTTTAAAAGGAACCCTTAAAGGGTACCAGAAACCCGTTTTGTGGGTGGGGCTCACAAAACCCGTGTGGGTTGTTGCAAATGGCTTAGAATTTTACCCGCTCAACCGACGGATAAAATTTGACTCCACGTCAACCAACAACTGAGGATACGTACTCTTTACAGTCATCGTGTTGTTAATGGATACTAAGTATTGACATTTGCTACTCCAGAAAACACCAGCTTTCGGCACTATATATAGACTTTCTGGGATCGTTTGGGTAATTAGCGTTAGCTGCCGGATTAGGTTGATTGTTTCCAAAGGCAACCATTAACCAATCATAGCTCATATTGGTTACCCAAAGGATCCCAGAAATCTCAGTGCCAAAAGCTGGTGCTCAGTCTCCCCGCGGTTGCTGGAGGGGTGAATTGGAAAAATGGAAATTTTAAAACCACTGCCAGAATCGGCTATGTTTCGTTTTATTCAATAAACATGAACCGTATGAAACCCAATAATGAGGACCTTAGTTAGGAACTATAATTATGCTTCTTTCTCCCGGAACTTGCCACGCCACTGACCACACCACTTACCGTCAAACAATAGATAAGAGGAGTAGCACAAAAGACTGAAAAAATGAGCTAACTGGATTAATAAAGTTAGAAAGAAAAGTGATTTTGTTCGCTGGAAAATAAGTTATGGATTCTGGGGATTTAAAACGTGTATTTTGCATTTTGTTAATTGTTTTTTTTATTGTATCTTGGCAAATCCATTTCTAAATAGTATTGCCAAAGGGTCTTATTGATAGCAGGAGATAAGTTAGAATTCTAAAGAAACACACAACACTTGTTTTTATTTTGAAGAGATGTTACGGCTGTTACAAATTACTGCCATCGTCAATTCAATTCTGTATCGTATTTTGTAATTGACGATGGAAGTTGTAACCGCCGAAACATGTCTTAAAAATTAAAAAGTGTTGTGCGTTTCCTTACAAATCTAATAAATCTATTCCTTTTTTCACAAAACTATACGTGGATGCAGTGTTTACAATTAGAAAGAGAAAAGGTCAAAAGGAGAGCACGTCGCAGAGGTCTGGGGCTGACAAAAAGGCATTTTTTAAGAACTGACTGAACAGCCCACGAAAAATTGCTGCATTTGTCGAATGACCCAAAACATTGACATTCGTTTACCTTTGTCTAATACTTTGTCTAATCTTCTTAATGTGTGGTTTTAGAAACGACTAAAAGACATCATCGAAATGGACGTCTTAGAAGAACCATCGACTCCAGTAGCTGTTCTAACAAGTCTGACTCCATCTGAACGATGCCACGAAGAACAGCGCCTCAAATGCCTCAGCCGACAAAACGTTGCTAATCTTTTGCTGGTCCGCGATGCTCTTTTCGTGGTGGCGCTCGACCCTGACGACTCTCCCCGAACAGCTAACGAAGCCATGTTCGCGCTTCACTCGGGAAACATCGTGAACCGTTGGTACGACAAGAGCGTGCAGCTGGTTGTGTTCGGTAACGGTGTGGCGGGATTCGTGAATAACTATTTGGCGGGAATGACAGGCACGGTAGGGACAAACTTTGTTCGGATTGCTGTGGGAAGTGAAGGACTGCCTGGAGAACAAACTAAGGACAGTAAGTTAAATTGTGACGTTTATAAAGGCTGGTTTTCACTAGCGCATAAGCACAAGCATAAGCATAAGCATAATCGGCCGAAAAGCAAGTGAGAACGCCAGAACATAAGCATAAAGACATACGCAAGCGCAGTATGAACGAAATTGGCGGATGATTTGGTTGACTGCCTTGTGCTTATGCTTGTGTTTATTTCATCCCCCTTCTCACTTGACATAAATGTGACACAAGCATAGCATAAGCACAAGAAGGACGAACGTGTTCGTTCTTCTTGTGCTTAGGTCAGCAACAAAACAAGGAACAGGAAATATGAAGGTATAATGGAAGGGAAGTGAAAGAAAGGAAGAGTATAAAGGAACGAAGGAATAGAAAAACAAGAGTAACCCTTTGCCGAAACAACGGCATCATTTTGCAAGCTTGTGTAGTTGGTTCTCTTAGAAAAGGTATGCGTATTAGTTTGGGTAAACCCATCTTGGGTGCAATGCTTTATTAGGGCTTTAGAACAAACAAGAATTTAAAGAACGACAACGTACTCCTGAAAAACAAGGCGAAAATGAATGAAAGAAAGACAGAATGAATGAATGAATGAATGAATGAATGAATGAATGAATGAATGTATGTATGAATGAACAAATGAATGGAATTACAAAGAAAGAAAGAAAGAAAGAAAGAAAGAAAGAAAGAAAGAAAGAAAGAAAGAAACAGGATCATTATGTAGCCCAACAGTCAGTGCGCTTCTTATCAACAAAGTTCTTTTTACCTATGTTAAGGTAGCGATGACGTCACGATGTGGCCAAAAGCATTTCCTCTGAGCTGGGATGACACAGCAGATGGATACTTCAAACAGAAGATTGCGAGTGTCATTAACAACAGTCGAACATCAGGACCCTTTAAACCTTTGTCTCAGGATGTCTTTAGAATCTGTCCTGGATTTAGTTTTGAAGCCATGTGTAAAACTCACGGTGTTACCCCAGGTGCTGCCTTTCAAGCTGGAATGCAGCTTGCACTCGCAAAGATTGCTGGAAGATGCACGAGTGTAAATGAGGTTGTTAGTATAAGGTAAATTTTGTCCGTACATCGCCTAACTATAAATCGTGTTCAAAACACATGTAAAAATATTCGCACTTGCGAATTTTGAAAAGCGCACAGGATAATACACGCTGTTTCAACAGTCTTTTGAAAGGATTATTGGGCTTTTTGCGACTTTGAGTTTTGACGATCACAACTAATTAATATTCATGAAAAAATTGGGACCAGAGAAAAAAGTCCGGATAATCGAGGTTCGACTGTACCATTTTTGTAAAAAAATTGATTGTTTTTTTTTTTGTTTGTTGCCTGAAAAGTTATTAGCCCATTGAAATTTAAAACATTCGTTCAAGCAAATCAGGCTTACCTCGTCTCTCTTTGGTGCCCTTTGAAGAAACAACGATCAATCATTCGTAACTAATACATAATTTCAGATGGAATGATTAATAAATTAAGAATATTTATATATATATATATTGCAAAGACGTAAACAGTCAAGTATGTTATACTTCTTTCCTGATGTCATCGAGGATGGATGGAAAAATCAGGCAATATAAAAGTTTTAAAGGATCAGATAATATACATTTGGTTCATATCCAATTCTTTTTATACTTCCCCGACAATAAAATAACGATGACCGTGTCTTCTCTCAAACGTTTAGAAGCTAAGTAAGTATAGTGTAGCTGAACGTCTTGACCCGTCTCGACTATAGACACTGTTACAAAATGTACCTGCGGTGACACACAAATAATATTGCAATAAGGTTGTTGTTAATACTGTTGTTGGCATTGTTGTTTATTTTTGTTGTTGCTTTTATTATCTTATGTTTTAAAAGAGTGTGCTCTATGTTTTTTCTGTACTAGGCATTTTCGGTTTGGTGGAATGACATTCATGGACGGTAGTATGGCAGACATGAAGACATTCATCGAAAAGGCTCAACGATCACAACACAACGTTAACAAAATGACAAAGCAGGAACACGTGATGCTAAAAGCACTGCTGAAGAAAGCAGTTGAAAGTTACAAAGATGAAGTCGTGCGTTACAAGAAAGGCGAAATCAATTTATGGCAACTTGACACTCTTTACAGAAGTATGGGTCTGGCTAACCGCCTTCCATTCAGAGAAATTCCACAATTCAAGCTGAAGAGAAGGTTTAAACAAGCTGTTGTCGATTTTCTGAGATCACCGCTGCTCAATATACTGCCACCTCAAATCGCCGAAAATGTGACTTCCAATCCCTGCTGGTATCCTGAGATCGAGGCTATAGGAAGGCCTGGGGTCAAATGCATTCTGCCACCCACATCAATGGCATTGCATTACATGTTTGGGAGAGATGCAATTTCGATCACAGTTAATGCAAATCTTAAGCATCCTTGTTACAACAACGAAGAGGAGTTTGTCAAAGTGCTCGAGCAGTGTTTGCAATTTGTCAAAGATTTGCTTGATGCCGAATAAGAAGGTGCCAAATGCTTATACATTGTAACGATAAAAAACAACAATAAAGTGTTCCTCATATTGATAGTAAACCATACATAGTACAATCATTATACGGACAAAACGTAGGAGAAGAGTTCTTACCATACCTATATATTAACAAATCAGCAATGAAAATAGAAATGCAAGATTCGAGCGAGGCACACAACTATACCCCTGGAGGAGGACTTCCATATCAGAGAGATGCCCGTCGTAGTTTTTGTAGTTATGAAATGCGGATTCTGTCCAATACTCTGACAAATTTATGCATTGTACTGTAATACATTGTGCTGTATTGTGCCGTTCTAGAATGTATTGTTAAACTATTGCTATGGTCATATTAATAATACAATACAATGCTATGCATAAATTTGTCCGAGTATTAGACAACCCTCGAAAATTCTGCCATGCTAGCTACGAAATGCCACTAAAAACCACCCTTCAGATGTGGCCAAAAAAAATGTGGAAATGTATCCCCACGTGCACTATAAGTGCAGTGGCACTGGACCTCAAAGACAAGGTACAAAAACTGATAACATTACTTGATACATTTTATCTTTTTATAACATTTGCCCAAAGTATCTAAAATAAAAACTTAAACGAAAGAAGGCAACGTTCGAGAAGACTGACCGACGTAGAATATAAATATCTTGCGGCAAACCCTTAAATAGTCCCGAGATGTCCCATGACGTCACGCAAGCCTCTATATTATGCCATAATTAAAATAATATATTATAATTATAATAAGAACCTTCCCAGCACCCTTTGCACCAGAAAAATTTTCCATGCCAAATAACTCTGTCAATTTTGAGTGTATGAGGATACTACACCACGTGCTATTTACACCTACCATAAAATACCTATTTTAATTGACTTAGTGCAATGACGTCATCAGTCACGTGACTATGCCCGAAGTGCCTTTTAACGTTTTTTAGAAACATGCTTTCATAAATGCAAATACAGTCAACGTGGCAAGGAAGGCATTTGCTTGCAACATTTCGTCATGCCCGGTACGATTCTGGATTTTCAAAATTAAGGGGGCTATACACATGAGCAAATAGGACGTCTGGGGACTAGTATCTTTGTATACATGTATCTTTGAAAGGGTGAAATGCAAAGATAAAAAATTTTGTATGTTGGTAGATATAAGTATAAATCAAGTTCTTTATCAACGTCATTAGTATGACGTCTTGAATCACGTGACCAGAACGCGCGGAAGTTGACTGATTTTTGGCCCGGTTCCAGTTCCAATTCCGGTTTTATTAACTTAGATAAATCCCCGTTTTTCCACCCAGTTAAAATTTATGATATTTTTGTGTATCAAGAAGGCCATTATTACTCCTCCAGTATAATTGAGTAAAAATGAAGGTGACGAAAACAGTTTTATACGTTGGAAATCCATCCTTTTCTGATCCTGTTCAGCGACTTTTCAGTTTAAAACTATAAACAAATCTGCATTAGTAGTTTTTATCGTACTTCCTACCAATGGCGTTGGCAGTTTTTCTGTAGCATTTTTCTTTCATACCGGTCACCCACCCCACTCCCCTCGGTCCACTTTCCCTCCCACGCTCGGGTTTGCAGGACATGGTCAGCGGGAGGATCGCTTTGTTCGTGGCGTCAGCACAGAAAATTTATTTTACAGTATTTCGTCGATTCTGGGTCCTGTTTAGCGAAAAAAGGCTGGCGAAATTGCTTTGCAAACTGTTATTATCGTGGCTAACTTACAATACAGCACAAAGAAATCTGTTTAGAGTGTACATGTAGTTCGCCGGTCGCGATGATAGCCAAGAAGGGACAAGAAAAGGTAAGCTTAAGTGACTTGAGTTTTAAATTAGTAATAAGACTTAGTTTAACTTTCAACCTAATGTCCAACTGGACAGGGTTCAGGGTTATTTTAGACCTTTTGGGGCGATTGATTATTAGTTTCTGTTTGATATTGTGCACATCTAACTAGTTTACAATTATTATGCAGGGGCGTAGCTACCTGTACGCACGTACGCACGTGCGTACCTGAAAAAGTCGAAAAAAAGAAGGATTTGGGACTTGAGGGTGGGGGGAGGAAGTAGGGGGAGTGTTTGAAAACAGTGATTGTGCGTACCTCTAAAAAAGTCCTGGCTACGCCCCTGATTATGCGTATTTGTTTACAAACAGCTGCAAACCGATTGGCAAAAGTCATGCGACTCTGAGGGCTGAAAAAAAATTGGAAATATCAGCTCGATAGTCGCTTTCGTGGGAATTTTCGAAATTAATAAATGGATTTAAGCTTGCTCTCGACATGTTTTGTCCGCATTTTAACTTATAAGAGGTTTTAAATATGACGTGTAGCTAGAAAGCCGTTTCGTTGCCTTTCGCTTCACCTGTTTCACTGTATTTCAAGCTCGAAGATGTAGATCTTTGACAGAGTAAATTAGGTGGAAGTAAAACAAAAACCTGAGGATCTGCATCTTGAATCATGCTCTAGAATTAAATTTGTGATCAACTACAGTTGTATTGCTATTTTGCAGTTTTGTTTATTTTTGTTTTCCTAAGGTAATTAGACTTGCAATGTACATGTTGTGGTTTACATTTCAAAGAAGGAACAAGTCGGATAAAGGTAATCTGTTCTTCAATTCATTTATTTAAGAGCCAATGTCTGAAATTTTCGAAAATCGGGCGTCACTCACAAAATTTCGGATTTCTTCATATTTTGCCCAAATAATCTCTATAGTGAAGTATTTTAAAAAATAACATTAAAAATTGTAACGGCGTTTTATTTTTTTCGAAAACGGGCAAAGTTTGAAAAACGGCAAATCGGCGGCCTTTCAGTTGTGAAACTGGCGAAAAATTACACATTTTCATCTCGCTCGTACAGAAAAACGCGATGCCATACATAAATAAAATGTGGCCACAACATAAACACGCTCTTGTTATTTACACTACTGTTATTTACTTTGGATTAGCAGTTGAAATAAGAATATTTCGGCCGTTAGAAGAAACATGATTTCTTCCATTTTAAAAATTAGCAAATTTGAACCAATTTCAACGCCGTGGAAACCCAATTGGTACGTTGAGTTTGAAAACAAAATTAAGACGGTCTTGAAGCACAACTTCTGTTGTTTACTGTGGTGAAATATTTCTGGCGGCACTTTAAAAGTGCCCCGTCGAGAGACCAAAATGTGAAGGGTAGTTTGACACCAGGAGAACTTGTGACACGAACCTGAGCGCCGCCACTACGCACCAAATGTTTATCGCTAAAAATAGTTCCTTTGAGATAGAGCCTTTTTCAGAATCGTGAAGACTTCAGAAGAACTTTATCCATCCTTTGCTAACTTAAAATGATATCTTTTAAGCAGTTTGTTGGGATACGGAGTAGAGACACGAACATCGATCATGTTGTGCGACCTTTATACAAATAACAGTGATCAACACTTACCCGCTTTTTCATCAGAAAATTAAACTGACCCGAGCCTTGAATTGCGTTTATAATAAAGACAATCCTGCACTCCGATCCATTATATTGCTGAGATCATATCATAGCGTTATTTACTCCAAATTTGTTGAAACAACAGTCGCTAAATGACAGTTCGGAAGTTTCCCACAATGTGTTGCAAAGAGATTGCGTGACGCGTAGCACGCTGGAATTTGTTGCGTGCATATGATATCGGTCACGGAAAGAACATTGCCGTGGAAAAGGTTTCAGGTCAGTGTCATTTAAGCCCCATTTACACGAGCAATGTTTCCTTGACAAGTTTACTTGTCAATTTTTATTGCTCGTGTAAATGATTAACAAGTTTTCCTTTACAATTTTCCATTGACAAAGTTTCCTTGTTCGTGTAGACGACGAGCTAGACTTTTTCAAAGTCCGTTTTTGGTATTTTCGTTTTGGGTGGTCGGGCGGAGAACGGACTTTTCTCGCCTGCAGCGCGCCATATTTTACCGACCTGTTTTTAGGTCGGCGGTGTGTCGGGGGTGTGGCAGCATTGATGTCCAATCAAAGAGCGCTAAGTTTCATGACGTCGCTTTCCGGGAAACTTGATCCTTTGCTTGCTCACGCGTTCACGAAGTGAAGAACTACGAGGAAAATGAATGAAGAGGAAGCTATAAACTAAGCTTGGTTTTGAAGAAATTCGAGAAAATCAACGCAAAGTAGTTGAAGCTGACATTAGTGGTCGAGATGTGTTAATGATTGGTTCGGGAAAGTCTCACATTCCACATCGCGCCGTTTGTTCTGCCGGGATTTCTTTAAACATGGCGAAAGAGGTATTGTAGAAACAGTTTGCCTCGTTATTTTTCCATTGGTTTCACTGATGAAAGATTAGGTATCATTTCTTCGCGAGAAAGGAGTCAAGGCTGTTGTATTGGGTCCAGAAAGTTCCGAGTCGGGTCATCCCCATTCATTGTGGAATTCAGACTATCCAGTCATTTGAGAACTGTTTATTTTACCAGCCCAACCAATATTTTCGCACCAACAATATGCAAATTAAATTCGATTTCGTGCAGACGAAACAAGTCGACTCGCGACTTCGTCGCTCGCTTTGCGCGACTTCGTCGCGCTCTCGGGGGCTTCGCAGTCGACTTGTGTGCAAGTCTAACGACGAGCAAGTTTTCCTTGATAAGTTTCGGTTGTGTCCACAATGCCTAAATCAATAATATCCTTGCCACATTTTCCTTGTTGTCCGTCTACACGAGCAAATTTCTGACTTGACAATTTTTCCTTGTCAAGGAAAAGCTAGCATGCCAGCTTTTCCTTGACAAGGAAAAATTGTCCACTATTCTCCATCTACACGAGCAATTTTTCCTTGTCAAGGAAAACTTGTCAAGGAAAAATTGCTCGTGTAAATGGGACTTTATAAAGTGGGCTGGGCAGGTCCTTTAGTTGTAGAACTTGAGGCTCTAGTGGGGTCCGAGTGCATGCCTTCTATATTGATTTTTGACGTCGGGAGGCTCGAAAGTGCTTTTTACCTAATTCAATACAAGATATTTTCGAAAACAAAGGTGAAATTCAAAGATATTTTTTTTCTTTTTAGCCACTATTGCACCCGCTTTCCGTTAATAGTTCATCAGAAAATTAAACTAACCCGAGCCTTGAATTGCGTTTATGATAAAGCCAATCATGCACTCCATTGTTGTCAATAAATTCCTGCACAGCAAAAGTAGTAAAAAAAAAAATTCTTGCACAGCTTCAAGGCGGAAAACAAATCATGCATCACACAAGGCTTCTTCGATCTTCTTACAAGAGAAAATATAACTGTAAAAGTGGTTAGCAATCTTGCATTACATTGGCCCTTCATTTTCTAGCTTTACAAGGGCAACTATCCTCAAAATCTTCAAGGAGGGCCATCGATGGGGCTTTTTTCTTCACTGCCCGGGCACGGGCACGACGCATTTCTTTTGTAACTACATCCGGGTCGACCTTCCTGTCTGTGGATTGACCAACAGTAAATTTAGCCTCCAGGTAGGCTTTCTGCTTTTCATTGAATTGGTAGCAAGGGCTGTTCCATTTCCTTTAGCGCCCAGCCCGCCTTGAGGCTTTGGCCTTTGTTTGCGCTGCTAACTGAGCTTGAGAGTGGCAAAGAAAGGGAGAAGTGCAACGCTTTCGCTGAGGAGGGTGGCGTACTGTTGTTTGGCCAGGTTCATTAGGGTGTGCCTCTCCGGTGACCTGGAGCAGGCTTCTAATGACAGATGACGTTACAGGTCGGACGGCCGTTGAAACACTTTGATGCAGCCCCCGGGAGGTACTAGCCTGCGAGCAAGGCTCTCGTTCTTTGGGGTTGGGGGAAGGGGTTTGGAAGGGCCTCCTCCCCTCCCAAACCGCGAACCCGGTCCCGACCCCGAGAGCTTGCTCGCAGGCTAGGGGTACTCGGATATGTCTTGGCTGGGTATGTGTCGCCCGGGTCTCCAAATTTAGACCCCGTTTTAGAAAGAATTTGCACTCAAAATGTTAGCCCCATTCTAAAAATAGGTCAATTTTTAACACTCTGATTCTAGAAAAATGATATGGAAAATGATATGCGATCTCGGATGGCAGAGCCTCGAAGCTCGCTGGGCTGTCAGCCGCCTCTCCCTGATTGTCCACGGCCTTGTGGACGTTGAAAGTCAGATTCTGGTTAGGAGTACAAGTGGGCGTGTAACTAGACAATCCCAAGGTCAACACCACTTCTGGAATATCCTGCGCAGTATTTAATTTAGATTTCGTAGAAATTGCGTAACTTTCAATAGCCCATTTTTAAAAGAGTTATTTCTTTGTTTGTTCGTCTTATACATCAAAATACGACAATTCTGCTTCTACACAAATCAGCAACATAATTGCTTTGATTTCAAACAGACGATAAAGGCGATAAAGTCACGATTTACAATGTCTTTATACACCATCTTATGAAGCTTTCGTGCGTTCGAAATATTATACCTCGTTCTAGGGAATGTCTCTAAAATGACCAAGAGTCCCAAGATTACGACCCCGTTAGGTATAGGTATTTTTGGGAATTACCCCCTCCCCCCCCCCCCCCCCCCCCCCCCTCTCCCACGCCCTCCCCGGGATGCAACCTTTCTGTGGGCATGAAAATACATTGGATGTTGGACGTTCAGGACTGTTTTCCTTGTCATCGGACGTGGCTGTTGAGACTGTAACTTGCGGTGGAGATGTCGCAGAAACAACTTTAAACCCACCAGCCGAAAACAGAACTGACAGCCAGCTGTAGCTCACATCTGTAATAGTATCACTATTCTCAGATACTTTTGCTTGCTTTTGAGACGTCAATATAAAGTCGTATTGACGTCTCAAAAATCTAGACAAAACTAATTTCGATTTTAAGGCGCGCGTTAATACTGCATTATATTCCGTACTGGGCTCCGTCCCCGGGGCTCCGCCGCTTCGCGATTCCGCCCAATACGGAATACATTTTCTCCCAACTAGCCGTCAATATAATTGAAGGGCTCCCTGCAATAACGTCCTCAGTGCGTTTTTGGAAAATTTTCACAGAAATCTTGGATTTTTGGCCTCCAAAGGGACTCACTTGCCAAAATTATGACTGGATCATGTACATATGACTGAAAGGATTTAATCCAGGTCAACAAATCTTCTATCTTCGAACAGAATAATTTTTTATTTTGAAAAGATACATACATGTAGGGTGTCCTGGGAGCCATAGGGTGTCATAGGGGCCCAAAACATTTTCTCAAAGATGTGGATTTTCTTCCCCATTTTGGAGCTGTTTTAAGTACCTTAACAATAATAAATCATTAATTTGACAAAACTGTGCTTTTAAAGGCCTAAAACATACAATTTTAGTGAAAGTTACCAAAAACACACTCAGGACGTTGTTGCAGGGAGCCCTTCAATTGCAATTGACACCTCAAAATCGAAATTAGTTCATAAGAGTATTGAAAACATAACTTCGTAGCAGAATAAAGGCGGTGTGTTATCGCAAAAGAGCCGGCAAGGGGCTTAGTGAAAGGGTGACCTCCCCCCCCCCCCCCCCCCCCCCCCCCATAAATGACTTGTATATTTATCTACCAAATATACCTGAAAGACGATTTGAACATTAATTAAAATTGTACCAAAACGAAGGAAACAAACTTTATACATTTATACATTTCCAAAAACAGACGTTACTCCTGTGACTTTTCCACGGCAATTAATGTTCTTTCCTTGACCGATACCATAAGCACGCAGCAAATTCCAGTGTGCTACACGTCACGCAATCTCTTTGCAACACATTAGGGGAAACTTCCGAACTGTCATTTAGCGACTGTTGTTTTAACAAATTTGGAGTAAAAAACCCTTAGATATGATCTACAAGGCTCAGATATTCCAAACACAGAAATATAATGGATCGGAGTGCAGGATTGTCTTTATTATAAACGCAATTCAAGGTTCGGGTCAGTTTAATTTTCTGATGAAAAAACGGGTAAGTGTTGATCGCTGTTATTTGTAAGGTCGCACAACATGATCGATGTTCGTGTCTCTACTCCGTATCCCAACAAACTGCTTAAAAGATATCATTTTAAGTTAGCAAAGGATAGATAAAGTTCTTCTGAAGTCTTTACGATTCTGAAAAAGGCTCTATCTCAAAGGAACTATTTTTAGCGATAAACATTCGGTGCGTAGTGGCGGCGCTCAGGTTCGTGTCACAAGTTCTCCTGGTGTCAAACTACCCTTCACATTTTAGTCTCTTGACGGGGCACTTTTAAAGTGCCGCCAGAAATATTTCACCACAGTAAACAACAGAAGTTGTGCTTCAAGACCGTCTTAATTTTGTTTTCAAACTCAACGTACCAATTGGGTTTCCACGGCGTTGAAATTGGTTCAAATTTGCTAATCTTTAAAATGGAAGAAATCATGTTTCTTCTAACGGCCGAAATATTCTTATTTCAACTGCTAATCCAAAGTAAAGTGTAAAGAACAAGAGCGTGTTTATGTTGTGGCCACATTTTATTTATGTATGGCATCGCGTTTTTCTGTACGAGCGAGATGAAAATGTGTAATTTTTCGCCAGTTTCACAACTGAAAGGCCGCCGATTTGCCGTTTTTCAAACTTTGACCGTTTTCGAAAAAAAAAAACGCCGTTACAATTTTTAATGTTATTTTTGAAAATACTTCACTATAGAGATTATTTGGGCAAAATATGAAGAAATCCGAAATTTTGTGAGTGACGCCCGATTTTCGAAAATTACAGACATTGGCTCTTAATAATGACCAATCTTGCAGCATGTGTTATAACTCAGAGTTCTTTTTACAATATTTTTAGAAGCAGCTGGTAGAAATAATTAAATTTCTAAAGAGACACAATGTAATGAGAAAGTTTACTGTAAAAAAGTAAAATTTTACTGTTTATCACTGGAAAATTTGGACCATTTACAGACTCATAAAATGTCTATAAATCTTGAATTTACAGACTTGGTACTTTCACCTGTTAAAAACAAAATCTCTGTAAATTCTTTTGACAGACATTTTATATAGTTTTGTTGTCTTGTTCTTTATAAAATGTTTGTGAAATGTTTATAAATTCCAGGAGCTGTAATGAGAGGAAAGACTTACAATTTACAGACTTTACAAAATCTGCCAACAATGTTTGTAAATCTGCTGTTTACAAAGATTTTACAATGCCTACATTTTTAATATAAAATGTCTGTAAATGGCACTGCGTAATTTTTATGTTAATTCAGTTACCAAATCTCTGTAAATTAATGTGGTCCCCAAGCGGAACATTTAATGACAAACGGGGAATTATAAAATCTCTGTAAATTAACACAAACGTCTAAATGGAATTTGTAAAGCTACATCCAGTGTTCACTCACATAATCTAAGAAATTCAAAATACAACCTTTTCGTTCCTAGACCGAGTACTGAAGCAAGCAAACGAAGTTTTCAATATCGCGGTTCTCTGGAACAGCTTGCATTTGAGCGCTAAGATGTAGCCCACTCTTATCTCTTTTAAATCATGCATTTACATTCTATATAATCAGAAGCTCATAACAGAGAAGCGATTAACTCGTTTCCGATGCTGGGGATTTTTAGAAAACGCGGGGAGCCAATCAGAATTTACTTCCTAATATGGAGTTCTAAAAGAAGCCTATTTCTACGCAACTTCTACGCACCGTGGAAAAACATTACCGCCAGAGCGAAAAAATTCCCATTTAGATTGCTTGCCGTCTCAGGTTTAACTTAATACTCCACAGCGATTTGTGTCAACAGCAACATACCAGCAATCAAAATCAGTTAATGAATGAAATACGGTGAAATGATAAAAACACAGAGTTCAAAACTTTAGGACACCTGCATCAAAGAAAGATGAAAATGAAATAAAGATGCACACAACATGTAGGGTTCTCCAAATCACTTTTATTTAAAAACAAAGACAAATGGACTCAAATACAATGTAGTTGAATGAATAAATACAGATCTTCAACAGCCAGTTTATCACAGTTAAAATTACTCATAACAAATCGCAACTCGAAACAGCTCATGATAGCTTCTGCTCGAAAACAATTATTGATACGAAAACTTCGAAATTCCTCAAGACAACCGCAATTTAGTTTTGTCGAGATGATGAAAACGTACTCCGTGAGTTCAGAACCTAAGCGATGCCACATTTACAAAACAAACAATTAACGCAACTCAGTTTTAAAATTATTTCTCAAGATACAAATGATCAGAACTTTCTCGTACGAAATCATAAATTCAGAAAACAAGTAGGCTCGATAGCTAAATAAACATGTTTGATACTGATTTGGTATGCTCATTTCCTCTCAAAAATCGCTTTGAAAAACAATTATAGTATATACAAAGAAAAACCATGGTAAGGATGGGTTGACAAAGTCGGTGAAAGTTTTAAAAAGTGTTGGCTGTTTAAAATACAGCGAACTGAATATTTATAAACACCGCGCCGCCGTTCATATTTCAAAATCTATACAACAAATTTTATTCCAACCGATTTGAGAAGAAAAACCCTAAGCTCAAGTCAGACACGAAATATTGTATGTTTGAGCGATAAATTATAAGCGAAAAGGAGAGTAGTAATGTACTACACTCTGAGGCAATTGCCTCAGAGAATGTAGTACATCACTACTTTCTATCTGCTGGATTTAAAATATGGAAATATTGAATGGAAATATTAAATGACGAAATCAAATGGTAAAATCAAATAATACTATATGTTAATTAAAACAAATGGTGCGTTTATTCCATTGCGTGATTTCCTTTGCGTGACATGATTCTCGGAAAAACAGGAAGTTGGGCGATGTACAAAATCTTACATAAACAATTCTGGTTCACTATCGCAAATGCCAGCAATAATCTTAAAATTCGTCTTAAAAAATCGAAGAGGTAAGTTAGAATACATGATCTTGTTATACTTTTGAACTAATTCATAGAAATTAATTAAGAAATATGCTTGAGATTGAGAATATGGAGTTAGTTTCAATATCGCAGTCATCTTTTTTCCTGTAATGTCTTGTAGTCTTTTCAGCACTTGACCTTGTAAACAAGAGAAATAAACTATTCTCTTTCTTGAATCTTTAATAGCTACTTCAAGGCTTCTCAACGAATCCAGGCATGTTTCTTCATTGTCCAAAACAACTTTTATTCCCGTATAATTCATAAATCTTGTCATGTCGATGCTTCTTAGCAGCTCGTCTTTTATATCAGCATCACTTTTCTTCTGGGAACTTGCAGTACAAGGTCCAACTTTCAAATTAGGTAAACCTTCCGGATCAGCAGCTAGTTCTGGGTATTTTTTCACTAACTCAGAGAAAATATTTTCAACATATTGTGGACTTTGATTTCCCTTTACAAGATCTCTCAACTCTGCCAGGTCTGTTCTAAACGCAATAAAACGCTGTTTATCCATCAGTGATATCAAAAGTGTGCGAAATATTATGCCTTCCACTCTTGTTTATATTGGTTGAGTTTCCCACGCGTGGGAATATTTATTGTCTCATCACCTTTTATGACAACCATCAAAGAGTTAGCATTTGGATTAAAAATAACATCTACGCAATGGAACAAAGATAGTTTCCCACGCGTGGGAATATTTATTGTGAGGAAATGAGTCATCAGATTGTAAACAGGATGGAGTTATCGGTGTGTGACATTCTCGGAAAAAACAGGGGGAGCCCCCTATGAAATGAGTCATCACTATAGCTATTGTTTCAGATCACGAGAGAAAATATTTTCAACATATTATGGGGTTTGATTTAACTTTACAAGATCTCTCAACTTTGCCCGGTCTGTTCTAAACTCAATAAAACGCTGTTTATCCATCAGTGATATCAAAGGTGTACGAAATATTATGCCTTCCACTCTTGTTTATATTGGTTCAGTTTCCCACGCGTGGGAATATTTATTGTTTCATCACCTTTTATGACAGCTTCCATGATTAGCATTTGGATTAAAAATAACATCTACGCAATGGAACAAAGATAGTTTCCCACGCGTGGGAATATTTATTGTGTGGAAATGACATCGTTCGGTAGCAATAAATTCGCGTAATAACATCTACGCAATGGAACAAAGATAGTTTCCCACGCGTGGGAATATATATTGTGAGGAAATGACATCGTTCGGTAGCAATAAATTCGCGTTAGCCGATTTTTACATGTTCGCTATTTTTGTTTTCTGGGAATTTAGACACGCACCGCTTATAGCTATTGTTTTAAAAAAATATAATCTCATATAATAGTATAGAATGAATTATTGTAATTTGGATATTCACGATTATATGATGAGTATTGGTGAGTTGACCTGTCCCTTTTGTGATGAGCAATTGGCAGAAGTTGACAGAAGTGTGAGAGTGGTCAAGTCATGCTGTAGTGAACAAGATATAAATAGTATAGATGGTATGAGCGTCTGTCTAAATTGCGGTTCCGTCCATGGTTATGAATTAGTTAATTCATATGTTGACTTTCATGAAAATTTATATAGAATAAGAAAAAAGAGTGTATATGTAAGAAAATATCATATCGAAAATACAATCAATAAATATATAAAAGAGATTCATTTAAGTTTTAATGACCGTAACAAAATATATAAGATTTTTGGATTAATAAACAACGTGTTACCAGAAGTCAATAAGAACCGGAAACGGATGATTAGTGTAACCTATGTTTTGAGAAAATTATTAAAAATTTTAGGATTACCTTATGATAAAATAAAAATAACTTCTTCTAAAAAGACATTAAAATTTTATGAACAATGGTGGGATGATGTTTATAAATTAATAAAGAATGATGTCAACAAAATTATTAAAAGGTGACCTGTTGCATGATTCTCAGAAAAATAGGAAGTCATACGTCATGTGAAGGGTTTTTCCCTTTGAATGAATTATAAAATAAAATTTACTCGAATTTTTTATCATACTGTTTCTCGAATTTATCAGCAAGAGGACAAAGATCGATGATTATTTCATCTAACTGTCTCATTTCATTGATGAAAACAGTGTGGTTGAATTGATTTCCTCTTAAAAAAGACCGTAGATCAACTAACACTTTTTCATAAGTCATATAAGAAAATTTAGACATTTCAATTTTTCTCTTATAGTCCTTGATTTCAGATATTGTCTTAAGCAATAAACCAGCTCCAGAAATAGAAACTAGTATAGCAGGATTTAATGTGATACTACCAGCTATTGTACCAATAACTACTAAGCCTGTTGAAGTAACATTTACAATTAAATTCAATCTCTTAAAATATTTGAAAGCCTTTTTATAACACCAAAAGCGTTTGTGGTAATATCTATATAACGCTTTGATTTCAGATAATTTTTCTTTGCTTATACACTTATCGATATGATTAAATTGAAAGATATCTGTTTTAGTCATTCTATTCTATATATTATTAGTACATATTATATTTTAGGATTTGAAATAAGACAATATAATACACCACTTATTTGGCCCATTATTGGAGATCTTTTTACTTTCTTCGGCATTGAAAGGAAGCAATATGTGTATCCAGGCCCCATTTCATAGTCATTATAAAATCTTACAAATACATCATGAAAAATAGCATGTTTAATTAAAACTTGGTAATTGGTATTTAGAGTACAAGAACCTGGTCCTATTAATCCAATGTCAGGGTGTTTTTCTAATATTTGGTTCATTGATATTGGCTCATTCAAATAGTTTACATACAAAAATTGATATATTAAAGCCGATTTTAATATTTCATCTTTAGTATTCGGATGTAGGTTTTTTTGAGTTGTAAAAAATTTATTGCAAAAATTAATTGCGTTATCCAAATTCAGCATATATAATATAATTATATTAATTTATGGTGCTGTGTATTCGATTAATAATGAAATGTCTTGATTTTTAACCGTTTCAACCATCTCCACAGCCATATGACCGTATGGTAAATCTAAGTTTATATCTATCGTTTGTCTTTGACTTCCAGATAAAGTATAGGTTATTGTTTGAATTAAAGAGAATCCATAGAGTATTTTTAAGGATATTGTTTGGTAGGAAACATCTAAGAGATTATAGTGGCCTGTTATTTTTTTTAATTTGCTACCGTTTGGAATCATGATTTTGTCACAACCATTTAATAAAAATGTTTTTCCACCACTTTCATTTGTTTTTAATTGCCCAAATAAGTGATGGGTTGCATTCATGATTTTGTGTGAATTCATATCAATATCGGTCTCCATCACCATTTTGTTATTTTCATAAACAAAGGGAGAATCATAAACAGAACTTTCAACATCTGATTGAGAACCTTTAACGCCATAAATAATCAGCTTTGCTGGGCCTTGAACGACATCGTCAGCTGTCCCTCGCCATTTCAGATCCAGATAAATGAATTCAGGTGGAGAAATCTGCCATTTATGCATGTGAATAATTGACCTTGAATACTTCACAAATTTTTTTGTTGATTGTTGATTGATATTCAGGCTGGTCGAAACCACGTCAACGCTCACACCCGTCATGGAAGCGGGAAAGAATTCAATACAAATCGTATATTCTCCTTCTGGAAGTTTTAACATGTTGAAACCAAGTCTCCCAGAGTATTCATTGAAAACATCTTTTGTTATTTTCAAATCATACGCCTTCTTATTGAAATGATGTGGAGAACTTGAAAAATCAGTTATTCCAGTCACTGTTATATTATGTTCAGAGCTGGATTCATCCACATCCTCCATCAAATACCGGAATTCATCCTTCAAGTGGGAGGTTGACGATATATGCGATTCATTGACATATTTTTTGAGTTCAGCTTCTGTTTTGATCAGTTCCTCTGCCAGAGCTACTGTCTTGTTATTTAGCTGTGTGTCAACATATTGTTTTGATGTTGCTTCATTAGATGTTTTTGGATCGGGAAGACCGATGATTTTCTCCGATCCCATATCAAGAGTACCAGTCATTGTTCCACCTGATAAAGAAAGCCTTTTGTCTGCTTCATCATCTACATATCCTTTATTCACAGCATGATCAACTGCTGTTGGATCTTTTACATTATAAATAGTATTTGATCCCATATCTAGACTAGTTTCCATTGGAAAAGTTTCTTTACGACTGAGAAAAATGTTTTTTACATCATTATAAGATACAAGATTGTTATAATTTGCTGCTAATTCAAGATATGTCTGTTGTTTTGATTTCACAATATTATAAAGTTCTTTCAGATCAATATCTTTCAAAATCTCGTGTGTGTGTGAATGATCGGTATTAGGATGATATTTTTTCAAAGTAACCATGTTTACACTACTTAAATCATTGGATTCATCGGTTATTACATTTACGATTTTCTTATTCTTCGCATCGTATTGTTGACCATCATAATTTAAAAAATGTGTCTTCCCATAATAAAAAGGGAAAGCATCGTTATCACCAGCTGCTTGAACATTTAATATAGAATGATAATTGGCATCCATGCGATCAGTCAATACTATTCTTTCATTTTTCATATATGCATCTGTAATGTTGGCTTTGTTATTGACCTGATTTTTGAGAGTTATCGAATTAACAGCAGCCAGGTCATTATTCAAATCAGCGTCCATGTTTGTGATTAATTTTCTATCCATATCAATCTCACCGGGTAGAATTAGTTTATGTCCCCTCAAATCAAGATCTCCAGTCATATGAGATGATCCGTCAACCTGAAGAGAATCAGCCCTCAGTTGAATCAGTTTGTTTTCCAAACTTGTTCCAAGCGTGTCAACCTGATGCTTTGTGATCACGTCGTTATTGTTAATAGCTTCTGCAACATTTGTCAATCTTTTATTCTGAATATCATAATTTCCGTCATCTGTTAATACAAACCCGACACCAGGTAATCCCCGTTGAGATTGATTATTAAATGTTGATTCAGGTAAACGTCCGTTTGAGTAACTCATTTATATAATAACATTATATTACTTTGATTATATTTTTTCATTAAAATTTTTGGTTGTGAATTTCCTTGGTTTGTCTATACATAAAAATGAAAATGGTTCTTTAGTTGCTTTATCATATAATTGTTTTGAAATACTGTTTTCACGGCAAATTAGACTTTTCTCATTGGTACTTGGGAATTCGTATATACAGAAATGTGAACAGTTCAATCTTATGTCTTTCGGTGTCTTATAATAGCTCTGACTCAAATAAATCACACTACAGTTTTTATGTCTCCCTCGTATAAAATAGTCGACTAATGGTTTTTGGTTTTTATCACATACGAAATCGTCGAATATCACTATTTTCTGACTTTCATTATCAATATCATTTACAGGAATAATTTGATCATTGCTTGCTTCAATAACATTATAACCAGCTTCATCACTTATTGGCTGGAACATATCCATAAGATTCTGATACTTGGACTGCTCTAAGTTTTTCGCATACAGGTATATTTTATCAAAGTACAATAAATTGTAAATCATATGCATAAGTGTATTTGTTTTTCCCGAACCACTTGGGCCGCAAACCAACATCCTAAATGATTGATCTGGCATGAAATCATATAACTGTCTAAAGTTCGAGACCATATCGTCTTCAACATCGTAATTTGGTATTATCATTTATATTATATGGGTATATTATTTCAATATAACATGGTGTATAACACGGTGTTCAACACGGTGTTCAACACGGTGTATAACACAGTGTTAAACGTTATTTTTTATATATGATTTTCATTTTTATGTAACGTAATAATATAACAATAAATGAGTTTACTTAAGTGGAAAGAACTTGCAAAGAGAAAATCTGAATTAGGGGATAAAATCAATTATGTCCATGATGTAATCACAAAACATAATATCGGTGAGCAGACAAGCCAACAGTCATTAGCGAAGGTATTCAAACCAGTTACTAGTAAATTAGATGATGTTATTGACAGTAATTTAGATTTAAGGGTACCCATAAGAAAGAAAAGAGCACCTAAAAAAGCTGATCAAGGTATTGATTATATGCCTGAAGTTGACCCTTTCGAAGACATGCAAGTTGATGATTTATTTGGTGATTATGTCCCACCAAATCAAAATAAACAAATTGTACCTAAACCACCTACTTATGAAGAATCTTTACAAGATCTTATGGAAGGAAATAAGAATATTTATGTTGATCCTGAATACTTTGTTAATCAACCAGATGATTTACCGCCAGAATATGATGACGACGATGAGATGGACTATGGATTAGATGATGAAGATGAAAGTAATTTGATTTTGGATGATCTTGGTATTACTAATTATGAAAATGTGGATAAGATATTGAATCAATCATCAATAACAGACAAAAAAACTAAGACATATCTTAATAAGATTATAAAAAATGCTAAAGCAAAAAGAAGTCAATTAGGTGGATTTAAGTCACATGTTACAAAACAGTTCAAAAGTGGGGCTATATCTGAAGCCGAGAGACAAATGAAAAACAAAAGAATAGACAACGCAAGAGTTACTTTAAATGAATACATAAAACATTATAATACTAAATTGGAAACAATGAAAGGTTCTGGAATCAAAGGCCGAGGAAGAAAACAGAGAGGTGGAAATATTATGTTTTTTAATGATGTAAAGCAGCTTTTGAAAAAATTGGAATTGATTATTGGTGAAAGATTGGCAGGGAATACGAGCATTGAGATGAGGAATATGTGAGTAACTATACTAGATAAATTAATGAAAATGTCGAAAATCAATAGGTCACAATATAGTAAATTGTATAGTCAATATTTTAAAAATATAATGTAACTTTATTATATAAATGGAACGAGAGATAGTTTTATCATCTTATAGTGTAAAAAATCAAGGGAATAATAAACCTGAAGATTTCACAACAAAATTTACTAGACCAATGATATTGGATAGTAATTCTCAATATGTGATCGGCCTTAACCGAATTATCAATATGAGTTTTACATGGTTTAATGTTAATGCTGGATACAATAATCAATTAATTAAATTTAGCTCTGATAGTGGTTCAACATTTAACAACATCACCTTTCCAGCCGGAGTATGGAATTATACAGACTTCAATACATATATCAAGGATATAACGAAGACTGGTGATACGTATCCTATCACTCTTGAATTCGATAATACAACATTTAGGGTTACGATTACATTGACTCAGAATTATCAGCTTGATTTGACGCATTCCAATTTTAATGATCTAATCGGGTTTGATAAGACAGTATTATCTAATGAAACAAATATAGGGCCGAAAGTGCCCAATCTCAGTCAAGACACAGATATCCTGAATATCCATTGTAACCTAATAAACGACAGTCTTGTCGACGGTCAAGATACAGACATCATTTATTCCTTCTCGACCAGTGTACTCCAACCTAGTTACTCCTTTACCCTCGAACCACGAAGAGTCACATTCAATCCAGTCAATAAGAATAATATTAGTAGTATCAGGGTATACATTACTGATGGAAAAAGAAGATTAGTTGACCTGAATGGAGCAGATACATCTTTCTCACTAATTCTGAAAAGTATAGAATAATATAACATAATAGTATAATGAAACCGTATGAATTCAAAAGATTTTACCATCCAAAACTTGGTAAATTTGTATACAGACACAAAGGATCGGGAATTATCGTTGATAATATTTTCAAACCGTTGAAGAGTGTTGCATCATCTGTTTTCAAGAAATTTGCTAAGCCAATAGCAAAGAAGGCGTTAGAATCGGGGATATCCCATGCAGGTGAGCGACTGGGTAAGGCGGTATCTCAAAAATCTGGTGATTTGATAATGAAAAGATTGACAAATTTGAGAAAAGGAGCTACAAGACAAACAGCAATTGTTCCATCCTCACCCATTAAACAGCTGCAGCAACATTATCAGCCAAAACTAGATCAAGAAAGTACTGATATGATACTGAATAGACTCATTTCTGGAGATGGTTTGAGGAGAAGACGTAGAGTTAGATTTGTATAGAATCAATGAATATATTTTTTAATTGTTAAAATTATATAACATAATAATATATGTCTTTTAGAACAGATAATTTTCTACAAAGAAATGAGTTGGTGCGATTCCAACTCGATGATGTAATCAGGTCTCCAGCTAACGGTCAACACCAAACGAAAAATGGTTATAAATTTACAATTAATGATCGATCGAGTTTCTACGATTGGTACAATGCCTATATTGAAGTCCAATTCCAACTACAGAAATTAGCAGACGGAGCAGGATATGCTGCTGCTGATCGAATAACGGTAATTAATGGAGGGCATTCCTTAATTGACCACATAATGATTAAATCTGCAGGAAAAATAGTTTATGACACTGACAATCTCCATAAAGTCACTTTTGTTAAAAACCTGCTAGAGTATTCTGATGATTATAGCAGATCAGTCGCTAAAAACAGTTTCTGGTATTTGGACACGAATGCTACAACAGCCAACACGAATACAGGATTTGAAGCTCGCAGGTTGCAAACTCAAGCACTTCGAGACAATGGGGCTGGTGGTGCTAAAAACATTAATGTGATTATACCATTGAACAGGTTCTCATTTTTTGAAGAACTTGAAGATAAGATGCTTGTACCAATGCAAATACAATTTAACATTGAGCTACAAAACGATGGTGAACTCATTCACATGGCTAATGGAACTGATGCTGGAAGAATTGTTGTTAATAGGTTTTTGCTATGGGTGCCAAAACTAACCCCAAAGGATTCATTGTATGACAATTTCGTTAGTTCATTTCTTAAAGAAACTCAGTGGAAATATTTAAGGGAAATGTACGAAGCATCAGCTCCTACACAATCATCAGGATTTTTCCAGATTTCAAGCAGTATTGACAATGTCAAACACATTTTTGTTTACTTGAAAAGAACAAACCCGCCTAATGATGCAGTTGAAGAAGACAGTCCTTATCTAATGAACACTTTTAAACTTAATGCTGCTGATAATAACTCTTCCCTTTTAAACTGTAGACTAGAATATGGAAATGGAGTCTTTTATCCAGAAACAGAGTATGATACAGAATCAAAAGTGAGAATCTTTAACGATTTGATGTCATATACTATGCGGAAAAATGACTATAACAGCGGAACTCAGCTGAACTTAGCAAACTATAGTTCTCTGTATGGGTTGATTTACTTTAATCTTACGTATCAAACTGAAAAAATAACAAGAGATCCGAAACAGCTAATCTTTAGGTATAGACTAAGCCAGAATGCAGTTGCAAACTTCAATGTTCATGCTGTAGTCCTATATGAAGAATCTGTTGTCATTGACAAGGTGGGTAATGAATTGGTTATAGTGTAAAATAAATATCCTTATTTCATATATATTATGTGAAATTTTATATAATATATATTATATATAAGAAATGACTCAGCTTTTTGAAATCAAAGTAAATTTGTCTGACAATCAAAAGAAGAATCTTAGCAATGCTTTCAAAAAAAGGGAAACTATTGTTCTCAGACTATCAAATAAATCTCTTCATGGCAATGACGTTTTATATGTATCATCGATGGTGAAGAAGAGATTGGAGAAGAATCGTATGATGAATAAGGGTATGGATATCAAACTTGTTAAAAGTAATATCAGAAAACAGGTTGGAGGTAGTCTACTAACTTCTATCTTAAGTATTGGAAAGACGCTAGCACCAACTATAGGCAAAACCCTTGGGCTATCAGCTCTTGCTGGATTGGCTTCAGAAGGTGCTTCTCAGATTGTGAAATCAATATCTGGCAAAGGCGTACAGTCGGGTGGTTTTCTCGTACCACAAGACAAAATTAATAAGCTGATAGAATATAAGCATCTTTTATCTGCGAAACAAAAACAGGATATATTGAAAGCCCTTCAATCAGGTTCAGGTGTTCATGTGAAACCAACAAAAACACAATCAGGTGGATTTTTAGGCACTCTGTTGGCAAGCATTGGTGTTCCACTCCTTCTAAATGCTTTGACTGGTAAAACTGGTAGTGGGGCTCCACGAATGGGAACTAGTAAGAAAAAGGGTATGGGAGCTCCAAGAATTGGTGTATATAGACCACCTCCATTTTATGGGAGTTGGCCCGATAATACGATAGGTATGGGGATTAAAAAAAAACAACCAAAAAAAAAGACGACCAAAAGGGGCGAAGGCTTGCTATTAGGGAAAAGCAGCCCTTTCAATGGTATTCCTCTTCTCGGAGCAATACTGTAAAACCGAAATTCCACAAAGACATCCCGTTAAGTAATCATGATCTAATAAAATGGTGCAGATATTTAAACATCCCAATCAGTGATGTTCTGTCAAGGGATGAAAGAGTTCCACATAATCATAGCCAAGCATTATTTATTTACAATCTGGAACCTAGTTATATGGCAGGATCTCATTGGGTTACAACTTATGTAAAAGACAACGTGATAAATTATTTTGACAGTTTTGGTATGCCTCCATTTCAAGAGATCGTAAATCATGCGAAAAGAAGGAATATGACACTGCTTCACCAAAACAACCAAATCCAAAACATAACAACGTCTACATGTGGCTACTTCTGTTTATACTTTCTGAACGAAATGAATAAGGGGAATTCGTATTATAATTTATTGCAAGTATTTGACATATATGATACAATGAAGAATGAGAGATTCCTCGAACATTATTTTAGAAATATCTAACTTATATATATAATGGTAGAATCATATTGTGTTGGACAGAAGAAAGTCACTGAATGTGTTCCAGGAAGCGAACGATATGTGAAAACTAAAAATGGTCGAACTATGTTGAAATGCACTTGCGCTGAATGTGGTATAACAAAAACCAAATTTATAAAACAAAAACAGGGAAACTAATTGAGCCCTCACAAGATGGGGGCTTTTTAAATATAGAAGGTAGTCACAGTCTTGGTGAAATAGCAGCTAAAAGCGCTTTAAAAGGTTTGTATAATTTAGGTAGAATCGGAGCATCAAAGGCAATTAAATCTGGTTATGCTAAACAAAAAATAAAAGGAATGGCTGATAAATATTTGGATCAAGCCTTAGATAGTTTAACTTCAGATATTAGTAAGAAACTAGATCCATTGCATAAAGGTAGTGGGATTGATATTCATAAGGCCATTGGGAAGCTTCCGAAACCAAAAGGCGGTTGGACATTACCCGGCCATAAATATATTGGCCCATATAATGATTTAAAGAGTCAAGTAAAATATGACCCAACAACTGGCCAAATATTAGAAATATATGACCAACCTACAGGAAGAACTGATGAAATAGCAATGCAACATGATGTCGATTATTCAGTCTGCAAGGATGATAGGAAATGTAAAAATAAGGCAGACCGAAAAATGGTTCAAGCTTTAGACAACGTACCGTATAATGAAAGACAATGGGGGCATTGGTTGGCTAGAAACACGATTGATGTAAAACAAAAACTTGGATTAGGTGTTAAAAGGAAGTCAAAAAACGTAAAAAGGAGTTGAGTAATGATTGGGCTGAACTCCTTGCAAATGAACTACATAAACCAATCAAACGGAAATTTCAAAAGAGACGTGTTATTGTTAATGGAATAGATGATATTTGGAGCGCTGACCTTGTAGAAATGCAGAAGTTTTCAAAATGGAATAAAGGATATAGATATTTGTTAAACATCATTGATGTGTTTTCAAAATTTGCTTGGAGCATTCCCATTAAAAATAAAACCGGTAATACAATTACTGAATCATTTGATGATGTTATTAAAAAGTATAAAAGAAAACCGAAATATTTATGGGTAGATCAAGGATCTGAATTCTATAATAAAACTTTCAAAGACTGGCTAAAGAAAAATAATATTGAGATGTATTCTACTTTCAATGAAGGTAAAGCTGTTGTTATTGAGAGATTTAACAGAACATTAAAATCTAAAATGTGGAAACAATTTACAGCTCAAAATACAACACAATATTTAGACATGTTACCAAAACTATTAAATGAATACAACAGTACAAAGCATTCAAGTATTAAAATGAAACCTATTGAAGCATCTATGAAAAAGAATGAAGGAACTGTTTATTTCAATCTATATGATACGGAACTATTATCATATAAACCAAAATTTAAAGTTGGTGATAAGGTTAGAATTTCAAAGTATAAACGGAATGTGTTCGACAAGGGTTATACACCAAACTGGACTGAAGAAGTGTTTACAGTCGATAAGATACAATACACAAACCCTATTACATATAAGTTAAAGGATCTTAATAATGAATCAATAGAAGGGTCATTTTATGAACCTGAATTACAATTAGCAAAACAGGATGTATTCAGAATTGGCAAAGTCATTAGGAGGGATTACAAGAAAAAACAAGCTTTGGTATCATGGTCTGGTTATCCAAAAGAATTTAATTCATGGATACCGTTAAAAGATGTCAAAAATATATAATGTTTATATATATCATGAGTGGTATTAAGAAATATATTGAAAAAATAAATGTTCAAATTAATGAATGTGAAGATGAATCAGACAATCTTCGTGATAAAATATACGATAATGAGCGTAGATTGGATATGTTACAATATAAAAAGAAATTATTGAAACTTTAACATAAAAAAATACATGAAATGGATGAAGATATAACATTGAAACAGTTATTGAATATTATCTGCAATGAGATAGAAAACAATAAATACGATGAGGAATGTAATGTGTTGAAACAAACAAAAGTTGATAATATAGCTGAATTGAAAACTGAAATGAATATCTGAATATAGTTTAAAAGATTCATAACTGGATCATTTGAATTCTCAACCATATTTAAACGCATATAAAGATAAAATAATATATAGTAATAATATAATGGAAAAAGAAGTAATAATAAAAAGAGGTAGGGGGCGACCGCCTATATACCAAACCCAAGAAGCCAAAAAAGAAGCTATTAAAAGATCCAAAACTCGTTATATGTTAAATAAAGAGTGGTATTGCCGTGCATGTAATAACAATATCAACTACTCACTTGCTGGAAAATTCTGTCATTTGAAAACTAATAAACATATGGATAATATTAATAGGCAGATCCGTGAATTCGTTCATTTAAACACACAAAAACTAAGAAATATATAGTTTAATGGATCCATTATTGGATCACTTAAATTCTTGATAAAGGTTAAACGCACTAAAATGACTTAAAAAAATAATCGTACTATATAGTAATGGTAAAACAATCAAGGGGAAGACCTAAAAAGTATATGACCGATGAAGAAAAACGTATTATGGGACGTCTTTATTGTAAGAAGTATAATGACAATCCAGATAATAAATATCATTGCATTGAATGTAATAGATATTTTCATCCTGCAAGTAAATATAAACACAATAAAACTATGATGCATCAATTGAATTCACAAAAATACAACAACGAATAACGCAAGGCGATCATAAAAAGATAATCATATATGACCAATCATATATAACTATCTCAAATTATTTCAAAAATGATTCCAAAAATAAACGCACTATAAAAGGACTTAAAGAAATATTATATAATTATATATATATAGATAATGGAAAAATCAGACTTAACAAAATTGAGTAAGTCTCAACTAATCCAAATGCTATTAAAGCAACAGAAGAAAACACCTGAAATTATTGTGGTAGATGATACCAAACCAGTTCCAACACCAAGGACTGTAAAACCAATTAGACCAATCCCAACACCTCGTAAGAGTGTAAATCAAATGGTTCAAGATTATGAAAACAATATAATTCTTCCACCATTGGAATTCAGGGATAAACCAGTGCCAGCACCAAGAACTATTAAACCAGTGCCAGCACCAAGAACTAAAAGACCAGTTCCAGCACCAAGAACTATTAAACCAGTTCCAGCACCGAGAACTAAGCTCTCAAATGAATTCAATTTCGATGACACTATTTTTGATTCATCATCCAATGACCAACCTCTATTCAAAATAACCGAAATCAGAAATACAGCTAATAAAAAATTCAACGCTTATACTAATGAATTCAAAATTTCTGTACGCAAAAATTTCATAAACAATAAAAATGATGTTTTCAGTGTCTTTGAAAAAATGGTTGAAATGACAATAAAGAAAAGACAGTTAAAAGGTAATGACAGATTCAGATTGGTAATTTCAAATGATGAATTAGATCATCCTATCTCAACAAAATTGTTAAAAGTTTCTGATTTCAAGTTAAATCAACTTTCAGATGTTATTAATACGTTGGAATATAAAGAAATAGATTTAGAAAATTGCAAAATAATTATTCAATCTGTGAAAATACCAACAGGTAAAGGGCGGTTATATTTATCAAAACAAACAGTGAATAGGAAACAATGTATTATCACAATAAAAAATAATGACACAACATGTTTAGCAAGGGCTATTGTAACAGCTTATGCTCATTTACACCCTGAGAATTACACCACAACTCAGTTGAAAGATGGATTAAACAAAAGCCGAAAACTACAAGAAACTGAAGCTATAAAATTACATGAAAATTGTAATGTAGAGATAAATGAATATGGAAACAGTTTGGAAGATGTCAATAGCTTTGCATCATATTTAGATACAGAGATTAATATCATCGATTCAGAACACTTCAATGAAATCATATACACAGCAAACAAAGGAAAAACAGACAAAATCTATTTATACAAAACACGAAATCATTTTGATGTCATAAAATCAATGACAGCTTTTTTAGATGTAGCTTATTACTGTCATAGTTGTAAAAAAGCTTATACAAGACGTGATAAACACAAATGCCCACAAAAATGCCTATCTTGTTTTAAATATTTTCCAGATGGAAATAAATGTGATGGAAAAGACGTCACCTGTAAACACTGCAATCGTGTTTTTCATGGTGATGTTTGTTTTAAAAATCATACAAGTAATCGTTCTAAAAAAGATGACAATGATTCAGTATGTAACAGTGTAGCAAAATGTTCAAAATGCAACCAAATAATACTGAAACCATATATAAAAATGCACAAATGTGGATATAAAATGTGTAATAACTGTAACAAATATTGTGAAAGTAAGCATAAATGTTTTATGAAAAAGATAAAATGTAAAGGAGGTAATTGTATCAAAGACACTAAAAATCCTTGCAGATTAAATAAATCCATACTAAAAAAAGATTATTGTTATTCATGTAGAACATATAATGAAAAATATTCATTTTTTGATTTCGAATGTACACAAAACACTGGAACACATGTAGTCAATTTGGCTATCTATCATGATTTCAATGGTAATGAATCAATCTTCAATGATATTAATAGTTTTTGTAATGGAATTCTCAATGAAAAATATAAAGGTTACACATTTGTGGCTCATAATTCAAAAGGATACGATAGCCATTTTATTCTTAAATGGTGTATAGATAATGGATTCAAACCTTATTGTATTTACAATGGTGCAAAAGTAATGATGATGGAAATTCCAAAATTAAGACTAAAAATAATCGACAGCCTAAATTTTATTCAACAACCTTTGTCCTCTTTCCCTAAAACATTTGATTTAATCGAGTTGAAAAAAGGATATTTTCCACATTATTTCAACAAAAATTGTAATCAAAACTATATAGGAGAGATGCCATCTAAAAAACATTATGGTTATAACCAAATGAAAACACAAGATAGAGAGAAATTTTTACAATGGTATGATGACCGTGTTAATGAAAATTATGTTTTCGATTTCAAAAAAGAAATAATTGAATACTGTAGGTCAGATGTTGATATATTAAGAAGATGTATGTTAAAATTCAGACAAGATTTCATGAACCAAGAAAATATTGATCCACTAAAATACATCACAATAGCTGGTGTTTGTATGGCTATTTATAGAGGAAATTACATGCCAAAAAATACCATAGCTGTAGTTGATAATGTTGTTCAAACAGAAAACCACAGTACAGTTAGTATTGCATGGCTGGATTATATCAGCAAGAAAAATAATATTAAAATTCAACATGCCTTAGAAGGTGGTGAAAAAGCTATCAAATGTATCAATAACAAGATAAAAGAAGATGGTTTTTGCGAATCTACAAATACTGTTTATGAATTTCAAGGTTGTTTCTGGCATGGATGCCCAGATTGTTACAAACCTGATGTTATCAATAACAAGAATCAAAGCGACATGGGTACTTTGTATAATAAAACCCAAGATAAAAATAACAAAATAATAGCTGCTGGTTACAATCTTATTGAAATGTGGGAATGCAAATTAAAAAACGATAAAAATTTTCAGAAATATTATAAAGTTGAATGGAATCGAGAAGTGTTCGAACCGTTAAACCCGAGAGATGCTTTTTATGGTGGACGAACAAATGCTACCAAATTATTGTATAAATTCAAAGAAGGTGAATGTGGAAAATATATTGATTTTTGTTCTCTTTATCCTACAGTTCAGTTCTACAAAAAATATCCCATAGGTCATCCTAAAAAAATAATATCACCAGAAAAATACGACGTAAAATGGTATGGTTTCATAAAATGCAAAATTTTACCACCACGAAATTTATACCATCCAGTTTTACCTCAGAAAATAAAATGTGAAAAATCAGAAAAGTTAATGTTTCCTCTGTGTATATCATGTGCAAAAACAAAACAACAAGACAAGTGTCAGCATAGTGAAAATGAGCGATCATTTATAGGTACATGGACAACAGATGAAGTAAATAAATCCATTGAAAAAGGTTATACAATCATAAAATATACGAGGTTTGGCATTTTGAAAAGTCAAGCAATGATTTATTTAAAGGATATATCAAAAAATTCATGAAGCTTAAACTTGAATCAACAAAATATAATTTCAAAAATGAAAAAGAAGAAATGATTTTCAGAAATAATGTCCAAAAAAAATTAGATATTGAATTAGGTGAATTAAATGAAAATGCAGGTTTACGAGCTATTGCTAAAATGTGTCTAAACAGTTTATGGGGTAAATTTGGTCAACGAAATAATATGAATCAATGTAAATACGTAACTGATATTAATGAATTTTATCAAATAGTACTTGATGATACCATTGATAATTTAAATATGAATTTCATAAACAATGAAATGGTACAAATGACTTATACGTATAAAGATCAGTTCGTTGACAATTCATATAATACTAACATCTTTGTAGCATGTTTTACAACTAGCAGTGCACGGCTAATGTTGTATGAAAAACTAGATTATTTAGGTAAACAAGTATTATATTTTGACACAGATAGTATTGTGTACATTGAATCTCCAAAGAGTAAGAAAGTAGAAACAGGAGATATGTTAGGTGATCTCACAGATGAATTAGATGGTGAAATCATAAAAGACACTTTTGTATCAGGTGGTCCAAAAAATTATAGTTTCATATATGGAAGTAATAAACAGAAATGTGTTATCAAAGGTTTCAGACTTAACCACGAAAATTCCCAAATACTAAATCACACAAATATGATTAAAATGGTAAAAAACGAAATCAAAGACCTCACGTTGGTAAATGAAAAGAAAATAACCAGACAAAACAAACAAATCGTAAACAAATATGAAGAAAAGGTATACAGTTTTGGATATGACAAGCGCGCAATAAAACACATATCTGAAAACTGTATCGAAACATATCCTTATGGATATTAAAACCCCACTCTGATGGGTGAATAAAGGTTGGTGAAATCAACTTCCTGTTTTTCCGAGAATCATGTCACGCAAAGGAAATCACGCAATGGAATAAACGCACCATTTGTTTTAATTAACATATAGTATTATTTGATTTTACCATTTGATTTCGTCATTTAATATTTCCATTCAATATTTCCATATTTTAAATCCAGCAGATAGAAAGTAGTGATGTACTACATTCTCTAAGGCAATTGCCTCAGAGTGTAGTACATTACTACTAAGGAGAGTAAAAACACTTTTGTTTTCAAAATAAAACAGAAAAACACATGGCATGCGTACTGAATCATGAGAATTTGCTTCGCTTCTTCCGTACGCTTCAATCTCTTTGTGAAGTTAAAAACAATTCATATTTTGTTACTACCATAAAAACCTGACTTAAACAATCTTTCTAATTTGAAACTACATTTGAATAAGTAAAATACATTACCATATTGCACATGAAATTCTTTAAAGAGCCATTTTAGTGGTGATTTGGTAGAGATGAAACAAGGCTTGAAAAACCTGAGTTGTCCAGATTTCGCGGTGTTAAGCGTTTTTTCGTTCCTTACTCCGTCGTCATCTTCTTAGAACTACTAAAATATTCAATACTTTTTCCTCTTCAGTTTTGAACCTCAAAATGTGATTTGGTAGTGACGAAAATAGCCGTGAAAGTAAGCTGTCCATATTTCGCGAAGCGCTTGTAGCGTCCTCGAAGTTTTCTTGCCGATTTGAGCGGCCGCGCGTACGCGCGTGGAGATGAAAACCTCCTTCCATATAAGGGCAAAAATTCAATCCGCGATTCTGATTGGTCGGTTGGGAATTCTAATAATCCCCAGCATAGATCTGAACATATAGGGGGAAGTTGCACGCTTCTACGTGATAAGCTTCTGATATAATTTAATGATAGTTCATAAAGGATACTTTTTATAGTTTTTAGTATAATCCCGTATAGATAATGAATTTAGTTAGATAATTTAATTTAGTTAAGTAATTAATCTATTGTTGTTTAAGGCTCGACGGAAGAGCATGTATTTTGAATTGACAACGCGTAATATAAATAAAGTTTACCTACCTAACGGGGCATTATAAAATCTCTGTAAATTGACGCAAGCGGGGCATTATAAAATTTCTGTAAATTGACGCAAACGGGGCGGAAAAACAAAAACAATGAATATGATTGGTGAAGGGTTTGACGGGTGATAACCTAACTTAATAGTGATGAGAAAGTTAATGAACTTCGTCGCGTCTGTTGATTCCAAGTGGTTCTAACGTCTTTGCTTTGTCTATGAGAAATGCTTCACGCGCTTTTCGTACAGAGTCTCTGCTATTACGTATTAATTCCAGTGGTATAAGTTGCGTATCCTTACAGGCGCGGATCCAGGATTTTTTTATGGGGGTGGCTACGGGTATATGCTTAAGTCTATAAAACCTTTTCATTGTTGCAATTAAAAAAAAAATGTTAAAACCGACGGTCTAAAGGGGAGGGGGGTGGCCTTCACCAATCATATTTTTGTTATTCTTTAGTTTTTTCAAAACCACTTGAATAACGAATGAATGGGGTTAGTTTCTAGAGAAACTGTGGTGCTGAGTCGGTGGGGGGATGAAACACGAGAATTTAGTTTTATCGACTCAGTCGATAAGGTAAATCGACCACCGTAAAAAGATTCAAATAGCTGACGTTTCGAGCGCTAGCCCTTCGTCGGAGCGAATCCGACGAAGGGCTAGCGCTCGAAACGTCGGCTATTTGAATCTTTTTATGGTGGTCAATTTACCTTATCGACTCAGTCGATAAAACTAAATTCACTTGAATAACGGTTTTACAGTTGTAATCATTTATAGTGCTAGCCCCTGAAGAAGCTTTGTTTTGCAAAGCGAAATATTGGGCACTATTATAGTCCACTTTTATTTTATTTTATTTGCTTCTATTCTGTTTTTCTACCGTAAGATCACTTTGCCGTTTCTTTTGTTTCACTTCAAGTACTACTGATCTAGGTCTGGAAACCCAGATCCGGCCATTCTCAACGATTTGTTGCAGTGATCGTGCATTCTATGTTTCTTTTTAATTCCCTTAGTTTGGCAAACATCAGAAAACTGTTAAAAGTGCCTATTTTACGCCAATTCTACGATAGGAATATCAGAATATTTTATTTTTCACTTGTCTTGCGGTCAACAATATTTGAGTACAGCGGTGCAATCAAGCCAAAAACACTGAGCATGCGTATTTACATGTTGAAAACAACATGGCGAGATGTTTGCGGGCGACAGGAATGTGAAGTGGCACGAGAATATCACCTGATATCCGGATGTGAATAGAAAAGAGTTGGTATGAAAAACACCGGGATTTTTCCAGAATTCTGCTGGTGGGAATGGGATTTAGAAAAAAAATGGGCTAGAAAATGGGATTGGTACCCCGAAAATTTCTCACTGCTGGGCATTTAGTCCATTTGAGACCGTGCCAGCAGTCTGTGCAGAAATTTTCTAAGTGTCGAGAACATAGCGATCTTATAGTATGCCCAAGCTTGGATATTTCGTCAACCGGAAAAGCAAAATAATTTTTGGAATCGCTTGACATTTCTAAACGAACATCGAATACTCTCAAAAGGTTTGAAAGAGCCTTTCAGTGAAAATTTTGTGAAAATTTCTGACTGCCGGGCATTTAGTCTATTTGAGACTCCACAGCGTTCTTCCATGGCAAGCACAAACATTGTGAAGATTAAACTCTTTCCAAAACCTGTAGGCAAAATGGCCATGACGTCTCTTCCATAAAGTATTTTTTACGGCTATTTCCTGCTCTTTCTTAAGAACGATTTCTTCTCGTCGAACATTGAGAGATGCCAAAGCTTTGAACAACGCTTCGTCTACCATTTTGATTTTGGTTTTAGCGTGGCACTTCTAGTCTCCCTTGGGAGATCGCATAACCATTTGATTGACGTGTTTACGTTTTAGAACCAATCAGAACGGCCCGTACGCCGGCGTACCGACTACTCAAAAAGCCCACGATACCGAGCAGGCGGTTTCTCACCGCTTCGCCGCTCGAAACTCGAAACTCGCGGCTTCGCCGCTCGCGAATTATCGCGCGCGCCAACAAAAAAACCGCCAGTTACGCAGGCTATGAAAAGACAACTTGTGATTTGAGCCTTTTTCTCGTTCCACGTTTTCTGAATAAGCTGCATGCAATGTTTTTACAAAATATCAACGATCGCTATGCATACGATTGCTTCCAACCGTCTCGATAAACACTCAGTGTTACCTGAGGTGACACACAAAAAATATTGCAATAAGGTTGTTGTTATAACTGTTGTTGCCATTGTTGTTTTTGCTTTTATTATTGCTGTTGTTGTACAAGCATCTTATATTTTAAAAGAGTGTGTTCTATATTTTTTCTGTACTAGGCATTTTCGGTTTGGTGGAATGACATTCATGGACGGTAGTATGGCAGACATGAAGCAATTCATCGAAAAGACTCACCGATCACAACACAACGTTCAGAAAATGACAAAGCAGGAACACGTGATGCTAAAGGCACTGCTGAAGAAAGCAGTTAAAAGTTACAAAGATGATGTCGTGCGTTACAGGAAAGGCGAAATCAATCTTTGGCATCTTGATGCTCATTACAGAAATATGGGTCTGGCTAACCTCCTTCCATTCAGAAAAATTCCACAATTCAAGCTGAAGAGAAGGTTTAAACAAGCTGTTGTCGATTTTCTGAGATCACCGCTGCTCAATATACTGCCGCCTGAAATCGCCGAAAATGTGACTACCAATCCCTGTTGGTATCCTGAGATCGAGGCTATAGGAAGGCCTGGGGTCAAATGCACTCTGCCACCCACATCAATGGCATTGTATTACATATTTGGTAGAGATGCGATTTCGATCACAGTTAATGTAAATCCTAAGCATCCTTGTTACAAAAATGAAGAGGAGTTTGTCAAAGTGCTCGAGCAGTGTTTGCAATTTGTCAAAGATTTGCTTGATGCCGAATAAGAAGGTGCCAAATGCTTAGACATTGTAACGATAAAAACAACAACAAATAGTTCCTCATATTTGATAGTAAACCATACATAGTACAATCATTATACGGACAAAATGTAGAAGAAGAGTTCATACCATTCCTTTATATTAACAAATCAGCAATGAGAATATATAGGAAGGGAAGTTTCGAACGAGGCACACAACTATCACCCGGGAGGAGGACTTCTATATCAGAGAGATGCCCGTCGTAGTTTTTGTAGTTATGAAATACGGATTCTGACTCAACTAACACAACACATACTTGTCCAATACTCTGACACATTTATGCATAGCATTGTACTGTAATACATTGTGCTGTATTGTGCCGTTCTAGAATGTATTGTTAAACTATTGTTATGGTCATACAATACAATACAATACAATATCAGACAGTTTTCCATATTTTATCAAGATCCAAAATTTTTTAATTCACTTAATCCTGAGATAACTAGCTTCCCCTCCCTTGCGTCTTTTAGAAAAAAGCTTAAAGAATTTCTTATTAGTAAATATTACACTCTGTAACTTGATCTTTTATTTCGTCCATATTGCTCTATTTTATTTTATTTGGCTAATCTACCTTTAGTTCTGCGAGGAAACCTGATCTATACAAGCCCTATGGTTTCTTTCAGGTTTCCTCGCCATCTAAAAAAAATTCGTAAATTTGTAATTCCACTATGTCTATTTGTTGTTGTAACTAATCATAAATTATCCATTCCTTATTTTCTTATCTATTGTTATTCATTTATTTTATAGTGAGCGTCTGTAACTGTTTAGTGCGCAGCAACCCGCCACGATTAACTCTAGTTATTTGCGGGTTGCTACTATATTTTGTTTTATTATTTGAAAAATAAATTTTTGTTGTTGTTGTTGTTGTAATTGTGTGAAAGGCGAAATCAATAAATTATCAACCCTCGAAAATTCTCCCACGCGAGCTACGAAATGCCACCAAACACCACCCTTAAGATGTGGCCAAAAGAAATGTGGAAACGTATCCTCACGTGCACTATAAGTGCAGTGGCACTGGACCTCGAGGAAAAGGTACAAAGACTGATAACACTACTTGATACATTTTATCTTTTTATAACATTTCATTAATAAAAACTTAAACTAAAGAAGGCAACATTCGAGAAGACTGACCGAAATAGGATGATGATAATAACTGAATAATAGAAATAATAATAATAATAATTTTTGACTAGTTCGTTACTACTTCACTCAGTCGAAGGACTCGTCAGCAATTATATTTTTCATTCCCTTTAGGGTGTTCAGCTTCAAAATGTCTTTAGGTACACTTATCGATCAGGGCATCTTTGAAGATGCAGAACAACGACAGAAGGTACAGATCTATATGTGATTGCTTTCAAAATCTCAAGACAAGTAGAAATTTTTCCATGCAACCGACTTTACTCAATTTATTATCCAAATTAAAATTTGTAAAAAACTGCACGTTGATGTCGTGCTTTATTAGATCCACGTCCATAATTTGAGATTCCGGTTCCTTTTCTGACGAGCATCTTGATCCGTTAGTTTTATATGGGTAATCCCCAGGGCTATTCCCCAAAAGAGGGGAGGTGGACTGTTTGATCAGTATAAATGACATTGAACGTTGAACAGAAGGATAAAAGTTGTTTTGCCGCCTAAAAAGGGTGAAAAAAAAGGCGCATTTTTACGGCAGAAATGGCTTGACCACCTGCTACATTAATGACTTTATATCTCGCTACCATAGCAACCGATTGTCGCAAAACCTAACAAAAAATGGTCTTTTAAGACCATTTTTATCCGTAAAAGGATAAATCAACAGCTACTAAAGACGTCATAAGCTAACAATACATGCTCTTGAAAAAATCGGAAAAAAACCCTTAAGGGTTGTGGCATCCACCTCCCCCACTCCCAGGCTCAGGAACTAAAAAAAAAAGCCCAGGCAAAATAGGGTTAAAGCTCTTCTTTTTCCACTGTAGCGGCTTCTGAATATCCCTTAATTAGTATCCCTGTCTTGAGTAGCAAACCGCGAAAAAATGCAGGGAAAAACGATTTTGCAAACGGTTTTCTCCGCTAAAGTGTTTACTGCAGATTACGTGACCTCGGCCGTGTAGCCGCGCGAAAATAAAAGCCTCGCTTCAGCAATAATTCAGCAATAACAGATACAATTCGATTTGACTTGGACAAATATTTTTACCCCACTTTTTTTACAAATTCGCACCCAACGAAAATTTTTGCCGTTATATTTATGTTAAATTTCTAGAATCAGACTACATTGACTTAACCTTCGGACGTACACGCAAAAGTATACCCCCACCGTGGTACAAGGGTTTTTGCGATTTTGCAATATTTCGGAAATATTTTACGTCTCATAGACCCTTTTAATAAATACCAGAATGCATCACATTCCGCTATCGATGTCAAATGTATTCTTTTGAATTGCAAGAGAATTCAAAAGAATATGTTTGACGTCATTTGACGTCGCCTGTGATGTGCTCTACAACATAAGGTAAATATTATGGGTTGTGGCGCTGCTGGGGGTCAGTGACGTTATCCAAAATGGCCGCCAAGATGTCCACCATCTTGGATTTTACTAAAACTTCAAATTTATCGGAAAATGTGGAAATTGCAAATATTTTTTGCTAGAGGTGCAAAATAACATACAGTTAAACATTTTGATGCTTTTGGTAGTATTTTATGTTTGTTTGTTTTTTCACCGAAAAAAGGTGAAAAACATGCATTTTTATTCAAAAGGGGTTGGGCTTAAGAGATAGAGGGGTACGGGGGGAGGGGGGGCTTAATAAATCCCTTGTTCCAAAAAGGGAGTGAGGGCTTACTGTTATTATAGTATGCTAATTGAAACTAGATATATTGTGATCAGTGGTTTAAAGTGGCCCCATATGGTTTCAGTGGCGTGCGAGGCATGGCTGCGAAAAATGGTGCAAGCGGGCGTTTGTTTATTTCCAAATCAGAGCATCCATTTCGGTAATAATGGTGAAAGCCAAGAGAAGGAAAAATTGGTTGAACTGACGGGGAAAAAGTTCAAAATAGCAAAGTCAAAGTTACACGCATTCTTGTAGCCGTGACGAAATGTCAAGACTTTTCTTACACCGTCCTCTAAACTAAAAGCTATACAAAAACGCCAATGTGGATAGTCGCAGTTAATTGATTTGTCATCAACTGAATCAAAACTGAGAAAACCACCTTGTACCACAAAGCATAAAACCGCGGAAAGTTCAATTGAGTGACTTTCATTTTGATGGCCGCACATTCGGACTTAAAAGTTAAAATATTTAAAAGATAACTATAGTTATTTCTAAAACAAAACATGCACTGGCCGGGAATCGAACCCGGGCCTCCCGCGTGGCAGGCGAGAATTCTACCACTGAACCACCAGTGCCCTGTTATGTGAAAACTGGTCAGTTCATGAAGAATGATTTTTAAAATAACACAATGCAAGCGAAATTGTTGTATTGTTGTTGCATTCCAGCCAATTGTCTCCAGTGCCGTCAACTTATTTAAATGTAAGTCAGATTTTTCACTTTTCGGTCAAATGTCTTGTTAATTTGTTGATTAAAAAAAGCCGACGATCTCAAGAAATATTTCATTGTAAAAAACTATTCTTGTTCTCTTTCGACGCTGTCAAAATTAAAACGTATTAAAAAAAACCTAGCTTCAAAGATGTGGACGCATTGTAGAGACGCACATGATTGACGTGTTCTAGGGTTTAGAATGGACGTCACAGCTATATACAGCGAAGATGCAATGTTGAGACAAATAGCAGAGGCGGTGAGGATAAGAAATGCATCGGCGGGCGTTTTGATGAATAATCGCGAAGAATCGAACAACTTAAACTTACCACGAGTGGCACTTAAACTAAAGAATACTGTAATAAGCTTAACGCGAATGGAGCTTCAGTGATAGAATACCAAGAATAACATGCTGAATATATACACGTGCATGAGAAAAATTTTGCGTATAGATAGCAGAAGCAAGGAGGGTAAGGAATGCGTCGATATGAACTTTGAAGAAAAATGGAAAAGGTTACCACGAGAACAATACACTAATAGAAATAAGGTTTATAATAAGAATAGCATGCTTTTCATATATGTAAATTTTATTTCACATGTCATGTAGAAGTTTAATATTTTATTTTATTCTGAAGAGGTTCGCGTGGGCGAAATTTGTAAAGTTTTTTAAAGGCTTTTAATAATTTAAATTTTGACAGCGTCGAAAGAGAACAAGAATAGTTATTCATAATGAAATGAACGAACTTTTTCTTAGCCTCGGCTAACTATGTCGGCTAACTATGTCGGCTAACTATGTCTTTCACATGTCATGTAGAAGTTTAATATTTTATTTTATTCTGAAGAGGTCCGCGTGGACGAAATTTGTAAAGTTTTTTAAAGGTTTTTTAATAAGTTTTCATTTTGACAGCGTCGACAGAGAACAAGAATAGTTATTCACATTGAAATTAGCGAACTTTTTCTTAGCCTCGGCTAACTATGTAACAACATACACTTTATTTTACAACGTTAGCCACTACAACTATATACAATAGCTGATTTCCAAGCGGGGCGTTTAACAAATATGTATATTACAAAATAAAATAAAAACAATTTACAATTAAGAGAAAATATTCAGCATAACTCAGTGGCAGGCATAGAGGCTACACTACGTTTAAACTGAGATAGTGTGTTTGCCTTTTTAGCCTCAATCGGTAGGCTGTTCCAGAGCATAGCACCGCTATATTTGAAACTACGCTTTAGATAGTTGGTTTTCGGCCTTGGAAGTACCAGGTCTGTATCAAGGTTTCGTAGATTATATTGAGTTTGATTTTCAGATAGTCTTGTAAAGGACTCTCTTAAATATGGAGCAGTTTGATTATTCATTGTTTTACACATTAAGGTTGATTTAATTTGAGTTCGCCTATCTTGGAGAGTTTTCCAGTCTAAACACTTGATTACATCCCTTGAACGGGTCTCATAGCTCGCACCGGTAATTACTCTGGCCGCACGAGATTGCAACCTCTGTATTCTGTCTTTAAGGCCTTTGCCACAGGTGTCCCACAAGGGGGAGCAATAATCAAAATATGGTTGTATTAGGGCTTGGTATATTGATTCAAGTGAAGAGGTTGGGACAAACGGCTTAATTCGTCGCAAAGCACCAATCCCTGCACTTGCTTTCTTACAAATACCATCAATGTGGTTTTGAAAGGTTAGTCTTTCATCAATTTCTACGCCAAGACATTTATTTGATTTTACTCGAGCAACTCTGGTGTTTTCTATAAAAACATTGTTTGATATCTCCTCGATTTTATTGTTGAGATTAAATGCAGATCCAATAATCATCAGCTTAGTTTTTGATGGATGAAACTGTAGTTTATTTACAGCTAGCCAATCACACATATGCTCAATATCTAAATGTCTGCAGTTTATCTCAAGACATATGAATTTAAGAACTACAGTTGAACCTTCCGTGTGCGACTACCTCTCATAAGCGACCATCTCTCATAAGCGACCACCTATCATAAACGACAACCTCTCATAAGCGACCATCTCTCATAAGCGACCATCTCTCATAAACGACAACCTCTCATAAGCGACCATCTCTCATAAGCGACCACCTATCATAAGCGACCATCTCTCATAAGCGGCCACCTCTCATAAGCGACCACCTCTCATAAGCGACCATCTCTCATAAGCGACCATCTCTCATAAGCGACCATCTCTCATAAGCGACAACCTCTCATAAGCGACAACCTCTCATAAGCGACCACCTCTCATAAGCGACCATCTCTCATAAGCGACAACCTCTCATAAGCGACCATCTCTCAAAAGCGACAACCTCTCCTGAGCGACCATCTTTCGCAAATAAGCGACCGGGACCACTTTCAACCCTGAGGATTTGAATTTTTCTATTGTTTTTAACTCTAGTAGGCGACCATTTGCCCATATGCTGATGCCATTAGTGAGGCAAAATGAATAATGCGTTGCAGTGCGAAACTAATACAACGTCCCTTGCATCAAAATTTTTATATGATAAAACAGTTTTTGCTGATAGGTGCTTTATACATTGAAATTGCCACAGTTTCGTATGATTTAGACTCACGTTAAGAGCCCCTGTCATCATCACAACTGAAAGTACATAACCTAACTATGAAGTCCAGGTACGGAAGGCTTCAGGATGAAAAGAATAAAAATCAAGCACTTTGAGTAAAATAACCAAGCTGTCTGAAAAAAATGTGAAAAAAATGCACTGGCCGGGAATCGAACCCAGACCGCCCCCTAGAATTCTACCACTGAACCAACAGTGGCCCGTACTGCTAGGTGACTGACTTGACAGAAGTTCTATCAAGTGTTTTTCTGTCAAGCGATATTCAATTCTATCCTGTCACCGCACTGAGGGCTCACGTGAGATAGCATTGCGCCTGCGCGAACTCAGTGTATTGCCGCCTTTGAAAGCGAACGGTAACCTTTCATCGAGCAGCAATAATTTGCTCCTCGAGATGAAAGAAAACAGTAAAGAAATCAATACACAAGAATTTAAAATGTCTAAAGAGAGTTCAGGGAGGAAGAGGAAGCAAGACTCGGCGAAAAATATCCTCTCTATATCCGAGAACGCCGAACGAAAAGCAACAGAGAGTGGCGCCTCTCGTGCTTCTGCTGATATATGCAGCTCATGTTAAAACTTATGCGAGAAGGATTTGATAGTCTGAACCAAACACTATCAGCAACGTCTAACAGTACGGCTAATGCCATTGCTGAGGCGTTTGAGACCTTTAAAGGAGAACTAGAAATGGTTCACGAAGAGGAAAGCGAGCAAGAGAGCGCGGGAACACAAGACCACGAGGTTGGCGAACCCCCCGCAAAGAAGCGCTGTGAACAGCCATCGGAGAAGTCTGTCGAAGAAAAATCAGGAAAATCCCCGGACATTGAAGCGCTTATCAATAGGGCCACTCACGCCTCTAATGAGGGAAAGAGTGAGATATTAAACAGCCTCAAACAAGATCTTCTGAAAGAAGAAACGAGTCTCGAGGTGGACAGCGAGCTGGCGAGTATAATTAACTCGATGCTCAAGGAAGGGCTACCTGAAGAAAAGCTTCAGGACAAAATGAACAAATACCAGCGCCCAAAAAACTGCGAAAATCTAACTAAGTTAGAGTTAATCAAGCAGTTTGGGATAATTTGAGCCCTGCTGTACGCTCACAAGATGTCAAATTGCAGAAAGTGCAAACATCTCTGTTCAAAGGACTATGTGCCTTGACAAGTGCGGTAAACAAATTGCTCGGAAATCTGTCCTCAATTCCCTTAGGGAATGAAATACTCCAAGAAGCCACTGATGCTTTTGCCCTTATTGCTAATGCTAATTTGGAGTTAAACCAGAGGCGTCGAGAGCTGATGAAGCCCGACTTGAATAATGATTACAAATATTTAGAACGCACAAAAGACTTGCGTGGACAATGTAAACAATTGTTTATTAGTTATTTGAAGCCTTTCCATCCGGTGTCTAGGAGCACCATTAGCCGTTGGGTTAAAGTTGTTATGAAGGAAGCAGGGATTAATGTAGCCAAATTTAAGCCACATAGTACAAGGTCTGCTTCCACATCTGAAGCAAGTTTGTGTTCTGTACCATTAGACCAGATAATGTCTGCTGCTGGTTGGTCTTCAGCCACCACTTTGCTAGGTTTTACAACAAGCCAATTAATGGAAACAATGGTTTTGCTGATAATATTTTGTCACTTGGTTAGTTATCTAATAAACCATTTTGCACTGAGGGATTACGTGCCCACCCTAGGTTTACATGCCCAACCCTTATCTGTCTTGATACTGTTTTTTCTTTTTTCCACTGCACACATGGTCAGTGCTTTAAAAACTGAGTTCGCGCAGGCGCAATGCTATCTCACGTAATCTCTCAGTGCTTGGTGACAGGTAGAATTCCAATCAAACTTCAACTTACAGGTAAGTCTCGTTTAATTGTTTAATTATATACGAAGTGGTAATAAAAATTAGGGTTCGAAACGAAATTGGCATTTGCGGTAAGAGAAACTTTCTGTGCTTGTTTAAGCAGCGTTTTGGATAAGGTTTTGTTGTCATCATAGAATATACAATGCGCTTTCCCATGGTTACCAGTCTAATAGGTTAATTTTCGCTTTCTATACGTCATGTAAATATAGAAATAAAATTGTTTAATGCTATTTCAATTAGCACAAGCGTGGCTATTTACATTTTTAAAATCATAAGCACCTGAGTTTTTATTTTCTTTCACTCCCAGAGTCAATTATGAAGACATGTAATGTAGTTCTAACTTTTGAGTCTGTGGACGAATTCCTATGGTGTGACCATTCAAATGAAACCTCTTTGGCAGTACTTCTGCATGGTACCATTTGTTTTCTTCTAATATTTAACAAAATAAAATTTGGGACTTTTTATGAATTATTGTTTTTGGCATTCTTGGGAGTTTATAAAGGGTTAAATCATCAATGCCTACTTTTTTCTTCATCATTCTAAAAAAAGACAATTGGAAGGAAAGCCAAAACAAATGCGTATCTCAGCACACTGCGCCTTTAACTTTTCTGAAGGGGTAAGAGAATTTAAGAGACAATCGATTTTCGCGATTTTAAGAATATGTAACTGGGCTAAAAATTATGTCGCATTTGAATTTATGCCTCTACTTTTACCAATGTCGAAGATCAAACATGGGTGCACGATATAAAAAAAAACGAGCTGAATACTTGCTTGCTATATAAACGACACTAACTAGAAATACGTGTCTCGCAGAACCTCGCGAAGCTCGGGGGAAGATGCACTGCAAAATTTTAGTGATGTGGGAGGGAGAGATGGAATTTCTGATTTAAATGGAGAGGTTGGGTTGCTTGCTGGCGATGGCCCCAAAATTTAAAGTTGAGACATTTTCGTTCCCAGTCTCTTCCACTTAACTTGTACTTTGTGCCCTGTCTTCCTAAAATAAAATAAATGGGAGCTGGTGCTGGTCAGTTTTGGGTTTTGAGCTGTGGGTCGCTGTAACTGCTATGGGACTGGGTACCAAACGATCCTCAGACCCTTTCTCTACCCCACCCCCTCCCACCAAAGGAAAATTGGTCTGAAAGTGGATGTATAAGTATTGTTGTGGACATGGGTCCAGGACAATATGCAGTGGTGTTCTGTTTATTTAGATAGTCTCAATTAAATTCTATTTTTTAAGCTTGTGAGTGCTATCTCCCAAATTAACCTGTTCCCTTTAGATACTGCTATAGTTTTTGTTCTATATACTGGGTATCAAATAATTGGTAACCCAATTCTCTATTTGCTTGAATGGTTGAGATCACAGGAGGTTACTATGTTGATGTACATTCTCCTTACTGGTGTCAATACAGTTCACATAGCCATATAACTGTAGTGAATTTGTATTCAATTTTCGGCCACAGACAACTCATGTTGAAGGTGATGAGGTTCTCAATTTGCATAATCTATGTACTTGCTTTTACACTGATATTGTGAAGAGATTTAAAATACTGATCACTGTTCCAATAATAAATATGAAGCAGTAATGTTGATGTGTCATGTGTTTACCTACATGTATACAGTTGCTATACATTAGCTGGTCATGATTGCTAACAGAAAATAATATTTTTTTCCTAACAAAATGTTTTTATCCAAATTGTACACAGAAATTCTCCTTAATAAACCATTCGAATGTTATTTCTTATTGAACTATTTTATAAAGAATGCTGTAAACTCAAGATACGTACCGTATATGTATACAAAGCACATTTCACTGAGTTCATTCACAAACAATGCTACATCATGTAAATGTTGTATATTTGGGAAATAATTTCTACCTGTGTGATCTATAGTTTTGATCATTTATCTGTAGTTTTGATCATTTAAAAAGTTCCTTAGTGACCTTAGTGAGAATATCAAAAAACATAAAATTACAGTGTGTACTAAGAGAATTATTTTTCAGTGTTTGATTATCCTCTCAGTAGTTTAGCCACTTAAAATCTTTTTTTTTTTTTGCAAAAGCCGGAAATTTGAGCTACATTTCTTAATCGCTCTTCTTCTCTGAGTCTTTCCTGTAATCAGTGTTTGCTTTTCCCTACCGTATCAGGCGTATCTGCGTATCAGGCATATGCATGAAAGATATTCGTCACGAGTATTTAGCTGATCGTGCAATTCTTGCCGCCTCTTGTTGCGTCCACAAACAGAATCATTTTGTCCAACACTTCCAGTCGGTGTCGCCTCTCCTGATCGGTTTCGTTCAGAATTCAAATGGCGGCATTTTGTCAAGGCGTTTGAACTTAGTCAAACGGTGTGCCTAGGCTGTTCGAAGTCTTTGTAATCTATGCTCTCGTTGTCTCTTCGTTGCTCGATCGCGCTGAATTTCAAGTCACCGTTCAGCGGAGTTTCGGTGGTTAATTTTCTCGGAAAAGGATTTCCAGCCACTTGTTGAATTCAGCGTTGTTGTGATTGCTGTTCTTTCTCATTTCCATCAGAAATTGGTTGTGTTTCACCGAAAGTAAACATTTTTACACTGGGTAAATGGCCGCCGGCACGGCCGCCATGAATAAACATGAGAGTGCGCCATTGTCAACGGTCGCGATTTTTGTTGCCAGGCAACTGCAGGACACCATCAAGTATATATATATATTTCGCTCGAATTCACGCGGCTCAGCTCCCGAGGGACGACAAATTTATTAACCTCGCTTCGCGAGGAATTAATTTCAAATATTGTCCAATCCTAAGATGCTTTCTCAGTTGGAAAAACCCTTGTAATTCATCAAAGTTTTTGTAAAACTGAGGTCAGAGCGGTTTTCCTTTGAGTGTCGTAAAACCAAAACCAAAGTAATACCTCTGGCCAATCACAAAAAACGCTGACGATCCAACGAAACAATCAGAACTCGTAGAAAATACCTGTCGCTGTCGCCGGTGCCAAGCGCGGAAATACGCGTGCGAGCCAGTCACCATTGGTTTTGGTTTTACTTCTGATTGGTTGATAAAATGGCGCGAGATTTTTTAGCCAATCACAAAGCATAGCAATGCAAACTATAGCAATCGCGAAATTACTTTCGCAGTTGAAGGTTGTTTTTACCTTGCGCCCATAACAGCTAACAAACAACCAGCTTCAACACTTCCACTCACTGCAGAATAAAAAAAATAATATAAATAGAAGTCAACTTATTGACGAATCCGTGAAACGAATAAGCAAATAATCATGCCAAGTATTTTCAGCTTTGAGAAATATTTGCAGATTCAATGTTTTTTTGCTGATGTTTTGTATTAACATAGAGAAAACCTTTAATTTTATCTCAGTGTATCTTTCACATTTTATTTTGTATTAAACAGATTCACACCGAATTTTTTTAAAAAAAATGTACAATGATTACATTGGTTTTTGTGACGTTTGAGAAACACACTAAGCCCAACCGTCACATATTTCAACACTGCGAGTTTACCACAAAAATGAAGAACTGCATTGACATAATCCCCCTCCCGGGGGTGGGGAGGGGAGGTACTCTGCATATATGTTGTCAGTAGTATGCCACTGGTAATCTGAAACCTTTACCCTCTACAAGACAATGTACAGCTGCATTTTGCAACCCTATTATACACTAGTCAACAAAAACCCCTGAAACCTTTACCCTCTACCAGACCATGTTCATATGCATTTTGCAAACCTATTATACACTAGTCAACATGAAAAACCCCTCAAACCTTTACCTACTAATAGACCATGTTCAGCTGCAGTTTGCAACCCTATTATACACTGGTCACCAAAATCCCCTGAAACCTCGGTCACTCCACCGCGGTCAAACGTCCGAGGCGTTTTTCGTTTTACTTAGTGGAATTTTATTTAATATTAAATAGAAATATGGGCAAGGATGTATAAAAAAATGAGTTGACGTTATTATCTTTTAATTTTTCTCAAAATGATGAGCTTTTTTCCGTTGAAAACTGAGAAAAACTCTTTGCGCCTGACAATTCTGCAGTCCACAGTCTTTAAACGCTTAAAATTTTTTGGTAAACTTTCAAAACGTTTGGTGAATTGACAGTGTATTGGCAATATATTAAACTTTAAACAGTGAAAATGACAACCTTAACTTTCAAGTACTTTACTTAACTTTTGCAAACTTCTCCGGTTTGACCGCGGTTAAATTATACAAGAGTCAAACAAAATCCCAAAGCTATTTCAGATCAGAATCGTCATTTTCCAGAAACTTTATCTTCATCATCATTCCTTAACTGAGATCAGAAATATATCACTTTGTTCTTCAGCACTACAAGGCAAATAGCTAGTTTTTATTTTTTTTTTGTCTCATATAATTTTTATTCCGCATATTGTTGATGTATTCTGAAGGGTGTAAGAACTGTCCCCGATTGGTAGACCTTTGGGTCGTCTAGAACTGACTAGACACTGAAATAAAGTTTATTATTACTACATACTTGTAATTATTTTCGTAAAACAAAAAAAAAAAAAATAGCACCACATGAAAATACAATACTACTCCTACAGTGTGACTATTCAAATAAAAGCTACTGAGCAGTACTTTCCTGTGGTACTGTTTATTGTGCTGTAGAAGATGGTTCTAACTTTTGAGTCTGTGGATGAAATCCTACAGTGTGACCATTCAAATGAAAGCTACTGAGCAGTGCTTTTCTGTGGTACTGTTTATTGTGCTGTAGAAGATGGTTCTAACTTTTGAGTCTGTGGATGAAATCCTACAGTGTGACCATTCAAATGAAAGCTACTGAGCAGTGCTTTCCTGTGGTACTGTTTATTGTGCTGTAGAAGATGGTTCTAACTTTTGAGTCTGTGGATGAAATCCTACAGTGTGGCCATTCAAATGAAAGCTACTGAGCAGTACTTTCCTGTGGTACTGTTTATTGTGCTGTAGAAGATGGTTCTAACTTTTGAGTCTGTGGATGAAATCCTACAGTGTGACCATTCAAATGAAAGCTATTGCGCAGTACTTTCCTGTGGTACTGTTTATTGTGCTGTAGAAGATGGTTCTAACTTTTGAGTCTGTGGATGAAATCCTACAGTGTGGCCATTTAAATGAAAGCTACTACGCAGTACTTTCATGTGGTACTGTTTATTGTGCTGTAGAAGATGGTTCTAACTTTTGAGTCTGTGGATGAAATCCTACAGTGTGACCATTCAAATGAAAGCTATTGAGCAGTACTTTCCTGTGGTACTGTTTATTGTGCTGTAGAAGATGGTTCTAACTTTTGAGTCTGTGGATGAAATCCTACAGTGTGGCCATTCAAATGAAACTACTGAGCAGTATTTTCCTGTGGTACTGTTTATTGTGCTGTAGAAGATGGTTCTAACTTTTGAGTCTGTGGATGAAATCCTACAGTGTGACCATTCAAATGAAAGCTACTGAGCAGTACTTTCCTGTGGAACTATTTATTGTGCTGTAGAAGATGGTTCTAACTTTTGAGTCTGTTGCTGAAATCCTTAAGTGTGACAATTCGAATGAAAGCTATGTATACTGAGCAGTGCTTACTTGTGGTGCTGTTTATTTTAACTGTGCACAGGGTGGTTCTAACTTTTGAGTCTGTGGCTGAAATCTTAAAGCATGACCATTCAACCGGAAAGCTACTTATTTCAGCCACAGACTCAAAACGTAAAACCACCTTGTACAATATTAGGAAAGGTTAAATGGATTTTAGGTCGCTGTAAGAAGGACTTCAGGCTCAAATTCGGTGAAAACTCAACAACATTTATAGGCCATGAAACTACATTCTGGAAGCACATAGGTTTTTTTCAATCCCATGATTCCTAGCGCATTAAAATAGGCACAAAAGGCGTTCGTACAAGTATGACAACATTCCTAACATACAGCATAATAAATAGTAACACAGGATAGTACTCCTCGGTAACTGTCATTTAAATGGTCACACTGTAGGATTTCAGCCACAAGCTCAAAAGTTAGAACCACCTTGTACCACCCTGTACAGCTTTCATTTTCGGTTATATAAGAATAATTATGAAAATTTCAATTAAATAAAGAGGAGTAGACTATGAGCAGTCTCTCTTTCCCAGCTTAGTAAGAGAGACTGCTCGTAGTCTAGTAGACTTGGGGTTGCAGGAATTTCGGCGGTTTTGCGAAAGCGGTTTTCTGTTTGTTTTGGAGACAATGGGGATGCCTGTTGAGATCTTCTGGAGATGCGGTTGATAATACAATCTTTAAGATTCGCTAGCAGGACTCCAATTTTTTTCCTTTTGATGTGTTTTCTGTCATATAACATTTCTTGAGTAATGTTTTCGTTGTTTGCAAAATGGACGTTGGCATATGGACGAAGACGGCTGATTTTATTGTTCAGTTGCGAACGTTTAGCATGGTAGCCGTCATTGCGGGTAATTAGAGAAGAGATGATTACCTTTGTGGTCGGATACTTCCGTGCTGCAATATCGATGAACGTTTGAAAGTTGTCGAAGCAGGATTCAAGAGTTGAATTCTCAATGTCATTTGTTCCAGTGTGAATGACCAAAGTGGAGGGATTATCAAAATTATTGGTGGTTATGGTTTCAATTGCAGAAGCAATTGTAGGGGTAAAAAGCTTGTCCACATTGTTGCGGAGGCAAATGTTTCCCAGTTTAGCTGCGCGGGAAACATATGTTGCGAAAACAAATTTTGCTACTCGGAAACAACAAAATGTTTTTGCTTTAGGTCAAAAGGGAGAGAAGGAAGGGAAATCGTTCAGGAAATTGTGCTGCCCGATGTCCGCTCTCCCTCCCATTTCTAGTGCCTGTCACGTAGGTTAGGATCAGCAAAACGAAGGCAATTGTATATTGCACATGATCTTATTCCTCTAATCGATCTTCGCTCACATTTGTATTGTCAGAATGAAAACCAGTCAAATGTAAAATGCAAATTAGTTGGGTAATAGCTGTCAATTAAGAAATCTGTATAATTGAACCTCCTAATTTACCTGTTAGCTTATTCATGTCGTCGGAGCAGACAATAGAAGTACAGTTTAAATCTCGTTACCAAAAATTGACAAAATAAAAGACTGAGCCGGAAATATTGTAAACAGAAAATTTTGGGCCGCGGCAAGGCTCAGTTTAGCCTGCGTGGCAAACGCTGTATTAAAGAAGAAAGAGTTCAGGAGTTTTCCAACGCAGGTAATTATAAAGGTAGTGTGGCATAGAGGACATAGACAGCGTGCAGAGCGAGAAAGGTGGGGAAATCGTTTAGGAAATTGTGTTACTTGCTGTCCCTCCCTTTCTCTCCCTCTCTCTCGTTTCTAGTGCCTGTCACGCAGGTTAGAATAAACGAGCAAAGAAAACACTTTTCGGCTTATCACATGAACAACGCTAAATGCTCATGTAATATCACGAGCCGCATCAGTAGAAACGGGAAAAAACCATTTCAACTTTCTGTACAAAGCAGACGCTGTTAATCGGCTTATCACTTGAACAACTCAAAACATTTTGTAAGATCACGAGGTATATCAGTGGAGACGGGAGAAAACCCATTTCAATTTTTTTTACAAAGCAGATGCTGTTAAATGTTATTCAGGTCAGTTGTGTATAAAATGCTCTGTATTTCTTACAATTATTATTGCCGATAATCATTGAGTAACCGATGACTAATCGAAGGACGCAGCATTTTTTAGACATGAAGTAGTAATTGGTGTCATTGATTTAGACATGGTGCCAGGGACGAGGTTGGAATCCCGTCTCAGTTCCTCCCTTTCTAACGCCTGTCACAAAGCCTGTCACGCAGCCTGTCAAACAGGCCAGGATCAGTCAACTGTCAAAACACTTACAGACGACTAACAGACAGCTTATCACGCGCACATGCATCACATTCTTTTTAGGTCATGATCCTTTTCAATATTCTAGGGAAAAAAAGAACATTTAAACTTCCTGTAGAGCAGATGCTAGTAATCTTTATTCTGTCAGTTGTGTGAATGTGTTCTGTTATTTTCTTAAAGGAAAATGTTTTTCATTTATATCTCGGGTGAACGATCATTTAAATCTCGATTAGACGATGTGTACAACTACTGTGTATTAAACACAAACTTAATCGCTTGCTTGGCTACCAGAACACACAATGAAAACATTCAACTGCTTATCACGTGAACAACGCGAGAACATTTTTGTAAGATCACGTCAGGGATATCCGGTGGAAACAGGTCAAAACACCCATTCCAACTTTCTTTACAAAGCAGAAGCTGTTAATCGTTATTCAGGTCAGTTGTGTATAAAATGTTCGTTATTTCTTAAACAGGAATTGGTTTCATTTATATCTCAACGATGTGTTTGACTGCTTTGCAATACTTTACTTTCCTAGGGTACTGAGGCAAGCATTCCTACTGGTTTTTCACTTTTCAAGTAAGTATTTAGTTATATAAGAACCTCCTAATTTATTGCACCCACTTTGCATATCGTCGGATCACACAAAAGCAGTACTGTTTATTCTTCAGCTTGTATATCGGAGAAATGACTCCGGCGTTACCAAATGAAATGACTCCGGCGTTGACAAAATGAAAGCGTTCATAGTGAGAACGGGAAATCGTTTAGGACATTGTGCTACTAGCGCCTGTCACGCAAGTAAGGATTACCAACATAAAGGCAGAAGTATATTCCGCATGATCTTATTCCTCTGATTGATCTTCACCCACATTTTGACTGTCATAAAAAACAGTCAAATGTGAAATGCAAATTAGTCTAAGGTAATAGCAGGCAATAGAAGTACAGTTTAAATCTGATTACCAAAAATAGACACAATGAAAGACTTAAGCCGAAAATATTGTAAACAGACAATTTTGAGCCGAGTAAGGCTCCGTTTAGCCTGCGTGGCAAACGCTGGAAGGGAAAAGAGTTCGGGGGTTTTCCAACGTGGGTAAAGTGAGCGGGGCATATGGACATAGAGAGTTGCAGAGCACAGAGGAGGGGAAATTGTGCTACCCCGCTGTCTCCTTCCCTCTCATTTCTATAGTGCCTTTCACGCAGGTTAGGGTCTGCGCGCAATGAAAACACGTATCTGCTTGAACAACGCAAAACATTTTTGTAAGATCACGAGGCTTATCAGTGGAAAAGGGAAAAACTCTTTTCAATTTCCTCAAAAAAGCAGACACTATTTATCGTTTAATATTCAGGTCAGGTGTGGATGTTCTGTATTACTAATACTAGCAGTAATCACAGATTATGGAGACGCGTTCGAAGGAATTTCCGGCGGAAATGAGCCCCTGAAAAAAAAACCAATAGGGGCGGCCATTTGGAAGACCGTCTACCAAAAAATCTCAAATTTTACTGCACATAAACCACAGGAAAACCAACACGAAATTAGGATTGCGTTCTTCGAACGCGACTAGTAAACGGCAATTTGTTTGATTGCGTATATCTGAATGATGTGTTTGACTGCTTTGTAATAATTTACTTTTCAGGCTTCTGTGGCAAATCAAGCATTCCTACTGGGTTTTCAAGTAGGTACTCAATGTGTTATATATTGTATATTGTATCACTCTAACTTGTATTGTATTCTCTTGTACTGCTGTTTCTGGGGAAATACTGATATGTTGAGTAATAAGTTGAGGACATGTTCAGGAGTAAAACACAGAAATAATTACACAGAAATAATTACCTTGGTTACCGGGTATAAAAGAATAATTGTACGTCTGTCTTTTCCATTATCCGGTGTTCTAGGAAAGAGGTTAACCCCTGTAATTGAATTGCTTGTATACCATTTCAACTTCCCGGCTATTAGAGTGGTCACTAGTCATCTAGTCAGTTTGGCATACCGATGGTCTGCTTTGTTAACATGATTCCTTGGCTACCGAGGAAAGCAAGGAATCCTACCGGGTTTTTAAATGAATGCAACAGTTGGTAAAATATTTAATATTTGATTAACTTCCCACCCGTCCGATGAAGAAATTAATATCATCTGATGCATTTAGCTATTAAAACTTAATCAACTGTATACCAATATAAGGCTACAATTATGCCAGCAAATGTTTCCTCAATAGTGAATAATAATCTCACATTATTTCTCAGACTATGAAAATTAATAATTATGTTCATCAAGATATATCTGATAGTCAGAAGGTAAAATAAAAATAAAAAGATAAAGAGGTATTGGCAGATGACTCTGAAGCTTCATATCCATTGAATAAATAAATAAATAAATGTGTCCAAAAGAATTTGCAGCCTCTGGCCAGTGGCATGATGACATAAGACCATCATAAACTCTATCGATGATCAATTGATAATCACAAGTAAACAGTCAGTTAAATGATTGCTGGCTGATTATTGATAACTTTCGGTTACAATTATCACAGTTCATTTGAATTTGCGTACAAACTCAAAACATTAGGCAGGAAAGCTAAGTCATTTTTAACCATAACGATTTGCATACGAAGCCCAGAAATCATTATTAAAGTTGCACTTTGAATGCGGTTAGTCATGGTACCGATACTCTGATCTGAAGATCTGGCACAATGCCGTCACTCGCATATACTGTATGTACCATGTATAAAAAAAACAAATATCTCACATTATGAAAAGCCAGGAATTATATGCTAAATCCATTTCCAATCCTAACAATTTGCAGAGAACGTCCAAAAATCATTACTCAAGTTGTACTTTGAATTTGGTCACTCAATGGTACTGATACTCAAAGATCTGGCAGTGCCATCACTCGCATATACTGTACCATGTATTTAAAGACCTCACATTATAAAATGCCAGGAAAGCTCATCCTCTGAAAGCTAAGTCCATTTTCAATCCTAACAATTTGCATATAAAGCCAAAAAATTAATCCTAAAATCTGCAATTTGATTGTATAGTCTCTCAAAATGACACAAATACATGATGTACTCGAAGATCTGGCAAAATTAAGATCTCTCATATGAAAAGTCAGGAAAGCTGCTAAGTCCATTTTCAATCCTAAAAATTTGTATGTAAAGCCAAAAAAATCATATTTACTGTGAATGTGCTTACTTAAAATCATGATGGTGATGATAAATGTACTAAACAACAAAAATAATGATGAATTAAACCCTCCCCAAGAGGAGCAAGCTCACATTAATATGCAATCACTGATTATAGTCAATATTCAATATTCTTCATGTACTTCAACATGTAAGCCACTGAAATTGAGATGTGCAGTATTCATCTTGGTGTAATGTTATACAGCTGAAAAATGCATAAATACACAATTCTGTTAAAAATATATATTAAGATTCATAAATTCATTGCATATTGTATATTTAATAATAAAATTATGGTATAGGTTTGTGGGTTATGCACTTGTCATTTGTAACCCAGGGGCCGTATTCACGAAATCCTACCTAAGATATATCATAAGATATAACTTAAGAGAAAATTTAGGAGCTTCCTAGGATATGTCCTAAGTGCTATTCACGAACGATATCTTATGACCATCCTAAGGTAAGCGTAACTTAGCAGTCTCCTAAGTTTAATGGTCGCGGGCAGTTATCGATTAGTGAAAGTAAACCAATCAGAGACAGTTTATATGGCGCGATCTTATGAATAATAAATAAGTTATGAAAATTACATGAATTAATATTTTGTATTGTGTAAATTGTTGTTGTAATCACAATGACGATACAATGATCTTTATTTCATCTCGAATTTAAGATAGCAAAACCGTGATAATATCTTCGTTCATTGTCAGTAGCGAAAGCAACAAACAAATCCATCATCATTTTAATAGGGTCTACTTCGATATTTCTTGTACAAGGGCTTATTTTCACGAAAAACGGAAATATAACTCTGCAAAGAGAAAGAAATGTGGAACCCGTTAATGACACGAAGGCCTATATAAAACTAACCGTGTTGTTTGACCTCACTAGAAAATATTTAATTTTTCTTAGCAATATAATGCTTTAAAATGTTTATCTAATCGGTAACTATTGTGATACACAATAATCACGATGAAAATCGACGTAAAACTCGTTAACAATCGAATTTAGCCTCCGTCAAGACATGTTTTAATAAGTTAGGAGGTCAATTTTGACCTCCTAAGTTTAGGAGAAAAATTAAGACATATCTTAAGTTAGGAGGTCTTCGTGAATACCAGTTAAGTCATGTCTTAAAAATTTAGAAGGTCCTAAGTTTAGAAGAAAAAATAAGACATGTCTTAAAATAGGAGGCTTCGTGAATACCAGTTATCTCCTAAGTTATATCTTAGGAGGCTCTTTGGACTTAGGATGCTTTCGTGAATACGGCCCCAGACCCCCAAACCCCTGCAGATGGTGGGAATTTTACAGAGCAATAGTAGGGGGAAAACGTTGACTTTACACAACAACAACGTTTATTGCACTACTTTTGAGCAGCCCCCTGGGGAAATTACCAGAAATTTACATCATCGCCTACCCCCGGGGTGGGGGTGGGGCTTCCTTGCGCACATTCAATGCCGTTACGCCTTGCACATGAAAGATTCCAAACGGAGTGAAACAGCTACACTTACTTTGCATCATCTGGGCCCTCCAATGGCTTTTTGTTTGGGATGTTTAATTTATATCACACTATAGGTTTTAAAATGTTTAAAGATCTTGACATTGTTTAAGCATTTAGAAAACATTTTAAGGGGAATTTAGTCATGCATTTTCAAACGTTCACTGACAACAATCAACAACAACAACAATTTATTTTTCAAATAATAAAACAAAAATTAATACAGTAGCAACCCGCATATAACTAGAGTTAATCGTGGCAAGTTGCTGCGCACTAAACAGTTACAGAAGCTCACTGTAAAATAAATGAATAACAATAGATAAGAAAATAAGGAATGGATAATTTATGATAAGTTACAACACCAAATAAATTAATTAATAATAGAAATAAATAAATTAAGGAGAAGGGGTAATAAAATGCAGATAAAAGTCAATTAAGTGTTTTAAAATTACGAAGACTGGTACAAAGAAATTCGACATCAACATAGATATCCTCGCTCTCCAAGACCTCCAATAGTAATCTGTTTAACTTGGACTTAAAGCATGTTTTGCTTTGTTTGGTTGGTGACTGATGATTGGCTTACTTTAATTAATGTTTCAAAGTTCATACGGAGAGAATCAATGGCGAAAACCCTCGTCCCCAGGTCCTTTCCGGCCGGGTATTCCAAGATGGCAGCTGGTCTCTCCTATATATGCGGGAGCATTTTGCACATGTAATACAATATTTTATAGTTAGCAATCATTTGAATGAGTTAATGAGTTCCTGTCAATAAACCAACAGTTGGCTGACAGAAAGTTGAGGGGAGCTTTTATTCAGGATTCGTTCTTCACAATAACCCAAAAGTATGGTATTTGAATTTAAATAGAGCTATTTAAATCTTTTTTTTTTTAAGCTGGTAGATATAAATTGTATGTTCACCAACGGGTGAAGGGGGAGTGGCTGACGTCATGATCCCTAGAGATGACGTCATGGGTTAATAATAGGTAGAGATGACATCATAATCTGTTTTATTGCCATGGGGTAATCATGGACTGATTTCTCTCTTTAAGAAAAGCTGTCTAACATCTTTATCTTTGAATCGACAGTAAATTAAATAAATAAATATAAAGACAGTAAGAATTAATAAATACCTCGCCCTTTGACAAGCAAACAAGACTGAGATTACATGTAGTTTAAATTTAGTGGTGCCAATCTTTGTTGTCTGTAGTAGATTTGAGAAGAATTAGATAGTCCAACAAAATTTTATTGCAAGAATATTACTAGAGAAGATTGTTTAAGAAGATTGTTTAAGTTTTTTTTTTAAATGATGATTAATTTTATTATGATTTATTGCAACCACTTTAAAATTAATGTAGTGCAGTTTGACTTACTATTTCCCCTCTAAGGAACCTCAACTCAGTCTTTTTTTGCCGTGGGGTATATGTTTTGAAATGGAAATTTCGCATGGAAGACATCACCAAGTTTATGAAATGTGAACAAAGTTTTATGTTTGACTGGTTTCCAAGCGACAGCGCTTATCATAGCAACAACGGCTAAAATTGCCTTTTGTTTTAAACAATGTTGTTTTTCTCAAAAACTAGTCACACACTTCATAACGGAATTTTCAAATTTTGTAGTACTCACGTACATGTATCACTAGCTGCAGACGAAGTTTCAAGGAAATTTATAAGACGGTTTTTGAGTAATCAAAAATCATTTTAAGGGCATGATAAGCAAAACAGTAATAAAACGAATAGTTTGCATAAAGCCAGCAGTTAAATGATGATTGTCCTTTACTTTGCAATCATTATTTTAGCTAGTGATACGTGAGCACTACAAAATTTGAAAGTTTCACTATGAAGTGTCTGAAAAGATGTTGAGAATAACGACATTGTTTAAAACAAAGGGCAATAAACTGGTGTTGCTGTAGTAACCGCTGTCGCTCGGAAGCCAGTGAAACATAAAACTATGATCACACTTCATAAACTTGGTGAAGTATGAAAGCAATCAAAGCATGTCCTCCCTGGTAAATTTTAATTTCAAAACGTACACCCCATTTAAAAAAATGACCCAATTTATACTAGAGGCGATAATATTCATCTGAAATGGGTAATTCGTCTAGACATAAATTGGGTGAACATAAAATGGGGAGAAATGTGTTTTCGACCAATTCGTCTGTCGGCACGTCTTGAAGACAGATACCGATAATTAATCTAAGACAGATAATGCGTCTCTAAATAGAGATAAATTAACAACCGAGTTACGAACCGAGTTACGAACCGAGTTAGGAACCCGAGTTAGAAACCGAGTTAGGAACCCGAGTTAGGAACCCGCCGGTTAGGAACCGAGTTAGGAACCCAATTAGGAATCAAAGACAGGAATCGAGAAGATAACTAGAAATAACTGTTTCGCACAACATTTTGCTAAGAAATCGAAGTTTCTTTTTGTCAGCTACCCTGCTTTATCGGTTTTTGTCGCATTGGTGTCTCGCAAAGTCTTCATTTTTTTCCTCTGGTGTCGCAGTCGACACTGGCATGGTTAGGAGAATGGTGAGCACAGTGGCGACATGCGGGTAAAGGTCTTCACTTGTGCAACTTAGTGTATCCACTCTCTCGGCAAGAGCCCATCTCTTTTTCCATCGTACGATCTCGTTGTCGAAGACCTCTCTATCACTTAAGTCGTTGGAGTAGGCGTTGTAAATCTTGTTTGTGGTATCTCTGTTCAGTGATCCGAGCTGGGTAGGTATGAGGTATTGACCCAGGAACCGGTCATGGTGCACAAGCAGCCTGTCATTGAGTTCTTGGATGAGATGATCGACAAGGGACAAGTAGAGGGCTCTGTACCAATACTGCTGTGGCGTGGCTGTGGGAACATTGGGTCGGTTACGCTGGACTAGCAGACACTCTTGGCATGCTGGGCTCGATATCACAACCTGCTGCCAACTCCTTTGCACGCTCAAACAGTTCGTTCCAAACCATTTGGTCGTTTCTTTCATCCTTTAATATGCCAATCACTGCCTTTGACTCCTTGGCTGCCTCGATGAGGTCGATAGATTGACCATGAAGCGTGGTCAACAGTGCAACTGTATTTGAAAGGACATGCTTTGGGACACAAAGCGCAATGATAAAGTCGAACTGCCGGATGGAGCACAAGTACCCTCTCGCTTTGGCATCACCATCCTCTGCAATGCTCTCTAGTGCCTGTACTACCACTGGAAAAGCTCTCCAGAACGTATACAACGAGTCAGCTCTGCTTGCTCATTGCATCTCGCAGAGGGTTCGTAGCTTGGCGCGCCTTTGCATCTCATCCATTACTGCGGTATCTTAAAACAAACACTCCTGAAACGCCAACAGTCTCTTTGCAGAGTAATCGAACGCAAAAGCTATCTGCTGTAGGGTTCCGAGCGTGTTTCTCACCAGGGTCTCCTTACAGGCATGTCCAATTGCCAGGTTCAAGGAGCGACCCTTACAATGGACATAAACGGCGTTTGGAAATTCCTGTTAAGACCGGGTTTAATGGCTTAAAGGCTGGCTACGCGCCTAATGGCCAAGTGATTTTTGTGGCTACTACTCCTTGAGAGTAGCCACTATGTCACGGAGTGTGTAAGAGTGAGTGTAAGTGGTCCTAATCTTCGGATAGTGTTCGGAATTGTACGTCCGGACTTCGATCGACACCGACGCTTGATGTTTGTATTTTCGTGACTATCGTTTGTGACTTATCTATATCTTACGAGAATTTAGTTTTATCGACTGAGTCGATAAGGTAAATTGACCACCGTAAAAAGATTCAAATAGCTGAAGTTTCGAGCGCTAGCCCTTCGTCGGAGCGAATCAGGGAATTGTGGGTAGTGTGTGGTTTTATATAGTAAGCGGTGGAGCTACGCTATTGGTGGAAATTTGGTGACGTGAAAAACAAATGTAGATTAGTTGAATGAAAAGCGTTCGTTGATTCCGTGGGGTTTGAGAGTGCCGATTTGAAAGATGATTTTTTGTTCTAGGTTTTTACGGCTTTCTGTGTTACCCTGGTGTAGGGAAAGGCCGCAGATTGTCATGTGTTGTTTAGAATGGTTAGTAAGATTAAAATGGCGCGCGACTGGTTTGGATGCGTCTTTGTCATTTTTTTCAACGTCTCGGAGATGTTCACGAAAACGGTCGCCCAGTCTCCTCCCTGTTTCGCCAATGTATATCTTTTTGCAAAAAGTACATGTAATGCAGTAGATAACATTTACGGAGGTGCATGTAAAACGATCAGTGATTTTAATAGATCGTTTGGGTCCTGTTATTTTGTCCGCGTTGTGAATGAAAGGACAAGTGTTACATCGTGTGCGTGTGCATTTGAAAGTTCCCGGTACATCGTCAGATTTCAGTGCGCTCGTAACTAGAAAGTTGCCTATGTTTTTGTCACGTTTGAATGAAATTAGTGGGGGTTGTGAAAAAATTCTGCCAGTTTCGGGGTCGTTTTGGAGTAATTTGAAATTTTTTAAAATGATGCTTTTGACTGTGTTGTTGTGTGGGTGGAAAGTGAGGGTGAATGGAATTCTCTCGTTCTCTTCCTTCTGTGGCGTTTGTAGTGCTGACTGTCTGTCGATCTGTTGTGCACGTTGTTGGCCCGTATTAACAACAGAGTCAGGGTACCCACGTTTCTTGAAAAACTGGCACATTTCTTCTGATTTGTTGGAAAAATCAGAGTCATCACTACATAGACGTCGAAGTCTGAGAAATTGAGAATACGGAATGGCGTTTTTAACGTGCGATGGATGTGAGGATGAATGTAACAGATAACTGTGGGAATCTGTAGGTTTGTAGTGCACACTTGTGGATAAACTGTTACCGTTGATTGAAACATTAATGTCAAGAAAAGCGACTGAGGTTTCGGAAATTTCCCAGGTATATTTTAGAGCTGGATGAAAAGTATTGACAGAAGTTATGAATTGATTAAGTTCCTCTTTACTGGAAGAGGTAGCGCCAATGCAATCATCGATGTAGCGGCCGTAGAGTTCGGGTTTGGTTCCGTGGTACTGATTAAAAAATTTGTCTTCGATGTGGCCTACAAAAAGGTTAGCGTAGCTTGGTCCCATTTTGGTGCCCATGGCGACTCCATTTACTTGTTTGTAGTAGTTTTGGGAAAATGAAAAACAGTTAAGTGTCAAAACTAATTCGGCTAAGCGGAGCAGTGTTTCTGAGCTTGGGTTTTGAATGGAGCGCTGGTCGAAAAAATATTTTAGTGCTTGAAGTCCTTCGTCATTGGGGATGACGGTATATAAAGAGGTAATGTCCATAGTGAAAATTAATTTGTTTTCGCTGGCAAAACTGAAATCCCGGAAAATTTCGAGTGCGTGATTGGTGTCCTTAATGTACGAGGGTAGTGATTTGACAATGGGGGCCATGATTTTGTCTAAATAGCTAGAAATTAGTTCGGTAGGACAGCTACAAGCGGAAACAATGGGTCGGCCCGGATTGTTTGGTTTATGAATTTTAGGTTTGAAATAAACGCGCGAGGTTCTAGGAGTAGTGATGATGAGATTGTTGGCGGTAACTGGTAATTGTTGTTTAGTAATGAGGTCTTGGATAGTTTCTTTGACAATTTTTTGGTTGGTAGAAGTGAGATCTTTATCAACTTTGGCATAGAAAGCGGTGTCAGAAAGTTGCCGAAAGGCCTCTTGTCGGTAAAGGTCGGTCCGCCAAACAACTACCGCCCCGCCTTTGTCGGCCGCTTTGATAACAATGTCGCGTCGTTTGCTAAGACTTTTGAGCGCTGCCCATTCTCCTGTTGAAAGGTTGGAAATTTTGGTGTGGCGGTTAAATTTAAGTTTTTGGACATCGTGACGACATTTTTTGACGAAAAAATCTAGAGAAGAAAACTGGCCCTCTGGGGGAGTCCATTTTGATTTGCGAACGTTGAGTGTTTCATATGATGCCCGATTTAGGGTGTTAGCTCTATTGTACATTGTACACATTCATTGTATTAGGTAAAATTATGTATTCTAATATATTCTATGGTATTGTATTCTATTGTATTGTCGTTCTTTTGTGCTCTAATATTCTATTGTTTTAACAAAAGAATAAGTGTTACCCCTAAAAAGCGCATGGTATAGAGTGTTTCAAAAATATCTTTTTCCGAGGTGTTAGAATTGTCTTCTTTGTCGTGGAAAAAAGCTCTTAATTGCACGCGGCGAAGGAATTTTTCAACATCTTGTTTGACTGAAAATTCGTCGGTTTGTTTCGCTATAGGAACAAAGTTTAAACCTTTACTAAGAACAGACCTCTCTGGGTTAGAAAGCGGCAAATTTTCCGGAATGGTAACGACGCCATTGTGACTATCGAATGAATGGTCGCCGGATAATTGAGGACCTATTAACTGTTCAAGTTTTTGGGTCTTGATTTGGTTAAGGCTGTTGAACAGTTTAGCATTGAGTTCTTGAATTTTAGCGCGAATTGATTGTACTAAGACAGCTGGACAAATTTTGGAAAGTTCGGAACGGTATTGGATAATTTCCTTTTCGAGATTGTTACGTTTAAGGCACATAGCTCTGATGGTGATCCTCATAATATTACGCGAGAAAGAATTTTGGGCATGGTGAATTTCGTGGAAATATTGTTGATTGGAATCAGAGAATGTAGAAGCGTGAAAATTTGAACGAAACCCTTTAGGAATGACTTTGGATTGGAGGCAACGGCCGATGAAATTGATGTGACTACAAAACCTAGTTATCGTAAGCCTTTCGTTTAGCCACTCGCATCTTTACCAAAACTAGGTTTTGTAGTCACATCAATTTCATCGGCCGTTGCCTCCAATCCAAAGTCATTCCTAAAGGGTTTCGTTCAAATTTTCACGCTTCTACATTCTCTGATTCCAATCAACAATATTTCCACGAAATTCACCATGCCCAAAATTCTTTCTCGCGTAATATTATGAGGATCACCATCAGAGCTATGTGCCTTAAACGTAACAATCTCGAAAAGGAAATTATCCAATACCGTTCCGAACTTTCCAAAATTTGTCCAGCTGTCTTAGTACAATCAATTCGCGCTAAAATTCAAGAACTCAATGCTAAACTGTTCAACAGCCTTAACCAAATCAAGACCCAAAAACTTTGAACAGTTAATAGGTCCTCAATTATCCGGCGACCATTCATTCGATAGTCACAATGGCGTCGTTACCAATCCGGAAAATTTGCCGCTTTCTAACCCAGAGAGGTCTGTTCTTAGTAAAGGTTTAAACTTTGTTCCTATAGCGAAACAAACCGACGAATTTTCAGTCAAACAAGATGTTGAAAAATTCCTTCGCCGCGTGCAATTAAGAGCTTTTTTCCACGACAAAGAAGACAATTCTAACACCTCGGAAAAAGATGTTTTTGAAACACTCAACGTTCGCAAATCAAAATGGACTCCCCCAGAGGGCCAGTTTTCTTCTCTAGATTTTTTCGTCAAAAAATGTCGTCACGATGTCCAAAAACTTAAATTTAACCGCCACACCAAAATTTCCAACCTTTCAACAGGAGAATGGGCAGCGCTCAAAAGTCTTAGCAAACGACGCGACATTGTTATCAAAGCGGCCGACAAAGGCGGGGCGGTAGTTGTTTGGCGGACCGACCTTTACCGACAAGAGGCCTTTCGGCAACTTTCTGACACCGCTTTCTATGCCAAAGTTGATAAAGATCTCACTTCTACCAACCAAAAAATTGTCAAAGAAACTATCCAAGACCTCATTACTAAACAACAATTACCAGTTACCGCCAACAATCTCATCATCACTACTCCTAGAACCTCGCGCGTTTATTTCAAACCTAAAATTCATAAACCAAACAATCCGGGCCGACCCATTGTTTCCGCTTGTAGCTGTCCTACCGAACTAATTTCTAGCTATTTAGACAAAATCATGGCCCCCATTGTCAAATCACTACCCTCGTACATTAAGGACACCAATCACGCACCCGAATTTTCCGGGATTTCAGTTTTGCCAGCGAAAACAAATTAATTTTCACTATGGACATTACCTCTTTATATACCGTCATCCCCAATGACGAAGGACTTCAAGCACTAAAATATTTTTTCGACCAGCGCTCCATTCAAAACCCAAGCTCAGAAACACTGCTCCGCTTAGCCGAATTAGTTTTGACACTTAACTGTTTTTCATTTTCCCAAAACTACTACAAACAAGTAAATGGAGTCGCCATGGGCACCAAAATGGGACCAAGCTACGCTAACCTTTTTGTAGGCCACATCGAAGACAAATTTTTTAATCAGTACCACGGAACCAAACCCGAACTCTACGGCCGCTACATCGATGATTGCATTGGCGCTACCTCTTCCAGTAAAGAGGAACGTAATCAATTCATAACTTCTGTCAATACTTTTCATCCAGCTCTAAAATATACCTGGGAAATTTCCGAAACCTCAGTCGCTTTTCTTGACATTAATGTTTCAATCAACGGTAACAGTTTATCCACAAGTGTGCACTACAAACCTACAGATTCCCACAGTTATCTGTTACATTCATCCTCACATCCATCGCACGTTAAAAACGCCATTCCGTATTCTCAATTTCTCAGACTTCGACGTCTATGTAGTGATGACTCTGATTTTTCCAACAAATCAGAAGAAATGTGCCAGTTTTTCAAGAAACGTGGGTACCCTGACTCTGTTGTTAATACGGGCCAACAACGTGCACAACAGATCGACAGACAGTCAGCACTACAAACGCCACAGAAGGAAGAGAACGAGAGAATTCCATTCACCCTCACTTTCCACCCACACAACAACACAGTCAAAAGCATCATTTTAAAAAATTTCAAATTACTCCAAAACGACCCCGAAACTGGCAGAATTTTTTCACAACCCCCACTAATTTCATTCAAACGTGACAAAAACATAGGCAACTTTCTAGTTACGAGCGCACTGAAATCTGACGATGTACCGGGAACTTTCAAATGCACACGCACACGATGTAACACTTGTCCTTTCATTCACAACGCGGACAAAATAACAGGACCCAAACGATCTATTAAAATCACTGATCGTTTTACATGCACCTCCGTAAATGTTATCTACTGCATTACATGTACTTTTTGCAAAAAGATATACATTGGCGAAACAGGGAGGAGACTGGGCGACCGTTTTCGTGAACATCTCCGAGACGTTGAAAAAAATGACAAAAACGCATCCAAACCAGTCGCGCGCCATTTTAATCTTACTAACCATTCTAAACAACACATGACAATCTGCGGCCTTTCCCTACACCAGGGTAACACAGAAAGCCGTAAAAACCTAGAACAAAAAATCATCTTTCAAATCGGCACTCTCAAACCCCACGGAATCAACGAACGCTTTTCATTCAACTAATCTACATTTGTTTTTCACGTCACCAAATTTCCACCAATAGCGTAGCTCCACCGCTTACTATATAAAACCACACACTACCCACAATTCCTTGATTCGCTCCGACGAAGGGCTAGCGCTCGAAACGTCAGCTATTTGAATCTTTTTACGGTGGTCAATTTACCTTATCGACTCAGTCGATAAAACTAAATTCTCGTGTTTCATCCCCCCACCGACGCAGCACCACAGTTTCTCTAGAAACTAACCCCATTTATCTATATCTTGTCGACTATCGTGGTTATCGGCGGCAGTCGGCGACATGTTTCGAATTTCCGTGATCTCTCGTCTTGTTGTCGTCATATTGTCGATTGCAACGTTCAGAGCCGTATGCTTCGTCGTAGTTTTTCTTTCATGTGCTTCGCGTTGGTTGAAGCTGAGCTTTTACTCTATTATGATTTTGTGTTGTTGCTTTTTGCACTAACAACCAGACACAGCTCTCAAGCAATGTCTCAAGTGTTTTTCCTAAAGGTTTTTTACGTTTTTTTTTTTCACGGTTTGTGGAGATTTTCCACCGGAATAACGATTTGCGAACCGAAGAGTTTGTTTGACGTACATGATCATCGAGTGATCTGTGCAACAGTCCAGGCCTTCCAATGGGTCCATCAGCGCCGTCGGACGAAAAATACTGTCTTTCGAAACTCAAATAATGCCTCAATGGGAACGTAAAATGTCTTTCGAAACTCACATTTTTACCTTTTCTACATCATACCTTTTGTTTTCTCCGTTTTTTATCTCGTTAATGCGCGCATGCGCAAAACGAAATATAGGTTTAAGTAGAAAAAAGGGATAAAAGTTGTTAACTTTTGTCCAGGGGGGTTAGTTCTTTATACAAGTTATATCAGGAGTAATCACGGATTAGAGAAGTGCGTTCGAAGACTGAACCAATACAAATAAGATGTACAACATTTGTTTCAAAGGGATGTATATAATTTATGCTTGCAACTGAACAATTTGTTATACATCAACGCCGTAACATGGTCGGGATGGTCAAAAGTTGGGGGATTTTCGAGAAACGGGCCCCTGGTCTACAGCTGTACATGTAAAAAGGCTGGCTACACCTTGATGTATTTAAGTGTAACAAAACAAACTTGCAACAATTCATACTTTACATACATAGTTTATTCAAGATGTAAACATAATGATTACTACATAACGATTAGATGCAAACATAACGATTATTCAAGATGTAAACATGGCCATTGCGTAGTAAGCAGTTCAAAAGGTTTAAGCGTGGGGAATCAGTAAGCTCTCTTTTTCCTGCATTGAAGGTTCATGTTAAGAGACCACTCAGTATACTGTATAAAGTTTTCTTGTTTTACAAGCTTACATCAGTAATTTTCCTTTGCTGGGTATCATAAACAAGCTTTGCACGAGGAGAAATAGAGTCCTTAAGTGATGACGTCACAAAAACTAATTTTGTGAAACAAGAGGCTACACTTAGCCTATACTCATGCGCGCTAGACTCTAAGACGCGTTGATTGAAGTTACCAATAGTTTTTCTGTGTTACTAAAGCTGCGTTCACATTAAAGCCGAAACATGTTTAGAGTAAACATGTTTCAACTAAACATGTTTCGCGTAAACGTGTTTGTTCTTGCATTGTTCACATCAGATGTCGGTTTCAAACACGTTTCATGCATGGTTGAATCATTTATGCTGTTTTGTGATACTCGCATAAATTTCTTACACTTCAGCTGTAGAATGGAGCTAGAAATAACTGCAACAGTAGCGTTCATTCTCTGGTTTAGTATCAACTTTCAAGCCCTCCGGAGGAGGAGGGCTATGCAGCGTTTAATGCGAAGACGGCATAATGGACAACAAGAATTGCTCTCGTTTTTCGTCTTGTTCTGCCTCGTGTTTCATTCGTTTCGTTTCGTGCCTTGCCCTTCGCTCCTCTGCCTCCAAAAATCTCTTCTCAGATTCTTGTTGTAGGGTACAAAACTTGTCAGAGAAGCTCTCCATTTTGTCTGCAGCTTTAGGTGTTTTCCGCTTCTTCCCTTTATTCACTTTTCCGCTACGTGGGTCAGTCGTGGCCGCACTGGCTTGGCCTGATGTCGAAGGGCCTTCGTCAACACTAAGCTCGTCCTTTTCTCCATCTGCTGCAGGAGTGGCTGCTGTCTGCGCCTTAGCGCTAGCGCCGGTGACGTTCTCATCCTCAACACCTTCACCATCCATGCATTGAGAATATTCGCCGCTTGCAACTGCACTGGCTTCCAGGATTAATTTGGGCGCAATGCTGGGCTTGGTACCAAGAACTGCATCCAGCTCCTCAAAAAAATAGACATGTATTCCTGCCCTGTCCCGAGGTGTTGTTAAGATTTTTGGCTTTTTTGTACTTTTGCTCCAAGTTGTGGATTTTCGTTTTGCACTGCGATGCGGTACGCTTAAAACCATTCTCATTCAGTTTTGCGGCAATGTTCTCCCGTATGTTTTGTTTCCTTCCCATTGCCGCTAATTGACGTTGTATTTCCTCGTCTGCCCATACTTCGACTAGACATTTGGCTTCATAAAAGCTCCAATTTTGGTTCTTTTGCACACTCATGTCTTCTCCGCATCCATCCGCCATTTTGAATGTGTTCAGTCTGATCATGATTGAAACTACCTCGTGAAGTAGTTTCAATCATGATCAGACTAATCATGTTTCAATCATGATTCGCGCAATGCACTGCCTGATGTGAACACTTTTCATGATGAAACATGTTTCATTCGTGATCAGACTAATCATGTTTCGGCCTAGTGTGAACACAGCTTAAATCGCATGCAACCGGTGTAAAATGGTTTATTTCTAGAAAAAATCCCCCCACCCCGACGGATGCGATGTTTTTTTACCCCTCCCCCGCCCGGATTTCCCGGCCAGGCCGACCACCCCCTCCTGCCCGGATTGCCATAAACTTTTTGTAGGCTCTAAATAAACAGGAAATCGCATTCAGGAGATCCGGGATTTTTTTAAAGTTTTCAAATCTTTGGTGAGAATTGCTGTGAATTGGTCAAACATTTTGTAAATAAACGTTGCGTGACGCATTCACTAAAATCTTTCCGTGATTTTAAGACCAAATCGAAATGAAATGTTTCCATAACTTTAGGCTGGTTCTTTAAAAAAATGCTTTGATTTTGTCATCTATAATAAGTTTTTTCCAGGCTTCACAGTTTCTTCAAAGTGTTGTCGCAAATACACAATTTTGCTTTATGCAAATTTTATGTCAAATGTAATTTGATAGCAAGCTGTTTTTAAATTTTTTATATGGCCACTGAATCCAAAATATATTTTCTATAAAAGGTCGAAACTTTTGAATGAAACTCATATTTCCTTGAATGAAAATGTCTTTCCTTTGATTAAAAGAGTCAAACACCTTTCAGAATTCAGTAATTTTCTGCTTCTAGAAGTCTTGGCGATTTGTTGTATCCTAATTACTGCGAGGAACCGGCTAGCGTCTGCGAAAATATAATAAACATCACAAAATAATTCAATTCAGCAACCTATTTTTATTATGCTTTCTAAAATCGCCGACTTTTCCTGTGTAATACAATGCCAATCTTATCCGGAAAAATGATTCGCATAATGCTTTCGCTAATAAAAAAAAAACAGTTCTGAATGGTCAAAGGTACAGAAATGAAATGCTGGCGGCGTTTGAATCATGAGTTCGGATAGCTCATGGTCTGCAAACAAACACTTCGATTCAGAGCTCGATTTTTCACTAAAACCTTTTTCCAAACCACGAAAGCACCTAAAATAATCTTTGAAAACAATACTTGGCCACATTTGGTGAAAGCTGTGCTTGGTAAAGTAGTAAAAAGAACGAGAAAGCTCCGTTTACCTTTCCCACGGATCCAAATTAAGCGCGCACGTACAAACAGAACTTCCTTGACAATCGAGTCGTCTAATCCGAAGCTATCAGAACTGTCTCATCGTACAGCAATCGGGTGAACTTGGCACAACTTCGCGCTTCGGAAAGTCGTACTTACTTACACAGGTGACAACATAGTGGTTACTAGTAACCTAGTGACCACAAAAAGTAATAAAGTCAGTAAAAATCGACATTAATATGACACGCATTCCCCAGTCCATAATCCACAGAAGTCCAGTCCCAAAGTCCAAATTTTTTATTAAATCTGATGGACTGAGGTAACGACGCTGTTTTGCCGTGTGTTTCTATTGTTCTTTCTTGAAAAAAGTCTTGAAATTACTCACCACAGGCAGCGAGGACTGCTCCGATACAGACATTGCAAAGAATCGGCAGTAAAACGGGAAATAAATTGACAATATGCTTATCAGTGCGAGAGATCGATGTTTGGCATTTTTCCCTCGGAAGAACTCTGATTAAAAATAGCTCTTAGTTTTTTCAGAATCGCAACAAATTCGGCCTCAAGTTGTATGCTGTGTATAAAAGCAACGTTCACCTCTATGGGAGAAATACAGGACTGACTTATACACCAATAAGACCAAATGACGGAAAATGTTTGTCATGCGCATGCGTATCAAACATTTGTCTTATACTTCAATGTACCATAAGAAAAGAAGCAATTTATATTTTAATAATTTAAACAAGATAAGAAGACGTCCGACATGGAGAAGAGTTACTTCTTTCATTCAGTCATCGTACCTGCAAACCACGTTACTTTTGAATGTTTTATAAATGAAGGCTGTACCACAATGAAGCCAGTCATTCTTGTGAAAATAATATATACTTGACGTGAACATTACTACTGAGTAGGGTTGTAGGAGACGCTGTCGTGACACTTCAGTAACGATGTTTTGCCGGAAGTGAGAGTAGCCGGAAGTCACTAAACGGGAAGTGTAAAAAGCAAAGCTGTGAACCGGAAATGCACAATTTAAAATATGCGTGAATAAATTTGCATGCAAAATCGTGACACACAAAAAAATAATAATAAAAAGAAAAACGAAGCCCATTTTATAACTCATGCCGCTACGCGCATGAGTAATTACGTAATGAACCAAGGCAAAATTAGAAGGGTTTGTATGGAGTCATCAGAGCATAACGGTTCTAATACACCAAATTGAAGAAACGTTGTCGGATGAAAAGCATATATCATGAACGATGCGACCCAAAGGTTTACTGGGAAGTTGGAAAAATTAATCTTCGTCTGTCACAGAATATACATTTTATTAACACAGGATGCATAAATCCATGCTCTTAAATATCTCAAACAAAGCAAACATATTGATTATCAATAAATGGCATATTACTAGCTTGCCAAAGCTGCCTACCCAGAATCCCATTCGGTCTCATCGTTCATGGTTTATGATTTTCACGCGTCAACGTTTCTTCAATTTGGTGTATCTCACCCCCAAATTTCACTAGGATGCTGGAAACCAGCAAGACTATTGAGAAGTGCATCAATAAAATGAAGTATTTAATCGACCGATATAAAGAGGCAAAGGAATGGAACAGAAAGCAGTCTGGAGGCTCTAAGAAGCAAAGCTTATTTTACGATGAAATTGACGCTGTCTTGGGCTGCCGTGACATTGTTACGTTGAGCCATGTGTCTGAAGCGGGGACAACAAACACGTACGCAAGCTCAAGCCCAACTTCTTCAGGTGATCAGTCTGGAAAACTGAAGGAAGATGCAGGGGAGCAAAAGAAGAAGGAGGTGAGAAGCGACAGGAAAAAAAAAACAAGAAAAAGAAAAGGCCGGGGAAGAAGAGGAAAGACGTGAGTTTCGAGAAAGTATGGATACCTTTAAGAAATGCAGGGAAAATATTGACACCTTTATGGCAAATTTTTCGCAAACACAGCAACAACAAATGGCAATGATGGGCCAATTTATTGGTGCCATGACTCAGTTTATGAGTAAGAACAGTGAACAATGAACATATAACAAAGTACATGTTATTGTGTACTGACATTGTGTGAATGATCGATGTTTTAAAATATAAGTGTAAGTGAATGTTTTTTAGTTGAGGCAATGATGTGCGTATATTTAAGTAGTTTGTATTATAGAATTGTTGAATTTTCCTTTTTAGTTACCAATTTAATTTATGAAAGCTAGCAAGATATTTTAAATGTATGTGCGTGTTTTCTAATCGAAATTCTTAGATGTTATCAGTTTTTCCCTCTTTTTATATCACAAGAAAGTTTGGGAAAGTTTGTGTTTTCATATAAGCGATAATAAATGTTCAGCTCTCATGATTATGCAATAGTATGCAAGACAGCTCAGATTATACAAATCTTTCCGTTTCATTATGCAGGAGTAGGAACAACAAGATACCATGATTTTTGACTTTTGTTCTATTTTCGAATACTGAATCATTGCCATTACGGTTTCTTCATTTGCTTTTATAAAAACGTTAGTCGGTATTCTTTTATTATATAGATTAGCCTGCCGACACACTTCGAGCCGGACCGCGGGGTCGACAGTCCTCCAAGCCACGAACCTGTTCGCAGGCCATACTAAAATATTTGAGGTCACTCTTCACGTGATTCGTAATATGAGTATAAAGAGTTATAATGTGATCACATGCTATGAAACTTCAGCTTCAAAGCCATTCATTTTATTAATTGAAGTTCCTAAAAAGACTTGTCTTTTAACTACTTTCATTGCAAACTGTTTATTAAAAGTTTGATGGTAAATCCGCTTAGAACAGTATCCATTAGCAGTTCACTTTGAGAAAACAGGGTTCATTCTCTTTCGTTCCATTTTATTTTGCAATTCTACATTATGTTAGCTGATGTATACTCACTGGCTTTCTGTTGGCATTTTTTGATAAATATTTTGATTAAATCGTACTGCAAAGATTTGCAGTAGTCTAGAAAGCGTACATGAAAGTGCACTTTATTTCTCTTATAGAAAGTGTCGAAGACTGGGGCTTTGTGATTGCGTGATGTTCAGTGGCATTCGATCACCCACGTGCTATGTCAAAATTATTACCTATTCCATTAAAAACCAATTAGTGATTGTGACATTAAGGACATCTGTAATGACGAAATAACAAAAAAAAAAAACGAAAATTAGCTTGAGGCTGATTAGGGTATTACATTTCACAATTCCAAACCTGAAAAACTTCTAAATTACAAAACAACCTAAACTTAGTTTGCATTAATATATATTTCGAAAAATACATTTAAAGTCTAATAAAATACCTCAATAACTATAATTTGAATGGCCATTATGAAATCGACTGAAACACATCCTTGAAACTATGGTATTTAAAAAGAGACAAACGACCTACAAATTTGAAAACACCAGGTTGGCATGCCGTTGATATCAATGTGTGATTACTGTTTGTACTATTCTTATTACCGTATTTTCTCGATTAAACGCTGGGGCCGTTTATTAACAACGGCCTCGCGGACCCGTCGATCACCACCTCTATTCCTACAAAAGACACCATTCTATTTCATATATGCAAAATTTCGTGTGAAATGTAATTCGATCACGCGCCGTTTTTTCATGATCATGAATCCAAAATATTTGTTCCAAAGGTCAAAACGTTTTAAGAGCGGATGTCTGTAAATATCGACCAGGGGTGGGAATTATAAAAATTTTGAAAAATCCCCAAAAAATTCTGTAGACTATCCTAGGTATTCTATTAATGAAAATATAAATTTTAGTTTGATCGGATAAATATTTTGGCGATACGGCGGGTGTCAAGTTCGGGCGCTTCACGGCCCTCGCCAGACCGCTTTTTCGGGGCCCGAGACCGGGCTATGAAAAGAGCCCGATTTATATCTAATTCAAATATCATTCAACCCAGAAAGCTTCTCATCGTACTAAAGGGATTTTAACATACATTTTGAGTGGTCATGTGCTTGAATTAATTGCGACTAGATTATTTTACAGATGTTTAAATATTTACAAAATTTTGAGGATTTCACACGAGCAAAATTTTGTCGAAATTCGAAGGCCTAAAATAACGCCCGGTACCTAGTTTCAAACAGCAAAAGACATACTACATTAAAAAGCAATCTCTAAGCTTTCAAAATATGGTTTTAAAACTTAGGGCAACACCTGAAATGAATTTTTGGGAACGCGAAATTCAGGGAGCACTTGAGTGAAATTTGACCTTTTTCAACACTTGTAAATGAGACTGAAGGATTGTCATTGTGCAACAAATGAAGCTTTTGTCATAGTTTGTCTATTATAGTATACTTTTCGAAATAACGAGTACATTTTCTACCATTAGCAATCATGCACTGCTTATTATCTCGTGTAACTTACTAGGAACGTAATTACTACAAGGTATGCCACGTACTCATGAACAAGTTGTTTAAGGTATCATGGGATCCCAAAATTGACCATTTTTTCAAGATGCTACTCTTATTTAAATCTTTCTTTTGCTAAACATTTTGTTAAAAAAAAAATGTTTCTACGCTAAGGTATGGACAAAAAAGGTTCTCAGCATTCATTGACTCTGATTGAATGTTGACAATCACCTGTTCAAGATAAATTGAAATCGCATGAGGTGTTGTTCATCATAACAGAGTCATGTCACAAAATTTACAATGTCTAACAATTTGCCTACGAAGGCAAAAAGCATTCATGTCATATTCGATTCTCGATTCCTTCTTAAAGAAAGATTTAAAAAAGAAAGCAAAACGAAAACGTTCAAACACATTTAGCAACGAATTTGCCGCTAAACTCACTGAGAGCGACAAAGGCTCGTATTATAATTCAGAATTATTCTGATGATAGCTGAAGACAAAGATAAAAAAAGGTGAAATGAGTGTGAGTGATACAAAGCTAACGGCAGAAACAAAGGAAGGCAAAACAAATGAAGGCAATGAGTGTGGCGTTTGTAGTTTGTTCTTGTTCACGCCGCTTTCCGTTTCCCTGAGCCTTTTATCATCTGGACATACACGCGATTCTCGCAATTGACGTGAAGAAACCTAAGGGATGGGAAGAAAATTAGAGTTCGTAAAGAAGATTGTGAGTTAGACTATTTTTAGAAGATATTGTGTTGATTTAAGATTGCCTTAATGGCCTTTTCATTTTTAAGTGATTAGTACAATGCAATTTATATATTTACGGCAATTATACCAGAGAAAGCCATACATGTGTTAATCCAATCGAAGCTTATATTATTTCGCAATATTTAGTTAGAAATTAGACAAAAAAAAAGAAATAGTTCACCTTTCTTCGGAGTGTGTTTGTTGTGTGTTTCGTACTTGCGTCGTTCAGGCGTTGATATTGCACGAAAGTCGTTACAAATAAACCAGTAAAAGGACATTTCCTGTTCTTTTCATTTTCTTAGAAGCAACACGGTGATGGAGGAATGTTTTTAACTCTGTAACCAATGTTTAGACTACAACAGCTAGGCATAGAAGCTAAGTAGCTATGGCAACATAAAGTGGAATTTTGGAAGAAAGAAATACCGAAGGCGAGTGTTTCTACGGTTATTTTGAGTTACGCTGTCAACTGATGTTTAAAATTGTGTTCTACCAAGCTTTTACTAATGTTGCTTAACTGTAAAGAAACAAGGAACGTTAGTATTATATTGATCTTGTAACAAACGCTTGTTTCCATAGAGCTATATTAAATGGCTTTCGACCAATCACAACGTGTGTAGCATTGTTTGTCTAAGTACCTAAGCCGTAAGCACGCCCGCTCCACTATCCAGAAAGAAACTGCTAGCTCTCTACGAATGCCGTCACAGTCGAATGCACAAATCTGTTGATTAACTTTTTTTATTACGCTTTACTACGTTCACCAATTCTTCTGGGGTTCTACAATTCTTGGTTTGCACATGACGTCATAAAAATTCTAAAACCTAAACTATACATTCTACAAAGCTGTTTCTGACAAGGTATGTGGATACTAGTGTTACAATCCTTCACAAAATGTTTCAGGTTTTAACGATGTTTTGCTTCCGATTTGTCAAGGTTTTAACTGTATCACGCAATTCGTCACGCTATTTCAGATAAGCCGTGAAAATAGACAAAGTTCAACCAGTTGAAAGTTATTTTTGCATTATAGATTCTTATAAGCCGATCAAATGAAACTTATAGTGAATCCAATCTTGTGCGCCATATGAGCGTAGAATAAACCCTTCGGGTCAAAGGTTTTATTCAGTGTTGACTTTGTCGGTGTAATCCGTTGAAATTTTCTGTGAATTTTGGTCATCCTTTACTATGTTTGGACCGGCATTATAGTATGTGATTATTGAAGTAAATGCAAGTGGTCTTTTAACCGATAAAATTGGTAAGAAAGCAAATAAAGCATTTTAAAGGCCCATCGTCACTTACCGTGATGCACCGCGCATTGTTTATTTTGATTTGGACCCAGATAAGTGCGATCTCTCGCGAAGTGAAATTTTTGCCTCTCAGGGACCGGTCATTATTTATGTGGGGGGGGGGTGGGGGGGGTGGGGGGGGGGGGAAATCATGGGGTGGGCCAGGCCTATTTTTTTTTAGAGAAAAGGGGTGGGCCAAAAGAGAATTTCACGATGATTGGGGGTGGGTCATTGGGTGTTTTGTAAAGAATCACACTCACTACAATTCATGTGGAAGATCTAAATAAATTCTAATGCAATGCTGGACATAAAATATAACACAACTGGATGTCACATGTAGCAATCCAACCTAAGTATGGAGAATCAAAGATGTGGGCACTAAATATCAATAAATAAACATAAACCCTATTGAGAAGACTTGCATGCTTCCTTTTCTTAATATAACTGTCTGGGAACTTTTACTACCTGAACAGTCAGGGGAGCTTCATGCCGAATTTTTGAAAGGATCATGTAAAGAAAAAGATGGTTCATTGTGCAAGCACTGCTGTGTAACAGATGGACCTGAGGAGATAGCCTGGACTGGACCAGCAACTGAAAGAATACCAACACCAATTCCAGACCAATCTGCACTTCCTGAATTTAAATACTTGAGCGTTCATACTTCTTCCAATAATGATGAAAATGGCAAGAGGCGTATTCCCGATGATTGGCAGCCACGATCAAATATTAAGAAGCTCTTCGAGCAAGGGAAGTTGTCAATTAATGCATCGGATCCTATCACAGAATTTTCCTCCAAGTTCATTGTAGACGAAAAACTGGTGAAGAATTACATTGAGCACTTGTCGCAACTGCAAAGTGTCAATGAGATCCGTAAGCAAGAGCGAAGAAAAGAAAAGCAAGTTCGAGCCTTCAAAGATGTACATTGCTATGACTGGAAAACACTTGTAGAGAAGGGGGAGCTTGACACTCTGTTTGCCACAAGACGTAGCGGAGGTTCAAGCATCTAATCTTTTACTCCCTGTTTACAGAAAGAGGCTACGAAGGTTGTATCTGCACTATCTAAAGTGGTATCGTTATCTTAGAACTGACCCATTGCATAAAAAGGTCATGAAAACATTGCATAGCTTTATGCAAGATGATGATATGGATTATTCGGAGGCTGCTGAAGCAGCAGTCAATACACGAAAATATTTATTGAACAGACTGTTTGACCAGGAAGACCTAGTACCTAAAGAAACGTGGAATGAAGATGAAGACTTGACTTACACAGCAAAAAAGAGAAAATATTACGATAGTTTTTATACAACGTGATTTTCTGTAATGCATTATTTTGCAATTGTCTTTAATAAATGTAATTCTTGAAATGTTGAGTATTGTAGTCTTTGACCTCTGCTGTGACTGGTCTTATGTCAAACTGACTAAACACAGATAGGTTACTCTTAAAGCATTAAATCTCATCTGTTTTCTACCCTGTATCATCGTGTGAATTGCTCTGAGTTGCTTTGAGTTACTCTGAGTTGCTCTGAGTTGCTCGGAGTTGCTCTGAGTTGCTCTGAGTTACTCTGAGTTGCTCCGAGTTGCTCTAAGTTGCACACTCAACCGCTCTAAGTTGCTCAATCAAATGGTCTTAGTTGCTCACTCAAATGTTCTGAGTTGCTCTGAGTTACAATGAGCTACTCCAGGGGGGTCGGTCTAAGTTGCTCTTGAATTCGCGCTGCATGACTCAAATCTATTGCGTGTCGTTTCAGTAACTTTTAAATTTTGGTGTTTTGCAGGAAATAACTTTTGTGCCCTAGTCAGTGTGGCTGATTTGATTCTCTGGCAATGGATCGATCAGCAATAACAACTGAACCATTTGATACATTATCACCCGAGTTATCAGTGGCATTCTTTTTAACGAAAGAGACGTTTATTTAGTAAATGGGCACCAACACGATTTTACATTACGTTTATTACTAAATAATGATCAGTTTGTATATAGTTTCGACAGCGGAGTCGTTATTTTTTAAGGAGAAAATGTTTGCGCGAATGTAAATTAAAAAATTAGAACCCGCAAAAATTTAGTGCGAACGGTAATACGGACCAACAAAATCACATATTTTTATACAAACATTACGTTATGTCTTATTACAATCTCGTGTTTTCAACAGTATGCAAATGCAAATGAATAGTTCAATTACCCTTGAGACAGCTTAATTGTAATTAAAAAGAGTATTTTGAACTCGTGTCGTTTCTCTTTAGCACGCGAATAGCGCTGTGCATCCAAACAATCCTTGACTTTAAGGAAAGCATTGCTAATTCGTCCCTAAACTGTTATCATTAATTGACCCTTAATTCGTTACCGGCCGTTTCGGTTGTTGTAAATAGTATTCACAGTAAATTACTTAAAAGACATTGTTAACTTTGTTTCAGTGCTTATTAAAGCTTGTTAAAATAGAGAACATTTTAGCGTTTGCTCAAATACATAGTGTTGTTGTTATGGTCAATCACTCTCTTAAGAAAATTTCTCACTGTGAAACAAAACAAAAAAAATTGTCGTGCTTTCCCAATAATAAGCCTCGCGTTTCCTAAAAGTTTTCTCTGCATGTTAGTCATGCTCAAAGTTGGCAATTGAAAACAATGGCTTTTAAGTTTATTGTTTAACTTGTCTAAAGAAGTTCCACAAATAAACAGCGGAACGCTCGCTAGGTTTCACTGCGAAAACTATCACTTCATGTAGCTTATATTTTTCCATTCCATGCGAACATGCTTTCGCTATGTTTGAAGCAACGCTTACGTTTACACGTTGTTTAAACAGAAGTTGTTTAATTAGTTCGTTATGTTTTTATAAATGGCCGCTTCAATTCAAATGACAGAAAAGGTTCGTTGGTACGCGAATAGCGCTGCGCATTCAAACAATCGTTGACTTCAAGAAAAGCATTGTTAATTCGTTCCTAAACTGTTATCACTAATTGAACGTTCATTCGTCACGTTTTAAACAATCGCAGCCCAGTTACTTTTCTTTCGAGTAAAGTTGTTAAATTTAATATAAAGCGGGTACATATGTTGTTTGTCGTTATTCGTTTGGACATGCAACTTTGCTTTGGTTATCTGGTTACTTTATTATAAATAAATATGGTCAAGGATTTCCGAAAACAGCCTCGAATCCAACAAGTTAATTTATTGGATAATAAACGTAAAAGTGCGAACTCGGCTTCACTGATTGATATATCCGAACGTTATAAGTATTTCAAGGAAGAAGACGATCGGTTCCATCGTTAAGTTTGATTTCCTTATCATTTGACTGTGCTGTGCATGGATTTGAATGGTTATAAATAAAAACCGCTTTTGTTGACATAACGATTTGATATAACTTTGATGAGTTTTGCCGTTAACATTAAACGTGTGGCTTTGTTGTCTTAGCATGGCTGCTTTGTTTTTGACCGAGGTGTTAATTTCTCATGCAAATTTAGTTCAGTGTAAGAGAAAGAAATTAATATAACGACTGAGGTAACGGTGCGTTTTGTTCTTTTTTTTCGTTCAGTTTGTTTTCCTCTATCGGATAGTTAGCTGGGAAACTCAAAACACATAGCGTCTAGAGATGTAGCGCCGGGCTACAAGAACATTGTGGATTTTAGTAAAGTAAAAAGCGTTTTTATACTACGCAATTTTATTGAGATTTAGCGCTTGATTATGAACTTGAATGTTTCGAAACCCTCTTTAACATTAGTTTTATCCAGTTATAGTATCCACAGCTTTGATGGTCTAGTGGTTAAGACACTGCGTTGTGGCCGTAGTAACCCAGGTTCGAATCTTGGTCAAGGCACTATGTTGTTTTTGATCTTAAATGTGTGTGTTTTGCATTCGATGATAAAAAAGTTCTCGCGCTTCCTTTTAAGCCATGCTTGCATTGAGTTTATATTTTGTTTGCAATCAGCTTTTTAGTTCAAACAATTGGCAAAGTAAATGCACTCACGAATTGAATTTTGTTTAACTCTTTAAAAGAACCGTTTACGCATATTTAGTGTTTAAGCCAAGCGCATTGAAAGCAAGCATTCTGCGTTTTAAACCAAACAATACTTTAAACTGCAGCGGAGGTGGTCATTAAATATCAAGACAAGAGCAAACGACCTTCACTTCAGAGACAGTTGAGCCGAATAGATAAATCAAAGTGGCAAAGAGACCTTGAAAAATTTATTGCAGATGGCGTGAAAAATAAACATAAACATCACAATCTTTGAAAACAGAACTGTTTGTAATATTTGTTTACTCAATAAAATAATTTTGATTCCATGAAATATTATGTCGTGTCCTTTGTTGTGGGAACAAACTTCAGGGAGATGGGGTGAATAAAATTAGCGCATCGGAAAAAACCTGTTAGTCCAGTCAATAAAACCAGTTCAGATATATACATGATCAACCTGATTTAAACTGGTTTGACAGTTACTTCTCATTGGTTTACACCCTCCCCATTGTTCTTTTGGCTATATATTCACACCATCACCCGGATGGTTGGGCGGAATCGAAGTACTATCATACCACACACTTCTCTCTTACAAAGCTCAATTTTAGTAAACGTCCTTCTCATTAAAATTAATTAAATTCACTTTTCCAACCCCTTGTACGTACAAGACCTGCATCTCATTACCTTAAAACCGGTTTGTCCAGTCCTACCTCAGGGCTGCTGCATATATGAATAAAATTCATCTAGGCATCCCCAACATACTACTGTGGTGGGTCCATTTTTTTAAGATCACTTGAAATGGGGGGTACATTTATTGTTATTATTATTGAGGATTTAAGATATTTTCCCTTAACAGACTTTTCGCGAACTTCTGACCTCTTCTCTTGCCAATTCAAAGACTTTTCTAACTCACCGGTACAATCGCTCGATATTTTTGTTGCAGCCATATTGAAAGCTATGCAACCAAGCCTCTTCATTCTCACCTCTCAACATTCAACACACAGGCTACCCAAAACATTACATATGGCAGAGGACGGGTACGATATAAAAACTGTGATTGCATAGGAGGGTATGTTTTTCTAGAACTGTTTTTTTGGGCAGGGTACATTTTGGTATCGGTAGATTAACTTGAAAAACCACCAACCATCCCTGCGACGTAATAAACGAGCCGAGAAGTGTTTGTATTTTGTGGGCTGTTCTGTTGGCGTATCTGATTTGCATCGGGCATAATTAGTGATTATAATTAGTGAGCTCCGCTGGTGGAGGACGTTTTATCGGCTTCAGAAGTTGGCATCGAAAAAAAATCGACGGCTAGGGACAGGGAAAACCTCCTTCAACTTCCATGGAATATTTCACATAGTTGCTGGCAAAAACGACTCCGCCGGCGAGCCGAGAAGTTCAAGCTTTTCTGCTGTTTAAATCTCCAGGGGGCATTATTCATTCCGGTCGAACGGTCACGTTTATCGATGGTAAGATTCAAATGTCTCACAGTATCTGGAAAACGAATGTACTAAACAATTACAATGAAAAGATTCGAAGGTATATATTCGAAGGTATATATTCGAAACTAGTAGGCAATCTAATATACCTATTTCCTTTCCACGGACAACCGAATTTCTGAGCCAAACCTTCTGAAGGTCTCGTTTCTTGACAACCGACCTCTAGCCTTCGGCGGCGTTGCTTAGAAAAGTTAAACGTATCAGTGACGATGGAAAATAAAAGAAAACATACAAAAACAAGATGCAATGCCTTGAATATGAATTAAATATTTGAAAGAAATGATCTTGAAGTTAATAGACGATACAGATTTCCCGATGTAAACGGATTTTTTTAGGAATCAAACTTCACCGACACAAAACTGAATTTCGTGACGCCAGAAATTCTAAAACGCCCGCAATGAATCACGGTAAGTGCCGTTGGGCCTTTAATCTGTGCACATGCGCCGAACCGTGAAACGATCCCTTTAAGTGCAAACCAAGAATAGCCAGCTGCAATTCGAGATGAAGTCGCCCACATGTGCGAGAAAATCAAAGCTGCATTTTATATATAAAATATATGTATGTTTTAGTGAGTAATTGGTAAAGTCTCTTGGAGGTAAGGCCGGCCACCTTTGATTCCTTATACGGCTTGCATGCGCTCATTACCTGGTATAAGCAAAGTGCCTTCCCACGGGGAGTTCTTAGAGGTTAGGGCCCTAGTGGATAACTGGAGGTGCTCGTTGTCAATACGGTATACCCTCAAGAATAATGAGTAGCATTACTTGCAAAGAGCAGCTTTAAATAATGGATATCATTAATTCAGGCCACCACCGGGATGGTATCTTCCCGTGGTGCTTTGTTGCACCATTACAGAAAAAAAGATGGCGACCGCGAAAGGGAGTAAACGGGGGAAAAGTGCCAAAGAAGATTAGGGTTAGGGTTAGGTTAGGGTTAGTGTTAGTGTTAGGGTAACTCTATTGGATACAGAAGCTCAGGAGCTGGAAAAATTGTCACCGCGCCGCCGTTGCCTTCATATAATTTTGAGTCTTCGTTGCACTTCGTTCCACTTCGTTAAGTAGCCTGAATTAATGATATCCATTATTTCAAGCTGCTCTTTGCAAGTAATGCTATTCATTATTCTTGAGGGGATATCGTGCTGTCGTTCTGCCCCCGGTGATGGACCCACTGAGCCAGTGGTTACATGACAGACTACCGCCTAGTCAGCGGTTAAATCCTCGCCGGGGTGAAGTAAAATTCCAAGCACGGGGGGTTTTTGCTTTTTATTTTTTTGGGGGGCTTTTTGGATTTTCTTCAAGTTTTCTCCCAGTGTCATGGTAAATGTCTTTAACGGCTTTCTTTTGTCACGGACAGAGCGAAACAAGCTTTTAGTTATCTCTACGATAACTCTTAGTTTGGCGCTGCAGCACGATATCCCATCAAGAATAATGAATAGCATTACTTGCAAAGAGCAGCTTGAAATAATGCATATCATTAAATCCCAGTGGCGGCCTGAATTAATGATCAGTATCCATTATTTCAAGCTGCTCTTTGCATGCTATTCATTATTCTTGAGGGGATACCGTGTTGGGCGCTTCTATGCTGCCGGGCTTGTTTCGGACTTCTTCGTGATCTGTTCTTTGATTTTCTCTTATTCGCTAACACTCTGTTCATGAATGTTCAATATATTTCGAGCGTACACCCGCAGCCAAACTTACGATGAGACAGGCGCATAAATTAGACTGTTCTACGCTATAAATAATAATGACATCGGTAAAACAAAAAGGTCGAGAGGGATACACTAGGCGACAAGTTCCAGGGTCAAGTCTAAAAAACATTTTGTGTCGAGTCAAGAGGCAGATTTGACGCAAGGAATCCTTCATTATGTGGAAGGTGTCTAGGAACAAGTTTTCTCAAACTCATTGATTATTCATGAAGAAAATACAAATGAAATTAATGTTTAATGAGTGTTTGGAAATCAGATGAAACACTCCTCATTTTTGCATCCTTAATTTCATTTTAAAATCATTTTGTTTGAGAAGTAAGATCAAACATTCGACACAGTATTTCATCACAAGATCAAACACTTCGAAGTTCGTCAAAAATACTCCGCTGCGCGTCGTATTTTCAACTCTCTTCTCAGTGTTTGATCTTGTGATGAAACACTGTGTCTCATGTTTGATATATTACTTCAAAATACAACATGGGGGAATAGATGGGGCCCTTCTATTTTTTTTTTTTTTTTTTGCCGGATTTCCTGGGAGTCTTCACGATACCTGAGTTCTAAGAAATAGTACATTGCACAAACGTGCAGAGGGAAATGAAATCCTTAATAACCCTACTACACAGATTTATTTAGTGGTCACGAAATTCGGCCTTATCTCGTCGGGTTAGCTCTTATCCCCTCGGGCCATGTCCACAGAAACCTTTTCCTGACTCAACTAAAGATCAAGATGAGCTAATTGCATTTAATAAAGAGCTGACGGCTTCCAAAGTATCTGTCGAATGTGCCCTTGGTAATTTGAAGAGCCGATGAAGGATTCTAGCTAAGTGGCTGGACTGTAGTATGACTCTTTGCAGTCAAAACTGCAACAGCCTGTGCAATACTCCATAACTTCTGTATCATGAATGGAGAGGAGAGGAACGAAAGAGGTTATAATGACGGTGATGATGGGAATGTAATGCAGGACAGAGATAATAATGATAATGATGGCATAGATGATAATGCGATTGTATTACGGGATGGGGATATTATTGGGGAAGTTTTAAAAGCATGTATATATTCCTTGTAAGCGTTAGCAGTTCAGCTGACAAACTTCATCAGTCACTGAACCTTTAGTTTCAAAAGCGCTTTAATAACATTTTTTTAAACATATTCATTTCATCAGTTACTGTTGTGTTGACGACGGGCCGTGGTGAGCGGACGAAAGACGTTAGCACGTGCTAAGGCACCAACCTTCTGAGGGGAGAAGGGGGGGTGGGGATGTGGATGGGTGATCTTGTATGGCTCGAAATGGTTTAGCTATGTCACTGCACGAATTTTATTGCTAAAAATACAAGGCTTAAGTCGGGCTTTCACAGTTGCAGGATATTTTTGCCAATCTAATTGTTCACCCCTAAGATACTAAGAGGCTCAAAGTGTGCGTGGCGCCTCTCCTTACAGCAGGCGCTCAGCGGTCTCTTCGTAGTCCATCGCGTCGTTTTCCGCGATACTGCCTTGTAAAAAAGGTCCGGAGTGATGGTGAATACGGAGGATAACATTCCAGGCGTCCAGATTGCGGGAACGAAAAACGCGAGATTCTTATCTCCTTTCGCCATCAGCACTCACAATACCTGTTTTTTTCGGGACGACCTTTTCTTCGCCCCACATTATCTCAACACCTGTAACAGGCTAAGAGTAAACTGTTTAAAGTCTACTCAGGGGTGGCCAGAATTATTTACTTTTGGAATGATTAATTCTGCAATTGCTTTTGAGCAAACAAACCAACTGAGGAGCAAACACAGTTATAAAGAACTGATTATAAATCTTTAATCTTGCTTTTTTATATTTTCATGTATAACAAAGTCAAGATAGTAAAAGAAATCTACTAATGAATGGATGTTTTACTCAGATTTTGAAATATGCTGTGATATGAATTCAGTTGCAATCAACGGTTTGTAATGATGCTAATGACAATGATGATGATGATGATGATGATGATGATGATGATGATGACCTTGTTGCATTGGTTTTGTGTTTTCTTGTCTGGTGGAACCACAGCATGGGTTACCTGTGGTGGAACGTGCTCGCACAGCAAACTCAAAATAGTGTAACTTTTATTACAATTTTTTTCCAACGCTTGGCACCGCCCGAAATATCACGCAGCTCTCAGAAACCTCTATTTTCATTGGCCTTGTAAAACACAGCTGCTATTGTTTTTAGAGATAGGGGCATTGTTTGGTTCATTCATCTACTGTTTGGTGAGCCAAAAAAGCAACTTGTTCTAAGAGTTGCGTGGCGTTCTTGACACCGGATTCATATTTCCCGCACCGGGTTTATGGTTTGCCGCGCTTAACACCGGATTCATGTTTTTTTTTTTTTGCGCACTTTTTAGCAATGGTTCAATGGTTTATCGCCTTAACTTTCGTCTAATGTGATTGGTCAAATGTAATTTCTTTATTGTTTTAAAATCGTCCTATAAAACCTCTTAGACTATAAAATCAATGTAAAAATGTAATACAATGCTATAGCATTTACCATATTTGCTCGTGCACCCGTTTTAACCAGCAACATAAATCAAATGATAGCAATGAAACAGGGATACATTCAGTCTGTTTTAAAAACAAGTAGCATGTTTACTTAATTTGGCCTGTTCTGATTCGTTCATTGCGTTATCTTGCGTTATCCTCTAGCATAATGTGAAAATTTGGTTTTATCAAAATGAGTTGATAAGGTAAAATGGCCACTGTAAACATATTCAACAACTGAATATTTTTTTTTTCTACATATTTCTTAAAATCAACTGACAACACAAATACGCAGTCTATGAAATGTTTCTTACAAAGTAAATGGACATTCAAAAATGTTATTTTCTTTACCGTAGTTTTCCAGGAATGCTTCAAAATTCTTAGTAAAGTGTACCGCTTCGCACTTCGAGATCTCCCGCTTTGTGATAAATCACAGGATCCTCACAAGAAGATTCCATCGCTTTCAGCTCTCTAACCGCCACTTCAGAGGCATACAAATCTTTCCATTTCGAAGTCTTAAAAGGCGTGTTTACATTCTGGTAATGGAAAATGAAGTGTGGAGTACAGTAGCGGTCATATTTGTTTGAAATCTGATGATAGTCTTCTCCGAGAGACAAACCGGTTCTCTCTAGTCCCCCCTAAAGCCCAGACATCAGCGCAGTAAACGGATTCTGATTGGTTTAACCTTCCTGAAGCCTTTTATAACAATAGAGGACAAAAATTACTTTCTAGGGGAGGCAGGGGCTAGTTTGCGTACACTAAAATATGCGTGCATAAATTTGCATGCAAAATCGTGACAAAAAAATAATAAAAACAAGAAAAACGAAACCGGAACCTTACCTCATGCCGCTTCGCGCATGAGTAATAAATATTAGTATGCGAAAGTTCGGCCAAAGAGTTTGATTTCAGTGTTAACAGCATAGGATTTCGTTCAAGTTCAAAAGTTAGTATTAGAAATCATCCCATCATAACTTGGTCTAGCAGTGAAAGGGTTAACGTACTAACAAAATAAGTCAACTAAGTTTACTCTAAAGTTGTATTCTTTGTAAAGAAAAGAAATGAAAACGATCTGTTTAAACCATTCGATTTTCCCTTAATAGGCTATCGTTTTTCATTTCTGGGCCTCAAAAAGGTTGTAGTTGGTCAGGGTGTAAGAACCTTCACGGCACACACCTGTACCAAACTGACCCGGAGGAACCCCCCTTCCCCGGGGGATTTGCCTTGCTAGGAAATTCATTCAGTTGTCCGAAAGTAGTTGTTTTCCTTCGTTTTGGCCTCAGTCTACTGTGGAGGAGGAATTTTGAATTTGAAATAGAAATGTGCAATAACGCATTCCTGACAGGCAGTATGGTTGATCTCCGAGCGACAAATTCATAAACCTTCGCTACGATTTCGGGCATTTGGCTAGGAAGCTTTGCGGGGAAATCAGTTTTTCATGCTGATAATGCGTGGAGGTGCAAATATCAGCCCAAAATTACCAGTCAACAACCAAACTCGAAGGGAAAGGAAAGGAGAAGATTCATAAATCTCTATCACGCACCTTGTGTCTTCGTTCATGTTGTCACAGCCGAATGATATTAGCCGACGGGTCAGATTCTGGACTGGTCAATGGATATATTCAAGAATAATGTCGTGTTTGGTGAGTGTTTGGTCATGTTGGTGACGAGCAGACTGAAAGCGCGAAAAAGGGTAAATAGGAAACCGTTCGTTTAAAATAGATCACCATTTCACCTCATTGAAGACCTAACTGAGTTCCTAACTCGGGTTCCTAACTCGGTTCCCAACTCGGTTCCTAACTCGGGTTCCTAACTCGGTTCCTAACTCGGTTCCTAACTCGGTTCCCAATTTGAAAGTTAGGTATCCTCCTCTAAATATATATCTAGATGGAAAACGAAGATGGTTTTCAGTCGTGAATAGGCGAAGCATAAAACAAGTTATAGCATTTGGTAAAAATTTCACTCGATTGCTCGGTCGGCCGATCTGCTGTAAACATTGAGCCCGCGGTATGTAATGGTTGCCTGCCGTTCCAATGGGGATGGCGTTGGAGGGTGGGGAGGGTGGGGTGTTGGATGTAGAGGTTGGGGGTCGGGAGCAAAACCCCTTGGAGAGGGGAGGGTCCGTAGGATTTACCGTACTATTTACATGTACAACTAGCTTTTTTTTCTTTTTCCTTTTTTTTCGTCCTTTTTTTTCAATCTCTTCATAACATGATTTTTTGGTGGAGAATGTTTTATTCAGAGCGTTTTGTATTCATAGTTTTTACAAGAGGGTTGCTTGTCTTCGATCTGTTCCCAAAATTTCTTGGGATGCCTATTTCTCCTCCCCAGTCCTTTATTAGGAAACATTAAGTTCAAAGATTCGTCGTTGAGTTATTTGCCATTATTCGTCTTTAAATTTATACCTGGACGAATTATTTGTCTGACGAATAATTAGCCTATAGCATAACTTGGGCCAATGCTAACAACCTAATACCCGTAGAATGCATTTAAGACCTTGTAGCTTTCCTGTCGAGATAAATGACCCCTAGCCAAAAGTTGTAAAATATGAAATCATATCAATCAATGTACAACATAGGACACTTTGACGAAACAAGAAAAAAGTTGTCCTCGATGAGGCTCTGTTATTTTTTTAAGTATTCTTCAGATCAGGAGGTATAGTGAACTAGAGTTTTAGGAATGAGAGAGTTCTTAAAAAACTATACAATTAACTTCATGTGCTTAGTAGTCAGTAGTAATCAAGAGAAAATGATCTAAGAGAACACAACCCCGTGCCCTGTGATAATTATTTTCAATCTAATATTAGCTTGGGCCAATGCTGTCAATTTTATTTTCATTCTCGCGCCCATGACCGCGGGGTCTTAATTCCAGAGGGATCAGATATCATACATCGTATAGCTCTCAACATTGCTGCAAGTATTTTGCTTGTACAGCAAAGGGAAATCGCATGTTGTGTGAGAGGATTAAAAAATCTACAAACACGACAACTCTAAAATTACATGATGTCATTCAAACTGACCAATCAGATGTCGACCTTAAAATAACCAAGCTACCCCACTTGTATGACACCAAACTAACATTTGTTGGTTCAACAATGTTAGAACGTTTAGTCGGCATGTTAGATGATGTATGACTAACATTTTTTGTTCAATGAATGTTTTGATTTCGATCAAACATTCTTCCAACAACAAATGTTAGTGAATCATCATCTAACATGCCGGCTACACATTCTAATACGGTTGAATCAACAAATGTTATATAACAATGTTCACGTGTAGCCAGGGCTTTATATCACTAGTCACGAAGGATATTTATAAGTAAAGGACGAATCAATGGTTTCCTTGTGGTAGCCTTCTTTATAAAACAATCAGAAGTACAAACGCGGTTTACACGAATGCAGACTACTGATGATTCTGGGATGATATCAATCAAGATGTTATTGCGAGCATCAACTATAACTTTGAAAAACGTCAATTGTCAATATGCCAGAAAAGAGGTATTATTGCACTCATACCAAAAAAGGACAAACCGACTAACCTCCTAGGAAATCTGAGACCTATCTCACTTTTAAATACAGATTACAAAATTGCTACGAAAGCAATTGAAGGGCTCCCTGCAAGAACGTCCTGAGTGCATTTTTGGAAAATTTTCACACAAATCATGGATTTTTGGCCTCCAAAGGGACTCACTTGCCAAAATTATGACTGGATCATGTAAATATGACTGAAAATCTTCTATCTTCGAACAGAATATTTTTTTCTTTTGAAAAGATACATAGGGTGGCCTGGGAGCCATAGGGTGTCATAGGGGCCCAAAACATTTTCTCAAAGACATGGATTTTCTTCCCCATTTTGGAGCTGTTTTAAGTACCTTAACAATAATAAATCATTAATTTGACAAAACTGTGCTTTTAAAGGCCTGAAACATACAATTTTAGTGAAAGTTACCAAAAACGCACTCAGGACGTTCTTGCAGGGAACCCTTCAATTACAAAGACTTGAAACTGTTTTGCCACTTGTGATAAACCCTGATCAAACGGCTATATCAAGGGACGATATACTGTAAGACTTATCAGTGATATTATTAACTAAACCGCAACAAAAAATCTTCCCGGCCTCGCTGTTTTCCTAGACTTTGAAAAAGCGTTTGATTCTATAGAATGGAATTTCCTTTTTAAAGCCCTTGATAAACTTAACTTTTGACCTGACTTTAAAAATTGGGTACAAACTTTCTACTGCATAATAACAAGCTGTGGTACAAACAACGGTTTTGCATCTGACTTTTTCAACCTGGATCGAGGAGTCAGACAGGGATGCCCTTTGTCAGGCATGCTTTTTGTTTTAGGTATCGAATTACTAGCACTTGCAATCAAACAAAACTCTAAAATTGAAGGCATCGCAGTAGGACCCCGTGAAATAAAAATAACACAATATGCAGATGATACAACGGTTTTTCTAAAAAACCTTAGTTCGATTAGTGCATTGTTGAAGCGCCTGGAAAAGTTTGAAAGATGTTCAGGACTGAAAATTAATCCCACGAATTCAGAAGCTATTTGGCTGGGAAAATGGAAAAACAGAGAAGATACCCCATTTAACGTTAAGTGGCCAGAAGAATCTGTTTTTGCTCTAGGCATGCACTTCTCAAACTGCAAGAAAACAAGCGACAAATTAAATTTTTATAATAAATTAGATGCTTTGGATAACACGCTAAATAATTGGAAGAGACGAAAATTAACCCTATTAGGCAAGATTAATATTATAAAATCGCTGGGCCTTTCAAAGCTTATTTTCAATGCATCTGTAATTCCAGTCCCTGAAAGATTCAGTGATTAGGTAAACAAGATCACCTTTAATTTCATCTGGGGAAACAAAATAGCCAAAATTAAAAAGACCACAATCATTGGCGAATGCGAAAATGGAGGCTTGAACATGATTAATTTTACTTTAATGAACACAGCTTTAAAATGCATATGGATAAAGCGATTTAAACTGAATGAGAATTCAGCATGGACGGCTATTCCTAATGAAGCCACTTCACACTTGAGGGGGTTTACCTTCCTCTCTAACTGCAACTGTAACAGTAAAGACATCAACATTAAGGAGCTACCACTCTTTTACATAAGAATACTGCAGTACTGGTTTGAGCTAAAAGATGTGTAGAATAATATCAAGCCATGCACAAAGAAAACGGTTATATGGAACAACAGGGTTATTAAAATTGATAATAAAATGATTTTCTATCGAACATGGCTTGATAAAGGAGTTTCCACTTTCGAAAACCTTCTTGACCCTAATCTTGATTTCCGATTAATTTAAATTCCGATACCAGTTAAAAACGAATATTCTGACTTATTACAGAGTAATAAACGCTATTCCCAATGAATATAAAAAAACTATAAATCAAATGAACACACAGCAAGAGCAACTTACACAGCCATGTCAGAACTTAAAAGCACTAACAACCAAAGCTATACATAAAAGCAATACGCAAGATTTTACACGACATAGTTTTCACTAAAAGCAAACTGTTTAAAGCTACACTCGCAAACAGTGATCTCTGTTATCTATGCTTGGAAACAAAACAAGATCTGAAGCACATGCTAGTCTCATGTCAGGCCGTTTCGGAGTTCTGCGAGGCTTTTCTAGACTGGTATGAAACATACCTATCAATAAAGCTAGAATTATCAACTGTTAAAATATTGTATGGTACGATTACCTCAATAAGTTAATTAATCATCTCTTACTACCGGCATGTTAGATGATGTTTGACTAATATTTTTTGTTCAATGAATGTTTTCATTTCGATCAAACATTCTTCCAACGACAAATGTTAGTGAATCATCATCTAACATGCCGGCTACACATTCTAATGCTGTTGAATCAACAAATGTTACATAACAATGTTAGAACGTGTAGCCAGGGCTTTATATCACTAGTCACGAAGGATATTTATAAGTAAAGGACGAATAGATGGTTTCTTTGTGGTAGCCTTCTTTATAAAACAATCAGAAGTGCAAACGCGGTTTACACGAATGCAGACTGAGTGCAAGGAATAATTCTTGGCCACATCGGGCTTCTCATTATCTTGTTTGTTTTAGACAAATAGCCATCTTTCATTATGGTACATTAAATTAGAGGATAAATGTTTCTTACTCATGCGCATAACATTCATTTTTCGATATATTGGTCAAATTACTGCACTAGTCTATCCTATATTTTCTTCATCAAGGTGAATGTTGTTTTTATACACAGCATACAACGTGGGGCGAATTCGCCGAGATAATGTTGAAATAAGGGTTGTTTATCTGTTAAGCTCTTTCCATACTAAAGAGCAAGACATTTATTTCTCGTGTTCATAAGTATATTGTTAATTTTAAATTTTATCGCGGATTTTTCACAATGCCTTGCTTTAGCAGTCATTGCAGCTTGTGGTGGTGATTTCAAGACTTTTGCAACAGAAACACACATGTAAACGACGTTGTAAAATGGAACTTTTTTGCTAAGTACCAAGCCCATCAGGGTAGAAATATATTGTATTCGGGACTGGACTACTGTAGATTATGGAACGTGGAATTTGGAATACTTCAGGTTGTGAATGTGTATGGTGGAATTAAGACTTTGGTATATGGAACGTGAAATGTGAATGTGGACTGGACTATGAATGATGGATTTAGTTCGCAACGTTAACACTGTGGACTGTTTGTTGTTTCATATTATAGACCTTTTAAAAAACTGGCAACCATGGCTTTCACTGTATTGCTTGATTTCCCAACAAATAAATAATATCATATTAAAAACAACTATTCAAAAGTAAAATATTGTGCATGATTTGGTCGTGTACGTTTTAAAGATTGAATTGTCTTGATATGCACACATTTCAGAAAAATAACTAGGCTGAAAATTTGCCGTCATTTGAACACCAGGTTATATTTTAGGAAGCGTTATGGTACCCAATCTATTTTACCCTGGTGTGATGCAAGCAGCTTGGCATAGGTGCACTCATTTTTCTGCTATGTCTACATCACGTTCATACCACGTCCACTATTTTGCTAACAATGTTTTCTATTGATAGTGATCACTGATTTTTTCACTCAACTTATGTAGTTATTTATAGCTCTTGTGCTATAACTGATACAAATACACTTAAAACGCAAACATAAAATTATCAATCTACTACATCTTTCTTAGAAACATTGAGAGAGAAAGAGCAAGCTAGAAGCAATCTTGGAAGCCACGAATACCATACAATGTCATAAATACCGTGTAAAAATTTTTAGTAAAATGGCAGGAGAAGGGTATGCTTATGGTAATCTTGGCAACGCCCATCACAACCTCGGCAATTACAAAAAAGCGATAGACTACCATGAACGTCATCTGAAGATTGCCAAAGAAGTCGGAGACAGGGCAGGAGAAGGAGTTGCTTATGGTAATCTTGGCAACGCCCATCGAAGCCTTAGCAATTACAAAAAAGCAATAGACTACCATGAACTTCATCTGAAGATTGCCAAAGAAGTCGGAGACAGGACAGAACAAGGACGCGCTTATGCTAATCTTGGCCACGCCCATCGCAACCTTGGCAATTACAAAAAAGTGATAGACTACCTTGAACTTCATCTGAAGATTGCCAAAGAAGTTGGAGACAGGGCAGGAGAAAGGTGCGCTTATGGTAATCTTGGCAACGCCCATCAAAGCCTTGGCAATTACAAAAAAGCGATAGACTACCATGAACTTCATCTGAAGATCGCCAACGAAGTCGGAGACAGGGCAGGAGAAGGATGCATTTATGGTTATCTGGGCAACGCTTATCACAGCCTTGGCGATTACAAAAAAGCGATAGACTACCACGAACTTCATCTGAAGATTGCCAAAGAAGTCAGAGACAGAACAGAAGAAGGACGCGCTTATCGTAATCTTGGCTACGACCAACAAAGCCTTGGCGATTTCAAAAAAGCGATAGACTACTATGAACTTCATCTGAAGATTGCCAAAGAAGTCGGAGACAGGGCAGGAGAAGGATGCGCTTATGGTAATCTTGGCAACGCCCATCACAGCCTTGGCTATTACAAAAAAGCGATAGACTACCATGAACTTCATCTGAAGATTGCCAAAGAAGTCGAAGACAGGGTAGGAGAAGGACGCGCTTATGGTAATCTTGGCAACAACCATCAAAGACTTGGCAATTTCAAAAAAGCGATAGACTACCATGAACTTCATCTGAAGATCGCCAACGAAGTCGGAGACAGGGCAGGAGAAGGATGCGCTTATGGTAATCTTGGCAACGCCCATCACAGCCTTGGTTATTACAAAAAAGCGAAAGACTACCATGAACTTCATCTGAAGATTGCCAAAGAAGTCGGAGACAGGGTAGGAGAAGGACGCGCTTATGGTAATCTTGGCAACAACCATCAAAGACTTGGCAATTTCAAAAAAGCGATAGACTACCATGAACTTCATCTGAAGATTGCCAATGAAGTCGGAGACAGGGTAGGAGAAGGATACGCTAATGGTAATCTTGGCAACGCCCATCAAAGCCTTGGCGATTTCAAAAAAGCGATAGACTACCATGAACTTAATCTGAAGATTGCCAAAGAAGTCGGAGACAGGCTAGGAGAAGGATGCGCTAATGGTAATCTTGGCAACGCCCATCAAAGCCTTGGCGATTTTAAAAAAGCGATAGACTACCATGAACTTAATCTGAAGATTGCCAAAGAAGTCGGAGACAGGGCAGAAGAAGGGCGTGCTTGTGGTAATCTTGGCAACGCCTATGACAGCCTTGGAGATTACAAGAAAGCGATAGACTTTCGTAAACTTCATCTGAAGATTGCCAAAGACGTCGGAGACAGGGCAGGAGAAGGAGTTGCTTATGGTAATCTTGGCAACGCCCATCTCAACCTTGGCAATTACAAACAAGCAATAGACTACTATGAACTTCAGCTGAAGATTGCCAAAGAAGTCGGAGACAGGACAGGAGAAGGATGCGCTTATGGTAATCTTGGCAACGCCCGTGACAGCCTTGGCGATTTCAAAAAAGCGATAGACTACCATGAACGTGATCTGAAGATTGCCAAAGAAGTCGGAGACAGGGCAGGAGAAGGGAAGGCTTATGGTAATCTTGGCAACACCCATCACAGCCTTGGCGATTACAAAAAAGCGATAGCCTACCATGAACTTGATCTGAAGATTGCCAAAGAAGTCGGAGACAGGGCAGGAGAAGGGTGCGCTTATGGTAATCTTGGCAATGCCCATCACGTACTTGGCGATTGCAAAAAAGCGATAGACTGCCATGAACTTCGTCTAAAGATTGCCAAAGAAGTCGAAGACAGGGCAGGAGAAGGACGCGCTTATGGTAATCTTGGCAACGTCCATGACAGCCTTGGCAATTGCAAAAAAGCGATAGACTACCATGAACTTGATCTGAAGATTGCCAAAGAAGTCGGAGACAGGGCAGCAGAAGGGCGTGCTTATGGTAATCTTGGCAACGCCCATCGCAACCTTGGCAATTACAAAAAAGCGATAGACTACCATGAACTTGATCTGAAGATTGCCAAAGAAGTCGGAGACAGGGCAGGAGAAGGGGTTGCTTATGGTAATCTTGGAAACGCTCATCAAAGCCTTGGTGATGACAAAAATGCCGTTGATTCTTTTCAACGCAGTATTGCAATGTTTAATCACATAAGGAATAAACTTCATTCTAATGATGATTTCAAAGTTAGCTATCGCAATATGCACCGGACAGTGTATACTAATTTGTGGCGTTTGTTGTTAAAGCAAGGGAAGATTGTGGAGGCACTGTCTTACGCTGAGCGAGGACGTGCACAGGCTCTAAAAGATCTTATGGAAAAGAAATATGGATTAAAAACAACCAGTGCAGAATCAGGAGAAGGAAATGTGCCTAACTGTGACGTATTAAGTTCCCTTCCATCGAATGTAGTTTTTATAGGGATCGACAAAGAAGAAATAGTTTTCTGGGTGAGTAAAGAAGGTGAAAATGTTGAATTGAGAAGAGGACAAATCAGCGATGACAGTAAGAAGAACAATGTCGAGACAAAAATTGAGTCTACAATGGAAAATGTGCGCCTGGAACTTGGTGTAAGAGCCGATGTAAAATGTGAAGATCGCTCATTGGAGAAAAATAAGGATGAAAAGCTCGCAGATAAAAGATCCAGCAGGCCACGAGGTCCTTCCACACAATTGGAAAGAAATACTTTGCGAACTTTATATGATGTCCTTTTTAGCCCCATTGCAGACTTGCTCCAAGGCAATGAAGTGATATTCGTTCCCGAAGGTCCGTTGTGTTTGGTTCCTTATGCTGCATTTATGGACCCGAATTCAAAGTACCTTTGTGAAGCTTTCAGAATCCGAGTGCTTCCATCCATCACTTCTTTGAAATTGATCACAGATAGTCCACCAGACTACCACAGTAAGAGAGGTGCCCTTCTCGTGGGAGATCCATGGGTACAAGAAAGAACCTATAAAGGGAACAAGCTACAGCAGCTGCCATGCGCCGAAGAGGAAGTAAAGATGATTGCGCAAATACTTGGCATTGCGGCTCTCATTGGGAAGCAGGCTACAAAAGATGAAGTGCTAAAACGTCTCTCCTCCGTTGCCTTGGTGCACATTGCCGCACACGGTGACATGGCTACAGGAGAAATTGCCCTGGCACCAAACCCCACAAAGTCATTCTCAACTCCAAACTCTGCACAGCATTTTCACGACGGCGACGAGGACGAGGATATTCTATTAACCATGAAAGATGTTTTAAAAGTTAACATGCGGGCAAGACTGGTTGTGCTTAGTTGTTGTCATAGTGCTCGTGGGGAGATCAAGGCTGAGGGTGTGGTTGGTATTGCACGGGCATTTTTGGGTGCTGGTGCTCGTTCCGTTCTGGTGTCGTTGTGGGCAATTGATGACGAGGCCACTCTGGAGTTTATGAACATTTTCTACCGACATCTAGTAAATGGAGCAAGTGCCAGTCAAGCTCTGAACCAAGCCATGAAATGCCTGAGAGAATCTGACAAGTTTAGTGCAGTGAAGTACTGGGCTCCATTTGTACTTATTGGTGATGATGTCACGCTGCAGTTTGATGAAACCAAACAGCTAGCAAGGTAAATATGGCTCTGTTTAAGCCCGGCCTTAACATGCTTGAGATGAAACAAGGGTTTTCGCACTTCAAGCTCGGTAAATTCTAGAAGTTCAATTTACCAAAACGGAAGCAAAACAAGAATACAGCAATGATCTAAAATGTATTTACCCTTAATAAATATCAAACAAGTGAAAACCGTGTTTCAGTAGTGCTGAAAGTAAATACACTTTCTTCAACACCACAATATTAAGTCATGTTAGTCGGTGGCTCATTTAATATATCAAACACGAGGAAGAATGTTTCATCAGGATTTCCAAACACCGATAATTGGGTTGAAAATAACGAAGCGCAGCCGGGTATTTTTAACACATTTTGTGGTGTAAAAGCCTATGCTAATTAAAATCGGATTTCCAAACCACCGTCACGCTTGTTATTTTCTTTGTTCAAACTTGTTAATTTATTAATGAATTTGAGAATCGCATATAATATAATCATTGATCTAAAATGATTATTTGCACGAGTAAGGTCTGAATTAACGTCAGATCTCCACTAAAGGTAAAAAATACCGTACATAGAACAATAATGTTGGAGTAGATGCTCAACGTTTCTTTGTTTTTTTTTAGACGTCCTGAAGAGAGGACCTATCCACAGTGATGGAGAACCTCATTGTTTGGTCTTGAACCAGGTTTCTATGTTCTGAAGATCGTTGATGGAAAGGTCTTCACAAGACAAGGACTTTTTCAACACTTGTAAATGAGACTGAAGGGTTGTCATTATGCAACAAATGAAGCTTTTGTCGTAGTTTGTCTATTATAGTATACTTTTTATTATATCTCTCAGTTAGTACGCGCGCTATGATTAGTCAATTTTCCGGTCCGTAATTTACAGTACGGACCACAAAATTTGTGAGTCCCACATCGGTCTAGCATCCGCTAACAAAAGTTGTTTTCTACATTAAAAATTATCCAGAGAAAACGTATGGAGCTAAATGGGTTAACATATCAGGTTACAAAAACTCTCTTCGATGAAATTAGCTATAACTTTATCAAAAAACTGATTAGCCGCAAATAAAAAAGTATTGACAATTTTCTTGAGTATAAAGCTTACATGCTTATTGTTTTGGTATTTAGCTTTTAGGCTGTAAGTTGTAAAAACTCGAGTAACTTGGCAAATTCGTTTAACTTTAACAATTCAGCATTGAAAAAAGAGTACATAAAGCTGCAAAACTGTAAACTTATGTATCATATAAGCTAACTTAGTTTGATCAAGTTCTTGTCTAGTTAAGCTTATAATATATATAGATAGGCAGAGCCTAACAGCGTAGCACTATGAACAAGCTTAACTAAGGTGAAACTTAAGAGGCCGTGTCGCTAAAACCGTTCCACTCGATCTTGGAGTCAGAAATAGTTTAGCTTCCTATTTTTACCATTAATAGTACTATCTATCCTTATAACTAAAATGCGGTTTGAATGAGCGAAGATACCGGGTTTTTCGATGCTCGTTTTAAAGAACTTCGGGTCAGTAAAACCTTGACATTTGCACTTATTCGACAGCTTATTACCTCTTTTTACCGCTTCTGTATAAATTGGGACCTTTCTGATCGTAATGGACTTGAACTGCAAATATTCACTTTACTAATTCAAATAACAAATGTGAACTGCACGAAATAACGACTTTCAAATTTCCCAAAATTCTCACATGTGGCACCGCGACGAGACCTAAATGCTCGTTTTAGGCAAAGACTAAGAACTATTTTGTAGAATTATTCAATAAAACTTGTGGCACAATGCGATTCTGAGAAATGAATTTCAACTGAAGTTCGCTATTTTCTCTGGATTTAGTCCGTTACGTGACACAAAGTGCTTTTACAAACCGATGTCGTCTTGTCCAGCTGTCGAGTTCTCGTCACTTCATTTATCAATATTTGCGTCTAATGTAGGTAAAACGTTGTTATACTTCACAAATAATAGATAGCGTTCCTTGTTTTTAGCTATTTCAACAACAATTTTTTCGGTACTTGACCCGAGAGGTCAACAGATGTGCTACTCACCTTGCTCCTGACCAGTGTTCTATAAATAACTCTTCCCGTTGAAGGCTTTGGTGGTTTCATGAAAACGGTATAAGAAATCATTCTTTCGTTCTTCATTACGTAGGAAGTGAAAGCGATTACTTTACAAAGCATTTGCTTTGATTAGGAAGCTCTAACGCTAGACCAAACAGTGAATGAAAGAAAAGTAAAACTTCTCATTACCTGTGTTTAAAAATAAACAAGTCAATATGAAATCTAGACTATGGCCAGGACTACGGACTACTGTAAACCTACAATTGGGAACCTATTATAAGAATCTGACATAACCTCAGATATACAGTGGGTTTTACTTCACCGCTACCACACTCAAAGTTATGAACTTATATACGGTAAACTTCCCAATTTCATGAAATTACCATTTCCTCATAAAACTGTGTTTTCGGTAATGAAAAATAAAATAAAACTGTGTTTTCTGTGTTATGGTTCTCATATTGAAGTTTGTGATTTTTTATGTTTTAAAATAAAAATATAAAAAACGCAGGTTTTTTTATCCTTGAATTTAGCCCGGAAGTGCTGAAAACTTCTAAGAGAATTGTGTAAAATATATCTGGCGTGAATTTCATCAGCGGCTAACAGTGATTACTGAACCTGTGTGAGGTCCTATTGGAACTGATATTGGTCAAGTTCAAGAACTCAACCAATGTTTTTTCAATATGGACCAAGCGAGCTACATGTAGTTCAAATGATCTATTTGCATGGCTCTTAGTAACAACAAAGCATATTTATATTGGCAAGCGCGCGCTACAAAGAAGAAATAAGAGTACAAACAGGATTTCATTACTTGTCCAGTTTTCGTTTTATATGCATTCCGCATTCCGCTTTCCGCAGTCCATAGTTCATATTTTTTTACGGACTTTGAATGAATGTTGATCGATAATTACAAATTTGACAACGTGTCCGAGTACTTGTTTCCAACATGAATTTCGACTCGTGCAACTTCAGGGAATGTAAAAAGATAAGCTGTGGAAGTTCGCGTGGTTCTTCGGAAATAAAAAGGTTGTTAGAATGTGATGATATCGTTACGGCTCACCTTGAAACCTGTCATTTGTCAAAGTCAGGGTTGAGTGAAGCGGATGTCATTCTCGAAAGGGCCGGTTACTTTGACCATACGGAGGATCAAGTGGAAAATATGATGATTTGCCCACAGCATCGTCATAACTTGGGAGGGTTTTGGCGACCACCGCGTTCTTGCCAGCATCCATTACACACAGGACCACGGAAGAAACAGAGTAAAACGGACCGACATGTAATCGGTATTGACATTGCAAAACGGAAACACAATCTGTTTGCAATGTTACCATTGGAATAGGATCACGTAAGGACACCTATCTTTATAAATTTTTCCTCAAACTTCTTGCGGTTCCAAGAAAGGTATTTATTTTGGATGACTGATGATGATAATGATGATGGGGACAATAATTATAAATACTATTATTTTTTTATTTAGCAATATGCGGAAAGTGCAGATCGAAACACACGGAAATGATGAAGAAAAGCGCAAAGTTGTTGAAATCAGACTCAACTGGAGACAGTAAATCCGACGAAATTTCGGGTGTTTTAGCTTACAACATGAGAAAAAAGTAAGAAATCAGTACTAGCAATTTAAGGTATGTTAGACCTCCACACTTACGCGGAGTAAGGAAAGAAAGAAAGCCTAGCCAACTTTGCAGTCAGTGAATACGAAACAACCTTCGGACCGTCACTTCTCTTACGCGTTTTGCTCCACCGATCACCCCCACCCTTTGCGCCAACTCCCCACCCTCCTCTCCCTCCAATGCTGTCCTCATGGGTAAGGCAGGTGACCATTACCTATCACATTTGAAACAGACAAAATATATGCGCAAGTCTTATGTACTGGTTAGCGGAATTACCAACAAAAGTTTACAGGCGATAGATAGACGGAAGGAAAGGGTGAAAATTTGCAATTTGTACCCATCTGATGTAACCCGTTTAACGCTTCGCATATTCACGTCTAAAAAAGGACCAGATAAATGGTTACCTAGTCTGCGCGGTAATGATAATGGTACCAACGCGTAGGTACTCTACCTCTCGTGCATATCTTGAACGCGTGCCTCCCGAAAATCGCGCCATCGTTTTGTCTCCGGCTTTCTACGTCGTACCCCTTGGCTCCTACTGGTGGATATAAACTCTAGCCAAGAAAGCATAATGTTCTCTTGCTCTAGCTTGTATTTAACCCCGTATCTAAACCCGAATGGCTAGTTGGAGCAGTCCTGGGACGAGTTATATGAAACAAATGCTAGGCATAACTGCTAACGTGGTACGTTAAGCCCAGTCGGCCGGCGCTAAGTTTTATACAATGCGCCCATGTTGAAAAACTGATTCCCTATAATTTATAAAAATCATAAGTACCGCATCCCTTAATTCAAATTTTATATATGTGTTCTTGACAACCTTGGGATGCGTCATTTATGATACTATAACAACTGACAACGTAATAGCGGAGCTCTGCGGGCCGAAGGCCCGCGCGGAGCACCATACTCATAGAACCTATGCCCGTCATTTTTCATGGTCATGGCTAGCGGAATGTTTCGCGGGCGCGCCTGCCGTCACGCAAAGTTTTGCTAAAGCAAGAATTTGTTTTTCGCGAGGTTACACGGCCGAATGTCACGTCAGCTGGGAAAACACTTCGATGTTTTGCTGTGAATTTACTAAGCGGAGAAAACCGTTTAAATTAAAGGCGTTATTTCCCTGAATATTTCGCGGTTTGCTACGCAATACAGGGATACTAATTAAGGGATACTCAGAAGCCGCTTTAGTGGAAAAAGACGAGCTTTCAGGGATAAAATCTTGCTTCGAGGAACTTCATGTATTACGCACGTTTTTATCAATGCGGGAGATGTTGGTTTTTTTACGGATTTCAGAACCAGAAGCGGAGATTTGAATTTCCAAACAAGCGAGGGACTTAAAGGTAAAACAGATTACATATTTCGATGAGAATTTATGTTGATATCAATCTGTGATTGACTTTTTTCTTTGTGTTATTGTTAGTTTTGGAGAATTGATTTTAAAACGTACTCAAATTCAGTTGTATCGATTTCTTGAATTTCATCGAAGGCAGCTCGAACTCGATGAGCCATAAACGGTACGCGTTTTGCTTTTAAACATAAACTAATGGAGATTTGAATAATTTTTTTCGAAAGAAGATTGTGTTGTTCATTTTTATGTGTTTGTTCATTCATTACATAGATTGAAAAGCGATTTTATGTAAACAAAACCAGCCTTGGATTTTATAGTACAGTTCAATCTTCACTCGCATCACCTTATGCAGATATGTTTGTGTATTTTTGCAATTTTGATTTTCAAATCAGTTTCTCGAGCAATTTTTGACAAGCAACAAGTATATTTTATTCGGAAAGTAGTAGTACTAGTTATTCTAGACGGAGAAAAAGTTGTTTTTGTGAACGTTTGTACGGTCTAAATGTACTGTGCAGACGGTCGCGTAACACTGTTTTTGAGAATAGCTAAAATTGAAAAATAGCCTTCGTCAATCTTAATTCTTGTGCTTCCGACCTTTCGCCCTAGTTAAGTTTCACGTTAGTTCAAGCTTGTTCACAGAGTGACGCTGTTAGGCTCAGCCTATCTATATATATTATATTTATTATCACATATCAGAAGAACACGCCTAATGGTTTGTGGTTGCTTGAAAAATCCATAGGGTTCCCAAACAAAAAGTCCCACCTGAAACCCCGCAAAGCGACAGAATTGCAGGCGCTAACTGGACGCCAGGATTTTGGAGTGGTCTGGATAGTGGAAGCTCAGAGGGTGCTACCTGTCCAGTAACTGATGACGCCCTTCTGGATTACAACAATGGTATGGAAAAAATCGCTAAGCACTCCCAAAAAGAAAACCTCCAACCGCTAACCTTCCAACTTTCTACAAAGTGGGAGGAGGCAAAACCAGAAGAAAAGGAAATATGTAGAGAAAAAGCAACGGAGGCATGCAAAGTTATCTGCAGTGTTATTGCTCCTAAAGACGGCGAGGAGCTTTTTAAAGCCATACAGCTGCCTGCCGTGGCCGAACGTGTTGGTCCAACTGAGGACCTAATTGCTTTGATGTGTGCATATCGAGATGCTACAACAAAGAATGTAAAGATTCAGATACTGAGCATATATGCTTACCGCTATACTATGAAGATGTTACAAAGTTTTCATGAACGGTATGAAAAGGTAAGCTTGAGGCAAATAAAACAGGCACGATTGCATGCGAGGAAACGAGGCCCTCGATCGAATGTTCCGAAATTAGTGAGCCACCGAGTACGCCTGGACACCAACAAGGTTGATCACTTCATTGATTTCGTGAACCGACCATACTTTTACTAGGACGTTGCTTTTGGGACAAGGACACTGACCCTTGACGAAGAGAGCCAAATAACAATGCCTAACGTGATCCGTACTGTAACCAGATCGACCATGATCGTGCAATACTTTCAACATTGCAAAGAAGAATCTTTTGAACCTGTAAGCCGCACAACCCTTTATTGCATACTCGAAGTAAGAGAAGCTTCACAGCGGAAGTCTCTCAGCGGGCTCGACAACACTGCAGCGGAAGGGGTGTCAGCTTTTGAACGACTTAGTGGGATACTCGAAGAGCTAAATCTGGCTGGTGCCGACAAAGGTAACGTAACAGAACTGAGAAGAAAATTGAACAATGGTAAAAAATACCTGAAGACAGAGTTTAAAGTGAACTGTTCGCCAGAGGAAAACGAGTGCGCAGACCACTGCAGGCGATTTGCTTTAAGTGATCCGATTGACGCAGATTTTCAATCTCTCTGCTCGCACTCGCACAATTTGGTTTGCAAACATTGCGAGGAATTGAAGACGACTTTAGATGAGGTAGAAGCGAGTATAAAAAGCCATTCGAGCCACCTTTATAGCCAAGAACAAAGAAATGACCTACTATACGATTTTGAAAAATCCAAAAGTGAGATTCCTCTTTGGAAATCTCATATTCTTCGCTCTGTTACCCAAGAATCTGCCAAGCAAGAAGCCCTCCAGAACCTTGATGGTGAATCTGTACTTATCGTGATTGATTGGGCAATGAAATTTCTTCAAATAAAATACAGGGAAAAGCAGAGCGACTGGTTTGGTAAGCGCGGCCTTAGCTGGCATATAAGCAGTGTTGTTACTAAAGACAGCGAAACGAAGAAAGCTAAGGTCATATCCTATGCCCATTTGTTTGATTCTTGTTCTCAGGATTGGTACGCCGTTACATCGATACTAGAGAACCTTTTCGAAAACATTAAAGATAACTTTCCAGAAGTTAAACAGGCATTACTGCGTTCTGATGAAGCTGGATGCTACCACAGCAGTAGTATAGGGCGTTGGTGATCCGGGATCACCTGAATTAAGCTGCCAAACGCCCGAGTTACCGGCCCCCGCGGACTCATTGCATTCGTCCTGGGGGCCGGTAACTCGGGCGTTTGGCAGCTTAATTCAGGTGATCCCGGATGACCAACGCCCTATACTACTATTCTGTTTGCATATGCTGATCCGGTACGAGATCACCAATTGGAGAAATCCCACCCCCTGTATATACCCACCCACATGGCAATGGCGGCTCAAGGTCTTGACTTCAATCCAAGGAACCAAGACTACTTCGGCAAATGGTTGCTGTCTTTTGGTGAATCCCATTGGGACTACTTGCCAGACATGATCAAAGATTACATCATTGAACTGGTTGAAAGGAGTCTCCAGTGCGACTTGGCTGCAAGGGAAATTCATCAACGCAGGATGAAATCTGTATGCCGTTCAATAAAAAATCATTATCACTGGCAAAACGATTGCTATTTCCCTACATTAAATTCACAAACATGTGATGAATGCCAAGAACTCTTCTCACCAGAAGTGGACATGGGCAGGCACCGAGCCATTTGCCCCTGCAAGCCCCCTTACAAACACAACATACAGAGCGTGTTCCTGCCTTTAGACATCGGCAGCAGAAGTTCTTAATTTTATAACCACTTAAGACCCCCAAGCACAAATGGAGTTTGAGCGGTTATTACCAATTGAAAAAACGCCTGACCTTTGTATATCAATGATGACGACAACACAAGTGTTCATGGACTTTCTCAAATCGAGGAACACTGGTCTGAAACAAAAGAACGCCGACTGGGTGAGAGCCAGACAAAACTCCATCGGTGCATCAGAGATCTCTGCCTTGTCAGGATCGTCGCCGTTTGAATCACGGCAAAGCTTGCTCATAAAGAAAATACAGACAACAGATATGCTCAACAATGCAACTTGTACCTGGGGCAATCTGTTCGAGCCGCTTATACGCAAGTATTTTGAGCAAAAACATTCTGTTTCCGTTTTTTGCCACAGCATCTCTCTTAATCTAGCAAGAGATCATCCACTTTAACGAAAGGTCACTTGCAGCCCAGACGGATATTTTCTAGACAAAGATAACGGCTTAAGCTTGTTAGAGTTCAAATGTCCGTTCAAGCGAAAAATAGCTATGAACAGAATTCCTAGTTATTATAGCGATCAGATACAAACAGGTCTTGCTTTGAGTGGTGACATGGTAAACAAAGGCTTGTTTGTTGACGGCTATTTTAGAATGTGCTCTTTAAACCAGCTTGAACCAAGTTTAGCACACAATCAGTTTCTCGACGGAGGAAATAAATATAAAACGAAGGGCAACACAACACTTGCGTGGGGAGTTTGTTATTTATTTAGCAAACGGACGATAACCAGAAATCAAAAGTCAATCATCGATGTCGGTTCACTCACATCGAAACAATTATTTGAGAGAATTATGTCTTCCATTGCTGAGAAGGACATATGGTGTTGTTATGGAAAGATAAGAATGTCGTTTAGAAAACAGGACGAAGACGAGGAGTTTTTGCGTTTTAACCATATGAAGGAAGTGTTTTTAGAGGATTCAGAAGGTCCTAAACCAGTGGCTGTCTTCGCTTGGAAGCTTCTGGATATAACTGAGATTTGGGCGTCAAAGCAACCAAACTTTTTGAATAATATTCAAACGTCGGTCGAGCGTTTTCATAACAGCTTGGCAAGCCTTCGAAAAAAAATATCCGAGCACTCTGAAGAGGCAGCTGAAATCTATCACAGCCCTATGAAAAATGCTGCCGTCGTAAGGGCTGGAGACGAAGAGCAAATGTTAGCATTTCTTATGGATAAACTTGATCAAGGTTATTAATAGCTGCTTTCCAATACCATTCATTTCTTAGATGTGTAGCGGGCTTCTGATGTCTTATGTAAGATAAGATTTTATATTTTCTTGGCCCTTCTGGTAAAATTAGATCTAAGATCTTATGAATTATGAAGTCATAAGATATTCCGCTTGGAAGATGATATCTTATGCTTGAGTAAACATAGTTAATTTGCTTAATTTCGTCATCGGTTAATCTCTTAGGGAGTTCCCCTAGGATACAACTCAACAACAGAGTTGTGTGTTTATTAAAATCACTGCGTTTTATTTTTTTAAGAATGTTTCGTAGAACATCAATTGTTAAAAATGATGGATGAACATTTCGTTTTGCCATTTCTTTCCGTATTTCTAATAAAACCTTTTCACTGCCGCTTATGCATTCTAAAGAGCAATTTCCGAGTAACTGATCAAGGCGACGTTTAAAATTATAATTTATTCTGCATGGTATTTTAACTTTCATATTTTCTTTATCGTAAAGGTCTTTATGAGAAAAGACAGCTCCGTATATTATTTCAATGCGGCCACATTCTCTGCAGACAAGTTCTCTGGATTCACACATGAGTGTAAATGAGCCGCCACAGCTTTGACACGATTCAATGCTTTTATTTGTTCTGTCTAGAATGATAACAAACTTGTTTTCGCGATATTGTTGGATTAATTCTTGTCTCGCTGACAAACTAAGATCTTCGAAAATGATTTGAAGTTTTTCTGTTAGTTGTGATCGGTGAAGCTCTTTTAGGTAGCAGCTTCCATAGAAGCCACACAGCATGACTTGCTTCTGTTTTATATCCAAGACATCTAGTTGCGTCTCGTATTCTTTATTTTCATCCATACGTCTAACAATAGACAGTTGCGTGATAAAGCGCTCAATATGTCGCGACTCCGTCATGTTTATTTTTAGAAAATGACAAATGTTCAATTGGGGAACGAAGCTTCTTGAACATACCGAAACGCCCCACAAATACCGAAGTGCCCCAACTTTGTTGAAAAAAGTTTTTCTGAGGCGCTTCGGAATTTATTTTTTGAAAAAATAAAAACGGGGCGCTTCGGAATTTATTTTTTGAAAAATTTTTTTTGGGGCGCTTCGGAATTTATGGGCCTATGTGTGGCGGGATTTTTCCCTCAAGATTTGTAGATTAAAACCTGAATTTAATCTTTCAAATCTGATTTGGACACAGCTGTGAGACGATTGATCTTTTTTTGAAACTCTTCCTTGACTTCTTTGCGAAGTTCGGTTTTGATCTTGTCTATATCTGGCGCTGAAGTTTGCCTGCCTCCTTGTGTAGCCTTTTTTTCACCAGAGCGAATCAAGGCTTTCAGTTCGTGATATTTTTCAACCTCGCGAAGAATGATTGAAAATTCTGAACCACTGATTCGCTTGTCCGTCAGAGCTTTTGAAACCAAGTCATTGACAGAGTTTCGTTTAGCAAGGGCGAGTGTGTAGATTTTTTGATGTTTGGTGATTTTTCTTTCGAGCCTTTTACCGAACGCAGTAAGGCCAGCTGATGAAAACCCTGAAACGGCGGCAACGCCAGCAAGAGGAGGGCTGGCGATAATCCCAACGCCTGTCAAAGCTGTTGCTAAGGTTGCAGAAGACAAACCCGCAGAAATAAAACCAAGGCCAACAGCTGAACCGTGAACAACAGAGTGTGTTCGTTTGTACTTCTTAGCGACCTGCCTATAATGACCGGCTTCTGACTCAAGCTCTGTCTGTAAGTCAGATATTTTTTTAGACGGAAGTCATCACCATTTGGCAACACTGGGTAGAGCGGTTGTGTCTCGCTGTATTCCGGAGCCGATGGAAGCACATTGGCAGAACTCATGGCGGGGTATATATAAGATTTTTTAATTTATCTCAACTTCAAATTCTAAGGGCATGTCATTGAAGTTGAAGAGGTCATTGTTCTCATCCCTCACTGACAGTGATATGCTGTTTACATAATCACCAGACGAGACGTCACGCATGACGTTCTGTTGTGTTGATTCGTAATAAACCTTCTCAAAAGCTTTTCCACGAACATCAAACCGAGCCAAAACTGTCGAAGGCTTACCATTGAGTAAGTTCTGTTCTTTATCAACCAGATCACAGTGGATGAAGTAAGTGCTTGGTGCCCTTAAACGCTTGACGAAAGTTATTAGAAACAATATAGGGCTTATGCCAAGCAATTCTGCCAGATTGTTAGTAAACTTCACATTATTGTTATTATATATGATCATGGCTCCGAGTGGTGTGTTTGTCTTAATTGATAGACTTAAATGGCTGTTAGCTTTTTTTAGGTCTTCAAAGATTTTCGCTAAGCTATCAATAGTGTAATGGCCTTGAAGTAAGTTCGCGCTATGTGATGAACCATTAGAGGGAGGGTTTGTTGTTGAAATAACTGCTTCTTCTTTCAAATTATGCCACGAATTGAAAATTGAGCAAGAGACAAGACGGATGTAATTCGGTTTCGGAAGCGGGTGATCGAAGTAGATCGTGTGAGGGTTCGAAGGTGCGACGATTGTTAACACAACCATGATGGCATATATAATTACTTTTTTAAATATAAATATATACAATCATGTTTGGCAGACGGCCCGGTGGATTTAATCCTAATTCAAATCTTGGTATAAACATTGGCGGCCACAATTACGGGGCCCCACCCCCTTTTTATTCAACCCCAAACGCCTATAGCCATGTAAAGTCAAAGCCACCCCCAGATCCACTAGCCTGGATGAGAACACCGGAAGCAGCAAAGCTTTCTGCTGCGGCCAAGGCAAAGGCGATATCAGACTTCAAAAAGCATTTCCCGCGCGCTGATATGTCCCACTTTGAAGTGCAAGTAGAGTTTGGCGAGAACAATAAAACCGCCACAGGGGAAGTGCTTTACAAAAAGGGCCCTGACTCATGGGCGCTCGTTACAAGAATGCCCCACAAAGATTGGACTCAAGCCATGAAAGACGCTCTTGGTCTCCATCAAGACGGTGGTTTTCCCTATCAGCTATCGTTGACTCAAAATATAGAAAAGTCAATCCCAGCTGTTGATTTCTCCACCACAATAGACAAGGATATGATGATTGGTGCAATCTTGAACGACGAAGCGCAAAAGATTTACGTCACGCCAACTGATTATTTCACAACGAAATACAGAAATATCTTCAGGGACACACAGATTTCATTCACAACCGCGAAATACGGTAGAAAGTGGCTAGGCGGACCACATATGAGTTTTTGGCCACAACAACTCTCCTTCGCACTGTGGTGTGCAACAACCGGCTGTGGAATCTCGCGTGACATTCTATTCGATAAGAACTCCAGTCTATCCCTAACCCTCCAGCTCCGGTCATTTTACCGGTTTCACGTTTATTTCACAACAAGGCGAATACTCTACAAGATGGGTGGGGAACAAAGCGTGAGTGCTTTGCCAGACGACCCTCCATTCAACCAGAAAGACAACAAGTACAACATCGACGCGTACAAGAAGATTTGCATAGAGTTCGGTATCGACCCCAGTTCTGACTTCCGTTTCACATACGGCAAGAACCACGGCCTTGGGAATGTCTGCATTGGTGAATATGGAGGTGGCAACATTTCTACCGATTACAACTATCCAGACCCCGATCTAGCTCTGTTCAATGATGAGCGCGTGACTGACAGAAACGACCCCAACTATCGCGCCAATGGAATATCTTTCGTCCGCAATGACCAAGGGGCGGACACCCAGTTCGAGCACTTTGTGCCAAATTACGCACAGGGGCTAACACAGCCAGGGCTCGCGCGTATGAACCAACCAATCGAGGCCTTTGTGTACTGCATTCTTGGTTCACAAGCCAAAACCCGCAGCAGTATCATTGGAAGAGGAGGCCGGGCGTTCGAAACGCAGAGAGTATTCCTCACCCATGTAGAGGAGGCCATAATACTGAACGACATCGCAACAAGCGTACAGCGTTACCAGCTTGCCATCCAAGCAACTAAAGTTCGCCTAGACTTTGCGACAGCACCCGGAAGCTGGCTCATGCCATCACGCATGGTTATCAACACAGAGAGCGTGATCGGGTATAACAACAATCTAAAGGAATCAACGCAAGGGATGAAGCTGGGTGTGAACAATGATGTTAATCTGGGCACAAAAAAGCCTCACTTCGCCACATGGACGGTGGGCCAACAAAGATTAATCCACCAAACAGTCACCCATCAAATCCGATACATAAAGAGGCTACACAGGCACAGGGCATAGCGTCAGCCCCAAGCAAAACACCACAACCAACCCCCACACCAGCCCCAACACCCACACCACAACCAACCTCCACACCCACGCTAACACCCACACCCCAACCCGACTCACATCACGTAAACAAGGCACTCATTGCTGTGGGTGCGCTTGCTTGGGCAGGCGTTATCGTTTGGGTTAGTTAAGCGCAAATCTCAATACTTCGCACGCTTAGTGATCCTTTCAACCAGGAAGGCCACCACAGCAAGGATTAGCAGCCAGGCGTGTTCACCCAGAAAGGAGATGACCGACCCAGCCGCTTTGAAGATGAAACTCACAATTGAGCCAATGAGGCCAGGCAAGGCGGCAGCTGCCTTTTTACCAAGCTCTTTAAGCCCATTTCCAATAGTCTTGGTGGCCCTTGCCAGGCCATTCAAGGTGGCGAGTACCACAGCGCTGATGGTGATGCCAGCTGCCAGAACAACAGCTTGCAATGTCCATCCGTATTTCTTGAAGATTTCTCTAACCCTCTCTCTCAAAGACAGGGCTTGTTCCCGCACCTCAACCTGTGGTCTGAGCCTTTCCAGCTCTTCTTCTCGCTCAGCAACTCGGGCTTTCGCGGCTTCTCTATCAGATGGAGAAGTGTTCTCATCCTCTATCACGCGTCTGTCTTCCTCGTTTTCGCGTTTAAGCTCGGCTTCTCTTTCGTTTAACTCATCAAGAGGTTTAGTTGAGTTTTGCCCTGCTTCTATTTCGTTTCTTTTTCTTTTTTCCTCAGAAATGCGTGTGGCTAATTTAGCAGCCCTTGCCTGTTCTTGGACTTGTTGTTTTTGTTTTTGTATTTTTTTAAGGGCAGCTGTTTCCCTTTTTGCATTTTCATAATCTAGTTTAAGATTATTTAACAGTCTGTTTTGGTTATCTCTCTTGGCTTGAATTTCAGCGCTTGAACCGTGTTCCTGCTCCAGATCCTCCAGCCTCGCTTGTTCTTGCTCGATTCGGTTTCTGAGGGTTTGCTCCTCATTTTCTGCTTGTTGTAGTTCCACAGCATATCTTTCATACTCCTTCACTTTTTTTTTCAAACTCCTTCAATCTTTGTTTATCTTTCCTCAATGATGCATTTTTTTCAGAGACAAGATCTTCAGCGCTTGGGCCAAGAGCCACTTTTTTACTGTCTGTGAATGATTTAAGAAGGCCCGACCCATCTTGCTTGAAAATAGGAGTTTCGCCACCCTTTTTGCCAAAAGAAACTATTTTTCCTTCATTTTCTGCTTTTTTGCCGTAACCAATTGGGCCTAATTTCGCGCCTTTTGATCAAGTCCATAGCTTCATCGACCCTCTCTGCTTTATCATTTCCGTCTATGATTTCATCAAGCAGAGGGGCGGTTAAAGAATCACCTGGCAGCCCACTTTGTTCGTGAGGCATTGTATGCATTTCAATATGCCCACCACCAGGAGGATATGGGGTGGATGTACCGCCTGGTTCAAAGGGTTGCGTGGTGTCGAGGCCTTTGGGGGTCTGGGTCCATTTACGGAGTTGTTGTATGTCTTCTTCTGTCATTTGATTAACCCTGGTGTTAAGATCATCATCATCGTCATCCCCTGTGTCTGGGATGAGACTGGTTTTCCCAGTTGTCTCAGTTGTATCGACTCCCCCTTCATTCATGATGATATATAAATATAAATTCTAAAAAAACACAAATATATACCATGGCTGTGCAACCGAATCTACTTCCATCTCACAGTGAAAAGACACTTGGCGCCATGAAAGCAGAGCGAACCGTCAAGCGCATCACATTCAACCCATCTGAGGCCAATCCCGGCGAGACACTGTACGTCTCGGTGCCCAAGCATGGCGAGCACGATGTCATTGTGTCCGGCTCACTTGCACTGGTGTTCAACATCAACCTAGCCGGGGGCCACGCTAACAACTATCTCGTACAAAATGTTTCTCGGGCTCTGGTGGACAGGTTCGTTGTTAAGTTTGCCGCCACCACCGTCCAGGACACGGTTGGGTACGACATCTCGAAAATTTTTGAAGACCTATTCAAATCAATCGATGAGCGGGAAAATATGCTTATGGAGGGCATCCAGAGTGTGGGTTTGTGCAAGATCCGCTCTGGTGCTGGTGACAAGCCGACCTCAGGCGTGGATGCGGAAACCAAGCTGGAAACAATATACAATAATAAGTATCGCATCAAGCTGGATCACCAAATCTTAACTGATCACGGAATCATATATCCTCAAGCACTATTCAATGATCCGGTCTTCGAACTAACCCTTGCCCCCGCATTCCAAGTTGTCCGGGGCTCAGACACAAGCAAGCTCGTGTACAAGTTGGAAAACATCCAGCTGGAGTATGAGACGATCAGAAGTAAGAGTCTGGCCGACGATGCAACAAGCACTTACACTAATGGCAAGGAGTTTGCCTATGACCTCGTAATGCGAGATCGGGTGCATCCCTTCACAAAAGGCGTTGACACTCGGCTGAATCGTCGGGTTAACCCACAGCGCCGGTCTCTCAAGGGCATCCTCTTGCTGTTCATCAATCCCTTTGTAGCGGGTGCCAGGGACTCTGAGCACTATTTCAATCCCGACATCACCAAAGTTAAGGTCACAGTCAACGGTGTTCCAAACAGGATCTACAACGAGGACATCAGTGGTACTGACATGTGGAATGAAATATACCGATACTTCAACCCACACACGCTCGGCAGGCCCAACATGAACCTGAAAAAATATCTCACAGGCAACAAGTTTGGTCTCTGGATTGACCTGCGGTCAATGGCTGACACAGCTCTGCACGGCAACGGCCAACGGCTCGTCAACACACAGGATGGCGTGCAACTCGAGATCGAACGAGACGGCAAAGGCTCGGGAACCGCAAACTGCCACATCTTCACCATCTCAGACTCACAGATGAACATCATGAGCAGGCAGCTGGAATCTGTACAGTACTAAGACACATATATATACCACCGGCCCCATGCCCACAAAGCAACAAGCAACAAGCAACAAGATCAACTTCTATGCTGAGCCGGCTCCACTGCCATCTACCAGACCATTATCAAACAATGAAATACAAAGACTTCTGGCAAAGGCACCCTCCCCACCAACACATGAACCAACTAATATAGAGGTTGGTTATGGACCCAAGAAAGCTGCCATTCAATGCACTAATCGTGGGCCCCACTAACTCTGGCAAGACACAGTATCTTCTAAACCAACTGCGAGGCCCCTTTAGGGGTTGTTTTGACTACATCGTTTTATTCTGCCCCACATTTGTCAAGAACAAGACATACGATGACTTCGTGGACCGCGATCCGCGCATCTTCGTGATTGTCTGCCAACAGCATGAAATCGAAGACTGGTTGAAGTTGGCGAGCTTCTTTTTCACATGCACCAACACTTTATTCATTCTCGATGACTGCGCCGCCTCCAAAGGTGTCAAAGGCCGCACGAGCCAGCTGGTCAATCTGGGGTTCAGCGCAAGGCATGACGGCATATCCGTGTGGGTCTTGACCCAGCAGATCACCAGCATTGCCAAGCCATACCGTGAAAATGTCGCAGCGATCGTGCTCTTTTACACACCCTCCAGCAAGACAACTAAGGCCATCTTCGAAGATTATGCCGGCGAGCTCTCCCACGAGGAGTACAAAGAGCTTATCGCAAGGCTCAAATACCGCAAGTTCTCCCACCTGGTTTTCTCTCTGAGGCACCCGTATGGAATTGAGTACAAGGTTTAAACACAAATATATACATGCCATGAATGCGCCGACCAGTCTACACAAGCTCACTGTGCTTTCACAGCTTTTGGATGAATTGCACAAACACACACTTGATGCGCAAAACAAAATTATCAAAGCCGCTGGTGAGGAAGATCTGCGCCTCATGCTTCTCAACAGATATCCATTGCGGTTGAATTCTATGCCAGACACCATGGCGGGGCTTATACGAGAGTTTGAAACCCTTTTGCCCGACATCAAGAGAATTATTGAAAAATAAAAAACACATATATATACCCCTGATGATGGCACAAGCAGATGAAGACCAGGCCATTGTTAACGAAATAATGCAGATGCTGGAGGCCACCCCTGATACCACACCTCCCACTGGGATAGTTGGTGACAATGGCATTCCTGCCAAACGTGAGAAGCTGGCAATCCTTGTTTCAACTGGCAAGGCCAAAGAAGCTATCGCCGTGCAGCTCACACACGATCATGTCAAGCGGTTGTCAGACATGGACGTTGAGAAGTACTGCAAAAGGTAAGAGGCCTACGTCGGCAACAAGACAACCGAATCCCTAAATGATTCCGCCATCATGCTCGCGTCCAAAGGCGTTGGCCTGGTGATCCCGGTTGATGATCTCAAGGAGTTGCAGCAAGAACTCAAGAACGACTACATCATCAACCAGGAGCTCTCAAATCTTGCTGGGGCTCTTGCCATGCGATGCGGAAGATTGCTGGCGCTTGCCAATGCTGCTCTCATCACAACAAAACACATCAAGCTTGAACGAGAGCCTGACTTGATAGAATTTGAACCCCAACCCACACATCCAACCAGAGACAGTGAAGGCTATCCACTTGAGGGCTTTGATGAAGTTGGGCTGGGACCTGGGGTGACCTTGAAGGAACCTTGAAGGAACCTGGCTGGAACCTGACAGCAACCTGTCAGCACACATTTTCAAAAAATAAAATTTACATATATACCCACTATGGCCACACCACTCGAGACGATCCCTGAAGAAACTCAAACTCCAACTCCAACTCCAACACCTGCCCGTGTTACCTCTGAGACCCCGAAAACAAAGCCTGCAACAGAAAAGAACCCCGGCCGCGTTGCTTCTGGTAAAAGGCTAGCCGCCTGGCCCGTGAAGCAAAGAAAAAGGCCGAAGCACAAAAGCCTGCACCCTCAACAAGTGGCACAACAAGTGGCACAACAAGTGGCACAACAAGTGACACAACAAGTGACAGCAACAACAACTCAATCTTTTATATTCTGGGGTTTGGAGGGTTGGTTGTCTCTCTTTCGGGTGTGTATTACCAACTCGAAGCCATAATGCAAAGGCTTGGACGCAAACCAAATACACCAGCAAACACACCAGCAAACACACCCGCTGCAACACCCGCTGCAACACCCCCATCTCGAATTCCGGTAAGACAAGGAATTAAAAAAATGGAATAAAAAAACAAAAACATATATATACTGCACCATGGAACCTTTCCAGACTATGTTGAATGCTGCTGCAATCGGAGGTGTGCTTCTTTTTGGGGTTGGCTTTAACGTGACAGCCATTCAAACTATTCACAGATTGGCAATGAACAGGCACAACGAGCCCGAGTATGAGTACGAGTCCGAGACCGAGTCAGAGGTCGAGAGGTGGAGGAGGTCGAGGTCGAGGAGGCCCGAGTCCGAACCCGAGTCCGAGCACGAGTCAGAAAAATAAAAAATCATATGTATACTGGACACAAACCATGTCTGACAACAAGCTTGTGAAGTCTATCCTCGAAGCCGGAACAATCACTGGCCTTGTCGCTGGTATTGGTTGGATTGGGAGAAAGACCATCAAAGAAAACTTCACTGCCGACCCCAGTACAAGCTTGATGAACTACGTCAAGTTCACAGCCGTCATGGTTGGCTGCATCGCGCTGAAGAAATATCTCGAAGACCAGAAAATCCTCCCAGACAATATGTAAAAACCATATGTATACATACGACCACAATGGCCTCGATTGCAATAATGGCCCTTGGCGCTGTTCTTAATGCGGCCGCTTTCACGGGCGGCAACTATCTCGCGAAATATCTGTCTGGTGATAACGGAAAGGCAGCAATGGATGAGAAAATCCGACATGACAAAGCCCTTGAACAATACCAAGCGGCTTACGCCAAATACCAGAAGGACCGCACCAAGCTCCTCGACTGGATTGCAGCCAACGATCGGATTAAACACCAAGCTAGCAAAAACTTCCAAACCACCGACCAAGCCCTGGTCTTGTATAACCAGATGCACCAAACACAACCAGATAAACAAATCAAAGACTACAAAGAGCCTCAGTTCTCGGACTTCTACAAGCCCAGCCCACAACAGCAGAATGGTGAACTTGTGTTCATTGGAGGCACCCTGCTTGCGAGTGGGTATGCGGCTTATCGCTTTCTTTAATTTTTTAAAAAATTTAAAAAACCATATATATATATACCGCCATGTATACACCCATTTCTAAAGAAGCTCGTGACGCAGTTATGGAACAGTTGTGCTTTTTTCCAACATATCCCTTAGATAAACAATCTGAGAAACTAGCGCAAGTGCTTCAGAAACTTACTGAAGTAATGCCCACATCAATACCCACAGCCATAATGCCCGCATTCGTGCTGGAAGAATATCAGGAAGTATGTCGCACATTCATAACATTCCTCACGTCTCAAGAAACTGAGGAAATAACACGAGCAGCTGATAAAATGGATGAATTAACTGAAAGCTTTTTTCCCCGACTTTGTGAACAAATAAATGTGGACGAAGAAACTGCTAACAAAGTTCTTGAAGAGGTGCGACTTTTTCTTGCACAGCATGGCCATGGCCCGATCACATCTCCGACCGTCACCGATTCATAAACTCTATATATACGCACAATGGAGGCCAAACTCTCTAAGATCTATTACAGTCCGAAAGGGTTTTGGAAAGGTCTTGCCGCTGTCAAAAAGCTAGCTGCAGCAGCCAAGGTCTCTGATGATGTGGCAAAGAAATGGCTGGTCAAACAAGCCCTTTGGCAAGTTTACCTCCCAGCGCCACGCCATATCCCTCGGCCCAAGTTTGATGTCTCATCACCCAATGCAGTGCATCAAGCAGATCTTCTCTTCCTACCCCACGACAAACTTCCTCATGGGAGAAAGGTTTACAAATACGCATTAACCCTTGTTGATGTGGCTAGCCGTTTCAAAGCAGCAGAGCCCCTGACTTCGAAAGAGTCTGAAGAGGTGGCTAAAGCGTTTCAGAAGATTTACAGGAGGGGGCCTTTGAAGTGGCCTCAACTCTTGCAAGTTGACCCTGGGAAAGAGTTTATGGGGGTTGTGACTAAGACCATGGAAAACAACAAAACGACCATTCGTCGCGGGCGGGTTGATATCCACAGAGACCAAGCGATAGTTGAGAGATTCAATCGCACCCTGGCTGAAAGGTTGTTTGGTTATCAATATGCCGTTGAAATGAATATGCCCTCTGGCCGTTCGACTGCATGGGTGAAAAGACTGCAGATGTTGTCTCGGCCTTGAACAATGAAGTAACAAGACTCACTGGCAAGAAGCCTGCGAAAGCGATCAAAGAGAAAGCCGTTTCAGCCAAGCCCGCGACTCCATATGCTAGGCCTGTTGGGGTTTATGAGAAGAAGCTCCCACCCCGGGTGAGTGTGAGATATCTTTATTATCCCGGTGAGCTTGAGGGTGGTGGTAGGCGTGCGACCGATCCGATCTGGTCGATGAAGGTCTACAACATCGAGAAGGTTGTCACCAAGCCAGAGGCGCCTGTTGTGTATTATCTCTATGATGGCCCTAAGAGAGGGTTTGTTCGTGAGGAGTTGATGGTTGTGCCACCGGGCACTCAGTTGCCCCCAGCTGGGTTGTGAAACTCGATTGGTTCTGTGTGGATGCCGTCTGGCAGCACCCAACGCTTGTCGTAATAAGCGGAAAGGCCCAGCTTGTGCTGCTCGTACGTGAACATGGCCCCGTTGTGCATTCGGAAGCCCCTGTTGGTGGCCGTGTCCCTGTCCCCCTGCAAGGCTCTTTCGTACCTTTCCCAGCGAAGCTCGTTCTGCTTCTTGTTGACGCCCTTGGAGGACATCTTGGCCTCTCCGCTAGCCTCGTTTTCTACGTAATAACACTTGCTGCACAGGGCGATGGCCCGTGTGCCTTCCTTCTCAAGCTTGAACAAGCCCGGCTCTCTGCCGCTCCACTTGTCCAACGCCAACCAATTCTTCTTCTCCGCCTCGAACTGGTCGCGAAGTTCCGGGCGAACGGCCTCTTCCAGAGTGTCGTGCGCAAGAGCGAAGTACATGCTGTCCGTGTCCATCTGGATGAGCTCGAAGTCGCGCCTGTCGATGAAGTAATCTAGGAAGTCGTAATAGAACTCCAGCATGCGGGGCTTGGCAAGTTGGTACACAACAATGCCCACTTGAAAAGGGCGGTCGATTGTAACCTTTGGCTTGCGCAGCTCGATCTTGTAGGCATTTCCAATCTCTTCGAGGTCATCGAACAAGGGTGAGCGGAGATTCTTGCGACCTCGTCCTCGTCCGTTGTGTACAACGTTCTTGTCTGGCGCTCCACAGCTTCGATGAACTTGCCGTAAGCGCTGTTGCCAAGGAGCTTGAACACTTCAGCAAGCAGTGCCTTCTCCTTGTCAGCGTCGCCTTTCCTTCGGTTGTCGGCGACCTCGCGAACGAACCAGTCGAAGAGCTTTTTGGGTCTATAATCAATCGTGCGGTAGACTGCCGTGATCTTGAGCCCGCTGTTGAAATACCATTTCAAGAGGGGTGCGTAGATCAGCATCTTTTTCGCTGACAGTACACCCAGAAGCTTTTACTGGTCGGGAAAACGGGTTCGATCACTTTCTTGGAGGTAATCGTGCATATGCTGTGGAACAAATTAGTTAGGCACTGCTTGGTTAATGAAAAGCGGTGGAAACTCTTCGAACTGCTCCCACAACTCTCGGGGAACTTCGATGTCCACCTCCGCAAAACCGAACCATCTGCCTGTATGCAGATTCATTTCGAGAGCTGTCGCCGCCTGTACTGGGGAATTGTAATGCACAACCTTCTCTTTACCGCAGGGCATCTCCTGCAGCATCGTGCTTGGGTATAGGGAGTTAGCATCGAACCCCCAATCCGTTTCGTGATGCGGGCTAAGTTGTATTTGTGAGAACGGATGCGGGTTTCGCCGCGCACGTGTTTGCGGGTGAAGACCAGGCTTGGCCCGCCAACCACAGCCCCCTTCAGCATGGCGTAAGCTTCTGGGCCGGGAGCGTATAGTGCTGGGGCATTGCGCCCTCTCAATGACCCTCGCAGGACGTATTGCATTGATACTCCTGGCAAGGAGACCGCGTCTTTGAAGATGTCCACCCCGAGGCCCGTGTAAAAGGCCTTCATCGTTTGGAGAGCTTCGAGGAAGGGAGATACGTCTAGATTGTTGTAATACTCCAGCCAGTCTCCGAATGTCTTCATGCCTTCCTCGTGGAAGGTGCGATTGCATTCTTCGTGCTCCTTGGAAGAAAGAACGAAGGCGTTTTTGAGTTGTGAGTACCAGCACTTGTATGGGGGAAGACCAGGGTAATCCAGCTTGTCAGCGCTGTCAAACCACTCGTATGGGAGCCAGGACTTGGTCTGTGTCGCTCCATACGTCTTGACCCACTTGTCGTACGTGATGCCTGGGGCCAAATAATTCATGATGTCCAAGAACTTGTAGCAGGGAGTGTTGATGAACATGATGCGACCCTCTTTCTCCGCGGCGAAGACCCCGTTCTCTTGAGCGAAATGAGAAACAAAGTACTTGCGGATAAGCTTGAGATTGTAATGGCCTGAGTTGAAGCCGACCACAGGCACTTGGTTGCACCATTTGTCGATGAGCTTGAGTTGCTTCTCAGGAAGATTCTCAAGGTCTGGGGGCATATATTGGCCAGCCACATCCTCTCGGATGGCTGCGCTTCGCCGCTCCAGGGAGGCATAAAACAGCCCGATAAGCTCGTCAGGCTCTTTGGAGCAAATGTACTCAGGCTCAGGGTTCAACGTGTCGGCAATGGAGACTGAGATGGGCACATGCTCGCTTTCATAAGAGAGATCGCGTGTCGGGCGAGCTGCCTTGGTCTTGTCCTGGTACGCTTCGAAGTCGTAGACGATCGCGTGGGGATATGTTTTGTTTCTTTTCTGTGGGCAACGATCATTCCACCAGGGGGAAGGCTGTTCGTGTTCCCACCTTTCCACCATGTTGTACCCAGCGTCTCGAAGCAACTGAGTTCGTTGCAGAGTCTTTTGGTAAGCAATCATCCTTGTGATTGAATTGCCCCTGCGGTCAGTATATACCGATTCGAGTCTCGTTCCCTCGGGGTAACATTCCTCGCAACCGTGCCAGAAACAACCATGGAACTGGAAAACTGTCTTGCTTTCTGGGTGATAGCCGTCGACTGGAGCCCCACAAATATAGCTCTCACCGCCATGGCCGCATCTGTGATGGTGGATGTGAATGTCACGCTGCTTCGCCTCCCACTCCAACCAGCACACTGCCTTGACACCGAAACCGCCTTCTGGGTAAAAGGCTTTCTCAAAAGCTGACTCCGGAGGGAGGACACGTTTCCCGGGGCAGTCGATTTTGGTTTGGCCTCGAGTACACGTCTTGGAGTGGCGCTTCAAGTTATCAGCCCGTGTGAACCTCCCACCACACTCGCCACAAGTGTAATTGTTTGTGACTTTATTGATATCGGTGATCAAGAAGGCGTGGCCGTCATAGATGCCGATAGTCATGGTTGGAGCGCCCACCTTGTCGTAATTCGCAGGAGTGTGATATAAAATGAAGTCACCATTGGGGAGAACAACATATGCGGCAATTCCTTGCTTGAAATGCATTTCGATTTTAGAGAAGTGCCGCAAAGTTAGCTGGTCTCGAAGCCCCGGATAAACTGCGAAGAAGCTTTCTGCGAGTTCCCTGGTTCTGCGAGTAGAACGATCTATACGAGCTCCTCGATGGACAGCCAAGCAACGAAAGAGACAAAGATTGTCGTTGAAATTGTCAAGGGCAGTGACTTCTCTTTTGTTACGAAGCCAATCAGGAAGCCGCCCGAGGCCTATTTGCAAGGGTTGTCGATCCAACACGACTTTGAGATCAAGCAGGACAGTGCGTTCGTAAACCCATTTGGTGTCAGGCCTGTTGAGTCTTGCGTTTTGAAGACGAAGCTCTTCCTGGGCTTGCAGCCACAGTCGTGTCTCGGAAAGAGTGGATAGCCAACGACTGTTGTGGTTGTTTTGATAAAACATTCTCAACTCCTCGGTTTCAGTGTTTCGTAACTCGAATGTGAAGCGTAAATTGATTGCGTGTCGTGTGTGAACATTTTGCTTGATTTTGTGCAAAATTCTGGCGACAAGAGAGTTTTCGAGATTGTTTACAAAGCGGAACCGGATTATTCGTCTGCCGTGTTCAACCCATCGGTCAACCCGATCATAGATTTGAACAAGTTGTTCAAAATCTAGATCCTGCGGGTTGTTTTGAGGCTCGCTCTCAGCATTATTGTCGTCGGCAGGCTCGATCCGCTCGAGATTTCGTACCTGTTCGTCAAGCCAGGCAATCAGTTCGCGTTGATTGACATCACGTCGTCTTCGTTGTCGGGGTTGTGCCATATATAAAAGGATTTTTTTTTACGCAATTTGCGTATATACCAAGGGTAGGGATTTCTCCAATTGGTTATGTCTCGCTTGCCGTTGCGGGCGGGCTCGGGAAAAAACGCATTTGACCCCCTCTTACGGGGTTTGAGGGAGGGTATGCAGAGTAGTTGGTTGGGAGGGACGTCAAATACCGGTTTTTCAAACCCCTAAATAAGGGGACCGAACGCGTTAGGCCCGCTTATTTAGGGGTTTGAAAAATCGGTATTTGACTCCCTCCCAACCAACTACTTTTGTTATTTGAATTAGTAAAGTGAATATTTGCAGTTCAAGTCCATTACGATCAGAAAGGTCCCAATTTATACAGAAGCGGTAAAAAGAGGTAATAAGCTGTCGAGTAAGTGCAAATGTCAAGGTTTTTCTGACCCGAAGTACTTTAAAACGAGCATCGAAAAATCCGGTATCATGGCACTCAAAATTAGCATATTTTAGTCGCTCACGGTATACTAGCATTGAAATGCTCGAAACAGGAATAAAATAAACTTTTTGCTGATTCAAACTGCATTTTAGTTATAAGGATAGATAGTACTATTAATGGTAACAATAAGAAGCAAAACTATTTCTGACTCCGAGATCGAGTGGAACGGTTTTAGTGACACGGCCTCTTAACTAAGGTGAAAGGTCGGAAGCACAAGAATTAAGATTGACGACCGTGCTATTTTTCAATTTTAGCAATTCTCAAAAAACAGTAAGACTTATTACCCGACCGTCTGCACAGTACATTTAGACCGTAGAAAAGTTCACAAAAACAACTTTTCTCTGTCTAGAATAACAGGTACGACTACTTTCCGAATAAAATACAGTTTTTGTTTGTCAAAAATTGCCCGAGAAACTGATTTGGAAATCAAACTTGCAAAAATACACAAACATATTTGCATAAGGCGACGCGAGTGAAGACAGAAAATCTAAGTCTTGTTTTGTTTACATATTAAAAATCGCTTTTCAATCTATGTAATGAATGAACAGGCACATAAAAATGGACAACACAATCTTCTTTCGAAAAATTTTCTTCAAATCTTCATTAGTTTATCTTTAAAAGTAAAACACGTTCCATTTATAGCGCATCAAGGCAGAGCTGTCCTCGATGAAATTCAAGATAACAACACGACTTAATTTGAACGTTTCATAAACAGGTTTCAAAAACTTAAGAAAACACAAAGAAAAAGTCAATCAAAAATTGATATCAACATAAATTCCCATCGAAAAATGTGATTTATTTTACCTTTAAGTCACTGGACTGCTAGGAAATTCATTAAAACTCCGCTTCTTCGGTTCTGAAATCCGTAATTAAAACAAGGCATCTCCCCGCATTGCTCCTGCATTGATAAAAACGTATGAGGGTTCCTCGAAGCAGGATTTTATCCCCGAAAGCTCTTCTTTTTCCACAAAAGCGGCTTCTGAGTATTCCTTAATTAGTATCCCTGTCTTGAGTAGCAAACCGCGAAAAAATGTAGGGAAGTAACGACTTTACTGCTCAGCTAAACACTGCGAAAGATCCAACTTTTTGCGTTCGTCTGCGAACGCGATCCTAATTTCGTGTTGAATGTCCTGTTTCATGTGTTGGGTGTCCTGTGCAATTTCCTAGGGGAAAAAATCGAGATTTTTATCCGATTAGCCCCCCCGAAGATTCTTTTGTGTTTTTCAGGGGCAAATTCACGGGCGGGAACTGGTATCTACTTTGGCCTCGCTGTCATAGAGCTTGCTGTCGATCGGAGAAGGACGCTTTCGCTTCGCTTATTAATCTGCGGCGCATAAAAGCAACTTTACGCTTTTCAACGGCCGGAAAAAAGTTGAGAATTGACCGATTTTTATCACATAGCAAGTGAAATGAAGCCTGGTAGAGGTTTGACGGCAAAATCAACCACGGACATTTCAGGGTCTGTTTACGAACGCTGTCGATCCGCGTCGATCTCTACACTATTCTCAGCGGTCTCACCCAAGCGCCTATAAAAGAAAGTGAGTAAATTAGCATGTTGCCAGTTTGACAAAAATTGTCTAGAGTTCTCTTCGCCGTTTTTCTGCTCCGACTCATGGCTCAAGTTCCTGAACAGGTTCCACATGCTCCGGAAAACCCTGTCGCTGACGCGATAATTCCACAGAATCCAGTTGCTGAACCTCCAGTGATTCCTCCCCCTGTGGCGGAGAATGCAGTTGATGCGGATAATCTCGAGGTACTTTTATTGCTTTCCTCGTTGCTTCATCCCTTCTTGGTACCCTAGTTTCACGTTTTGTCTCGTTATCGCTTCGCTTCCCGTTCGTTTCCCTTCGCTAGTTTCCACGTTGCGCCCTTTTTGTACTTTCTCTCCGGTACATTTTAAGCTAGCCACATTAGTGTTTTCTGCTTTTGCTTGCCATTTGCGCGTTTCGTATATTATTTTCCTTTTTTGCCTCGTGGCGTTTTAAGTTTTCATGTTGTTTGTTAGTTTATTGGCAGCGAATCCCTCACATTTTTCGCTCCCTTAATCAGTTTTTTTTTCGGGCTTTATTTTATCTCTAGGTTTGTGTGTGTCTGCTTCAGCCCGCCCATTTATTTCGTGTTAGCAAAATCCATAACATTTTTGCTCTCGCCATGAGCGTATCTCTTTTTATTTTATCTTATGGTTTGTTCTTTGTTGCGTACGCCCCTTTTATTCGTTTTAGCAAACCCTAAGGTTTTATGCTCTCCCATGAGCTAATTGGCTATATTTCGTCTCATGGTGTTTTGTTTGCGTACATTTTTGTTTGTTTTAGCAAAACCCAAAAGGTTTTCATGCTCTCCCATGAGCTAATTGGCCTTATTTTGTCTCATGGTGTTTGTTTTTGGCGTACGCCCTTTTGTTTGTTCGAGCAAAACCCAAAAGGTTTCATGCTCTCCCATGAGCTAATTGGCTTTATTTGTCTCATGGTGTTTTTTTTGTGGCATACGCCTTTTTTGTGTATTTGAGCAAACCCAAAAGGCTTATTGCTCTCCCATGGGCTAATTGGCTACATTTTGTCTCATGGTGTTTGTTTTTTGGCGTACGCCCTTTTGTTTGTTTGGGCAAAACCCAAAAGGTTTTATGCTCCCCCATGAGCTAATTGGCTGTATTTTGTCTCAATGTGCTTGTTTTTGTCGTACGCCCTTTTGTTTGTTCGAGCAAAACCCAAAAGGTTTCATGCTCTCCCATGAGCTAATTGGCTTTATTTGTCTCATGGTGTTTGTTTTGTGGCATACGCCTTTTTTGTGTATTTGAGCAAACCCAAAAGGCTTATTGTTCTCCCATGAGCTAATTGGCTATATTTTGTCTCATGGTGTTTGTTTTTTGGCGTACGCCCTTTTGTTTGTTTGAGCAAAACCCAAAAGGTTTCATGCTCCCCCATGAGCTAATTGGCTGTATCTTGTCTCATGGTGTTTGTTTAATTTTGTGGCGTACGCCTTTTTTGTGTATCTGAGCAGAATCCAAAAGGTATTGCTCTCCCATGAGCTAATTGGCCTTATTTTGCCTCATGGTGTTTGTTTTGTGGCGTCACCCCCTTTTATTTTGTTTTGCGCTTTTTATTTTCCGGCTTTTGTTCATCTGCCGGTTTTGTATTTGTTTTGATTATGTTTACTTTTCACATGGGAGCTTGTTTTTTGCGTTTCTTTGCGCGTTTTTGTTATCTTCCCCTCGTTTTATCAGGTTGCCAATCTACTGAGACGTATCCAAGCCCTTGAGAGTCGTCAACAATCTGATGTAGAAAGTGGTTTGTCTAACCTCGCTGCTTACGGCCTGCGCCGTAAACATGACTTCGATAAATACCACGCTTTGGCCTTGGCGGAAGATTTGGTAGCGGCAGCCCAGAATGCAAAGCATGAAAAAGCAAACTTCCTCTCCGCCGCCACCAGGGCGTTGAGAGACCGTCTCGACAAGTCCCGGGAGCAATTTCAGGCTTACTTCATGGCGCTATTTTCAGACAAAGATTACTCTAAAGTCTTAGATTCAATCGCTAAGGTGGATAAGTCTCTTCGTGCTGCTGGCCCATCAACCGCCGCTTCCCCAGCGTCACGTTCCAATGTCACGAGCTCTCGTCTCGTTTGTAATTTTTGTGGAGCCCCCGGCCACACCTCCCCGTTCTGTTTTAAGAGGCGACAGAGGCCCTCCAGGGGAAGGTTCCTCCCCTACCAGCGTTCCCCTCGCACCAGAGACAATGCTAGCTCCCAATAGTTTTTCTGCTTCGCTTTTTTGCTGTGTTACAAGTTGCCTTTTGATGTTACATATACCTTAAATATTTTGTAGCCCATGTTCAGAATTATAAAAGCTTTTTTCCCTTGTATTTTCTTTCTTCGTTTATTTTTTGCTGTTTTAGCTTTGCGCGCGCGCTTCTTTTTTCTCTTTCTCCCGACCCAGTTTTTGTTCCCCTTTCTTTCCCGCTCTGGGTTGGCAGTTTTAAAAGGGAGTCTTATTCCCTCTCGGATTACTGAGGCTTAAAACTGCCATCCCTTGAGCCGCCTTTTTTCTTTTTTTTTTTTTTTCTTATCGCACTTTCTCTCATGTTTGCCCTTTTCTCTCTTTCTCTTTTTCAGCCCCCTACTAGCGTGCTAAACTTTCGCTAAATTATCCTCTACCACGGACTTCTACCCGCTGGGTTCATTCCGACGGTGCGCCTTTATCCGCGGCCCGAGGGATGGCGCCTCAGAATACATATATTTTTGGGCCGGTTTTTGGCTTTGGTGTTGGAGTTTTCCTCCTTTTATGTTTGAGTGTTGGGTATTTTTTCTTGGTGTGCGTGCCTTTTGGTCTGTTCATGTGGCTGTTTGCATTGATTCTCGGCGTAGGCAGATTGCCCATAACTCAAATAGGACAGGTGAGACCGGTGAGAATAGAATACTATTCTCAGCGGTCTCACCCAAGCGCCTATAAAAGAGAGTGAGTAAATTAGCATGTTGCCAGTTTGACTAAAATTGTCGAGGGTGAATGCGTTTCTATAGTTCTCCCTTTTGTATCTTGTTCTTACCGGTTTTTCCTATCCTCCTCTCTCGGTCGCCTTCGACCTGCTTTTACCTTTCCCTCCCCCACCCCTTTTTTTTTTTTTTTTTTTTTTCCCTTTTCTCTAGACTGTTTCTATTTCGCATTATTGGTCGAAGGCTTCCGGCAGATTGCCCATAACTCAAATAGGACAGGTGAGACCGGTGAGAATAGAATACAATTCATCGGTCTCTGTCATACGGCAAGTGAAACTAGGAGAAATCGGAAATTAGGGTAGTGCGTTCGGCAGTTGAAAGGAGGGATTTTAATTTTTGGTTATTGGGATAGATGAATATGTCTATGGCATATTGTCAAATTAAGGGTTATTGTGTACAGTGAAACCTGTATTTACTTTGTGTATGAAGACGGTAGGGAAAGTTTGGTAGCAGAAAAAAAAATCCTTTGAAGTTTGTTGTAGTTGTCGGTAAAGAAAAGTGCTTGGCGGTCCCGTGGAAAAAGTGCACCGAATTTGTATATGTCAAAACGGTAATTTGAAACCTGAAAACACGCTGGCAAAAGCGAAAGTCGCAAGTATTTATATAAACACACTATGTGCTTCTACAAATTCTCTGCTTTCTTTGTAGTTTCGTTCGCCAAATTAAGATTAAGCTTTTCCAAACTCTCAGCCTTCATTTCCAGTTTTCCACCGCGCTAAAACATCATAGAAAGTTTGGAGTGTCTTCGGGAATAAACATAAGCCGAGTTTGGTTTCGCGAGCGTTCCATCGATCCATCCGCATAATCTCCATCAAAGTGAGAAAAACATTCGTCGCTTGATTCTTGCTCGTTTTCTGGTTTGAATCTCGCTCGTGTCTGGCCATAAATTTGCGAACGGGATGGCTTGAATATGGCCCGATTCTAGCTCAGTCAAGCCATCCGAATGTCACGACGGTACATATGTCTCGCTCAATTCTTGCTCAATTCTCGTTTGTTTGTCTCGTTCGTGTCAGCCGAATCATCGCCATGATTTGATTCTCGCTGATTGGCATATTTTCTATGGCCCGAGCATCTTGTTACGTGTAAATACCACGTGTAAATACCAGTTCCCGGCGGCCGAGAAAATTATCACATGGAATCGAGGCTACGTGTGCTAGTCCAAATGGAATCGAGGCTAAGTGTGCCAGTCCAAGATGGCATCCAAACCCTGAAATTGCATAGCATTCAGCCCAATTTCTCCCACAATCCCCTGCGCCCAGACCGATACCCGACGAAATTAGAAAGCGTTCTCCTATCGTCGAACGCAATAATGGTTGGCTGCGATTTTTTTTTTGTTTGGATCCAACAATTCCTCCCCGTAACTTATGCCCGCATGTTTTTGCTCGCTGTTGTTGCTGTTTTCAGGTATTAAAAATATAGACGGCTGCATCACGGTGTTCCTTTGTTTGCTTATCTTATCATTGCTATTTTACTAAATAACATTCGATTTCTTTATGATTTTGTTTAGTTTCATTGTAGATCGTGTAAGCTTATGTTTGAATCACATCATCCTAATTACATCTGTGCTGCTGTTTGTCAAATATTCAATGTTATTCGCTTGATATATTTGCATGTATGTAAATGTGAACAAAAAGTAACGCAAATGTCACGCTGTTTCTTCCTTAAAGACTGTGACTGAGAGATGGACCTCTGTAGACGTCAAATTTTACAATAACTGCTTTTGGCAAATCAGGTTATTTATTTTTTTAAATAAATTTTTTCAAAAGAAGATTTTGTTGTTCATTTGTATGTGTTTGTTCATTAATTTCATAGGTTGAAAAGCGATTTGATGTAAACAAAACAGGACTTGGATTGTATAGTTCTAAACTGAAAATATCCCGAGAATATGACGATATAATAACTGCCACTCCTTGACCTCCTCCCCCCCCCCCCCCCCCCCCCCCCCCTCTCACCACCACCGCTTACTGGCCCTCACCTCCACCTCCCACTTCCTCACTCCCTGTACCATCACCCCACCCTGTCGAACGCACTCCCCTAATTTCCAATTACTACTAGTTTAAAACTTTAAAAAGTGTTTACCGAGCTGACGGCTGTGTTGCCGCGCGTGTGGCGTCATACGCGATGTTTTGCAACGTCATACGCGCCCGCGAATTAGCCCTGCCCAACGCTCGGACGGACACACATGTAAAGACGCCGCCCGCGAAACATTCCGCTGGCCATGACCATGAAAAATGTCGAGCATGGATTCTATGAGTATGGGGCTGCGCAGCCGGGCCTTCGGCCCGGCGAGTGCTCCGCTATAAAATTTAAGTTCAGAGTTATCGCGTTTGCGGCAGTGACTCTTAGAAGAACAAACTTAAGGCTACAGAATTACGCTAAAAGTGTACCTTGATTCCTCAGCGAAATTTTTGTCCTTGCAGTGGATTCCCCGAAAACAATTTTTGCGTATTCGCAAATACGCTCGGCTCTTGCTGCAGCTTACGCTGAAAATTTGTCAGGTGCGATTGAAATTCAAACTCATCAATGCACAACGTTTGGCACGAAGCCACTAAAGCACAACAAAAAGCCAAAAACAGCTTGCAGTATTTGATGAGGAGATATTTTCAGTAAGCTTATACTTTTTTAAGTTTGAGAGTTTCTCCGTTCACCGGTGTAGACCGAAATGCTGCCACAGCCACATTATCCAGTATGACAAACATGTTTGTTTCAGCGATTTCATCGCGGCGTTTTCATTCTTCTTTTCCTCACTTGTCTTCCCCAGTAACTAAGAATTTTTTAAAAAACTACCTTGTGTCAGGTTTCCGTCGTCCTATCGAACACATGGAAGAATAAATTAATTCGTTTATATAGTTTTCATTCAAGAGCCACGCAAGTTCACGCCGAATCGAGGACCGATCACACTATTTTTGAAAGCCAATAAATTTGCTCTTTGCTTTCTTGTGACGTACGTCAGTCAAATGAAGCCGTCCATCTTTTGACCTTTAAGGTTTTCCTTTATCTCCGATTTAGAGATATAATAAATATCTTATTAGCCTCGTTTTTCTCGGTCCGTACGGTAAGTTACGGATCCTCGTTTTTTTCCGCGCGCCTGGGCCATAAATCGAGGGAAAAAAACTCGGTCCGTAACTTACGGTACGGACCTCGAACTCGGCTAATAAGAGGTATTCATAATAACGAGTACATTTAATTTTCTACCATTAGCAATCATACACTGCTTATTATCTCGACTTTGTCGGTGTAATCCGTTGAAATTTTCTGTAAATTCTGGTCATCTTTCACTATGTTTGGACGCATTATAGTATGTGATTATTGAAGTAAATGCAAGTGGTCTTTCAACCGATAAAATTGGTAAGAAAGCGAATAAAGCATTTTAAAGGCCCATCGTCACTTTTTCTAGGGGGGTACAATTCTCAAAATTCCCGCTTGAAAGTGGTGGGTACATATTTTTAAGATCACTTGAAATGGGGGGTACATTTATTGTTATTGTTATTGAGGATCTAAGATATTTTCCCTTAACAGACTTTTCGCGAACTTCTGACCTCTTCTCTTGCCAATTCAAAGACTTTTCTAACTCACCGGTACAATCGCTCGATATTTTTGTTGCAGCCATATTGAAAGCTATGTAACCAAGCCTCTTCATTCTCACCTCTCAACATTCAACACACAGGCTACCCAAAACATTACATATGGCAGAGGGCGGGTACGATATAAAAACTATGATTGCATAGGAGGGTATGTTTTTCTAGAACTGTTTTTTTGGGCAGGGTACATTTTGGTATCGGTAGATTAACTTCTCAAACTCATTAATTATGCATGCAGTGGAGAGCCAATCAATGAGGGATATTTTGGTCAGGTGGATGAATCTTGATACCCAATGAAACACCAGATAAAGATCTCACCGTGTTTCATCTGAGATCAAACATGTTTTTCATCTGAGATCAAACACTTGCATTTTAATGAGGTTTTTATTCATAATACAACTCGTACATTGTTAAACATGCGAGAGAGTAAACATTAGTACAAGTTCGATAACTCTAAATTTTTACTCCCTAAATAATTGCAATTCAGCTCACCTTCGGTCGCTATTATCAAGGGCATTTAATGCGTCAGCGCCATTCCGTTCTTCAAGATAACGTCGGATACCACAAACCATTCCGTAAATAGTTTTCGCGGGATATCTCTCACCGGTCTTCTTAGCCACTTCCATAACAAATTTACTAAGCCAATAATTTAAGCTCAGCGCGTCCATTTCTTCGAGTCTTGTAGAGAGCGTCGAGACTTTATGCAAGTCATAATCCTTGAAAAGGCCTCCTGGATCTAAAACGGGCGCTTTAATCGTCCGAGCAAATTGCCATTCACTAAAACTCGACAGGGCCCATTTGTTCTTATACTTCGTTGATAGGGGGACAGCTTTCTCCACTAAGTCTTCTTCTTCGCATGACGTTCTCGGCTCTCGAAACCTTACAGCTTTCGGCGCACCTTCTTCAGAAATGGTCGGACGCCAACTGTGATCAACAACAAGTCCTCATGCATATAAACGTGTTTTTTCGGCAAAGCGCAAAAAAATTATCACTGAATAATTTATCATTGTTTGCTTTGAGAAACATGTCACTGCATAATTTCCTATTGTTTCATTTGAGAAGACATGTCAAAAACTCGGGATTTTTGCTTTCTTTTGTTCTTTTCTTTTCTTTTTCTATTTTGTTTGCAATTAGGCGCCGATTGAGAAGCTATATCAAAAACTCGTGCTTCGGGTTTCATCAGGGGTTCCAAACACCTCGAAACAATAAAAGCACTCGGCCGAAGCGGCCTCGTGCTTTCATCTGTTTCTCGGTGTTTGGAACCCCTGATGAAACCCTCGCACTCGTTGTTGATATATTACTTGAAAAACCACCAACCTTCCCTGCGACGTAATAAACGAGCCGAGAAGTGTTTGTATTTTGTGGGCTGTTCTGTTGGCGTATCTGATTTGCATCGGGCATAATTAGAGATTATAATTAGTGAGCTCCGCTGGTGGAGGACGTTTTATCGGCTTCAGAAGTTGGCATCGAAAAAAAAATCGACGGCTAGGGACAGGGAAAACCTCCTTCAACTTCCATGGAATATTTCACATAATTGCTGGCAAAAACGACTCAGCCGGCGAGCCGAGAAGTTCAAGCTTTTTCTGTTGTTTAAATCTCCAGGGGGCATTATTCATTCCGGTCGAACGGTCACGTTTATCGATGGTAAGATTCAAATGTCAACTCACAGTATCTGGAAAACGAATGTACTAAACAATTACAATGAAAAGATTCGAAGGTAAATCTTAACTAGTAGGCAATCTAATATACCTATTTCCTTTCCACGGACAACCGAATTTCCGAGCCAAACCTTCTGAAGGTCTCGTTTCTTGACAACCGACCTCTAGCCTTCGGCGGCGTTGCTTAGAAAAGTTAAACGTATCGGTGACGATGGAATATGAACCTTGAATATGAACTAAATATTTGAAAGAAATGATCTTGAAGTTAATAGACGTAAACCAACCAATGAAATGTCGAGTTTTGACAGTGAGTTTTTTACTGCACGCTCTACACGCTCTCGCTGTCGTTTTCATGCCAATGAAAATGCAAATTCTCAAATTGTTTTGTGCAATCAAGGTTTAAATAATTCAAAAAGAAACTTTTTAAAGCAACCGAGACGATAACAACAGGGAAAACGTAAGTTAAAAATTTTTAAATTACCTCGCAATTATTCCAAATTGTTTCAGGACTTTCAGTAATTTGTCTAATGTTTGGGAGTTGAATTCGCAAGGAAGGAGTTTATATTTAGACAGAGAAAGGAAACCTCTAATTTGGTCATTTGACGTTGTTGTTTTGCAGAGAACGCAAAGAAATTTACCAAAGTGTGTAACGCACGTGCAGAGCCGTTGTTTTGCTAATTAATCCATTGTTTTTTCCACGTTCTCGTTGCCGTCGCCGAAAAGCCTAGGTAAATTGATTTTACCTAGGTAAATCAAATTTACCTAGGTAAAAATGCTTCGTGTAACCGCGGCTATTGGTTACAAAACGGAGCTGTCTCCCATTCTTACTAAAAACCCGCGATGTCACGCGAATTGCCGGTGACCGCCCGCGAAACGGTGTTCGGCTACCTTAGCGGGGTTGTTTTGACTGTTTCACCTGTTTAATTAGTTTAGCACGTTTTCATCGCCTCAACCGGAAACAGATTATTTGTTAGAAAATTAGAGGGGGTGTGGTGGGGGGAGAATTTTCAAGTATTCTTTTTACAGACCTTTTTTTTCCCCGAAGATTACTGAAAGATCGAGAAACGAAAACAATATTTTCCTATCGGCCACATGCCATTACAGATTTTCGAGCTGTCTCTCATTTTTCTAACAGATAGTGGAGCGAGAGAAAACATGTTAGCGAGCGCGAAAGTTAATTCCTGTGAGGCGACTTTCACCTGCTCCACTATCTCTTAAAAAAATGAGACTGCACATAGTGTACATTGGCATGCAGGCCTCTTTTGTTTAATTCTACCCTACCTCGATCCCCACCTTTTCCAAACACTCATACAGATTTTATGCCTATGATTCCATGATATAACAATTTCATGATACAATAATAATTATTGTATCAAAAATAGTTATCATTCGTGTTATTTTATCCGGTGTTTAAATTGGCCAAGACATTACTACGTCACTGCAAATAACTGCCTTCAAATAATTGTTTTTCTGCAAATAATGGTCTGCTTGTGTGCAGTATAGTCCACTTCCAATCACAATGGCGACGTGTTTCTCCGAGTTATTGGAGTCGCTGAGCGATTTTACTTGTTTATAATTGATCTGCTCGCCACTGACAAATCACGATATTTCGCTCAGCCTCATCCAATAATTGCTTATTATTTTTCAGTATATAATAATATGTACCACGTGTTAAAATAGACTGCAATAAGTCGCTGATTTTCCTTCAAGGATAGTTGAGTGATGCAATCCAAGATTGGGGTGACCTATGAGCTATGACCTATGAGACCTATGTTGCTGAATCCACATGCAACAAGGAATGAGGGTGAAAACCTATGCAAAGGGCACTCCCTCCCTCTTCTGTCATTTTAAACATTTTTGCATGCCCACATGTAGGGCTGAGAAGTGAAGGACGACTGCAGGTAGTCTCTGTGTATTGCTAAATTTATGACATCATTATAATAATTATGCATTTCATCATATAATAATGACATACTTATTCCTGGGAACTCCACGTGGAGCATAAGTCCTTAATCAATAATAATTAAAAGCAACATATATAATAATTAATAGTCACAGACTAGAATTGATATATTGATATATTAATTTAGTTGCCATAGCAGTAAAAAAGTGACTAATAAGGCTAATTAACCCTTTGAATGCCAAGGACATATAATAAAGCTAGACAAGATGGTGTTAAAGTGCCTATCACCCCTAGAAAGTTATTTTCAGAATCAACTCTATGTACATTGAATAGTTGAATGGTAAAATATTTCTTGTTTTGAACGTCGTGTTAGTGAGTTATAGAGATTTGAATTTTCAAAATGCTAATTAGATGACGTCAACCCGGGAATCATTTATTATACAACTACTTGTTTTCACCTCCAAGTAATATTTTTTACGAATCATTTGACTATCCACAGTTTATTTTTAGTATTTATCAAATTAATTATCCTCAAGCTTTAAACTGCGTATTGTAAATTGGCGTAGAAATAATGGCAAATCCCCGGTTGACGTCATCTAATTAGCATTTTGTAAATTCAAATCTCTATAACTCACAAACGCGACGTTCAAAACAAGAAATATTTTACCATTCAACTATTCAATGCACATAGAGTTGAGTCAGAAAATATCTCTCTAGGGGTGATGGGCACTTTTAACTTTAAGAGCGACATTAAGGTCGACACATGCAGCATACATAGTCATTTCTGTCCTTAACGCAGTCACATGATGCATGTACCCACACTTTACAATGGCCACACTCCATCCAATCAACTATATTTCCATCACTGCTGGGAGGATCTTCCTTAAAACAGAAAGCACAAACATCTGCCTCAATGTTTTCTAGTTCTTGTGCTGTAGTGTCTGACAGTAAGGAGTTCTTTGGTTTACTTTTTTGTTTCTTTTTCGTAGAAAAAAGCGCTTCTGTCTCTCATCGAGTTTAGTAGTAGTAGGTCAGCATTTTACTCTGTTTTACGGCCTAGCAAGTGCCTAGCAAGTGCCTAGTCAATGACGTCACAAAATGCCTTCCTGCATATGTAATAAACTGCCTATATCTATACCTATTCCTTTTGTGTTATTCTGAAACAATAGACCGACCCAAACCTGCCCGCTCTATTCCAACTCACTTCAAAACAAAACACAACTGACACAGATATACTTTACAGACAAAGCATTGACCAGGACTCGAACCTGGGTTACTGCGGCCACAACGCAGTGTCTTTACCACTAGACCATCAAAGCTGTGGTCGATATAGCTGAATAAACTAATTCGAGGGTTCCGAAACATTCAAGTTTAGAAGCAATAAAATTGCACAGTATAAAAAAAACCGCTTGTTATTCGTATTTATCGGAACGTTCTTATTGCCGCTTCATCGCTAGACTCTATATCGATTTTCAGTTTCCCAGACATCACCTTCAAGTTTTAATTTCTTTCTCGGTAGCTTCAAAGTTCAAACTTTTAATTATGCTGAACTATAAATTTGCATGGAAAATTAGCACCTCGGAAAAATTAACAAAGCAGACAATTACATGCGCGTGCTAAAACAATAAACCCACACTTTGTTTAAGTTTAAACTATATTTATTGATAACAAGCAATTTCATCATTATACAGACAATTTTGATGGAAAGGAACAGACAGAGTTCATTTATTCTTTTTCATCGGGTTTATACAAAGTACTCTTTGATTCCCTTGGTTTTTTGTGTCTCGCCGCACTGCAATCATCGTTTCGGGTGTTATTAATCCTCTTGAATCTCAGCCGGAATACTTGTAAGGCTCAGCTCTATATCTGTAACGCCGCGATCGCCTTTTAGGTTTATCGTCACCAACATCTAAGTAATTTACTAATAGGCCATTTCCGAGTTACGTTATGCCTCGTTGTCAAAGCGAGGCTTGGTGCACAACCTTTCATATGAAAATGAGTTTTATTTGCATTTGAATAAAAACTCATTTTCATATGAAAGGTTGTGCACCTAGCCTCGCTTTGACAACGAGGCATAACGTAACTCGGAAATGTCCTATTGGATTCGAGGTCGTTTGCGCTTCGGTGCTGGCGAGGGTGTTTGTACTGTGGGGGGAGGGGTCAAGTCGGCTGGATTTAAGGGTGGTGGCGTTACTGCGGAAGTTTCTTGTATGGTGGGCGCTACATTTGGAGAGGGTGTCGCGATAAATGGATTTAAGGGTGTAGAGGTTGTCACCGCTGTTACTGCTGTGGGTTCTTGGATAATGGTGGGTAAATTATCTTTCGGATGACTTGCAAATCTTCTTTTCATTTCATCAGACTGTTGGGGTCTTCCATTCAATTGATGTTTAAATGTCAGATATCTGTTTTGCAGCTCAAGGTACTGTTTGGCTTTGTCATATTCACCAAGGTCTGTACGAGAAAGAAGGTTGTCCATTCTGTCCTGTAGTGCCTGCATGGCTGAGAGAACTGGAGACGTCGAAAGGTTCTGTTGTCTGTGATACTTTAGTAGCTCCTGAGAAATATTGTCTTGTACCTCTGTTTGATTAAATTGTTCTTCACCGGGAAGTACATTCGTTCGCAGTCTACAATTATCTTGTGTGGTTGTTTTTAAATCCACCAGGAGATAACCATAGGGTCTTCGTACAGTCTCTTCGTACTGGTTTATAAAGAAAACCGTTTGCCCAGGATACATTTGCTTGGCTAGAGTCAAAATTTGCAGTTTGTCTCTAGGTTTCTTGAAAAGGACCAAGTAGTGACTGTTTAAACTGATGCTTCGGCTTTCCTTCCCCTGATGAAATAGATTCTGTACGATATAAATGACACTCAGGTTGTGGTGATGAGAACCTCGTGTAAAAAGGTTTACAATTCGTTTGTCTTTGCCGGCGTCAATCATCTGATCGTCAAAAACGATTAAGTTCCGTTTGTTGACATCGAAATAGGAATCGTGTTCCAACGCGGGAGGAATACCCTTGACAAATTGAATTTGAGCAATTTGTGGTATTGTGACTAGCATTTGTATGTACGCGGGCTGCCATTGTGAATAACACCAGACAATCCTCTCGGGTGGTGGGTTTATCACGTCTGAGGCCTGTTGTAACAGTGATTGAACCCAAAACATTTTCCCCGAACCGGTCATCGATCCTGCAACCATACAAGTAAAAGGGTGCTCGAAGTGAAACCGCTGACACTTTTGTGTAGAAATCGGCATTGCTTTAAATTGAGTGAAAGTAGGACTGGTGTGTTTATTGGTCATATGTCTTTGCATACTATCTTTCCTGCTAAATGTCTTCTCACAAACGGGACAGGACAAATTCAAGTCAACTCAATGAAAGCTCAATGTGAACTGAGAAAAGACGATTGTTGCTCACTTATATAGGCTAGTTCCTTCTCAATTCTATTGTTTTCACCACCACCACCACCACCACAATTCTATTGTTTTCACCACCACCGCCGCCGCCACCACCACCACCACAATTCTATTGTTTTCACCACCACCACCACCACAATTCTATTGTTTTTTTCCTTCTATTCCACGATATAAGACAGTAACTCACTATTCTTAGCTCATTCTACAGTTATGTCTCAAGTAGTAAAGAACAACCGGGGTTTTCTACAGCTCTTAGCTAATGGTCCCGATCATCAGCGTCAATTTCTCTTAAGAACAGCTTCTCCACAACAGGTTCACGCCTTGTTACATATTCTTTATAATGTTCTTACGGAAAACATTCCCTGTCCTGAAACAAACAAGCGTGTTTTGATCCCACATAAGGATGCTCTTATTAATCTGGCCAACCAAAACGTTCCCTACAAGAGAAAGAAGCAAATACTTGTACAAGAGGGTGGTGGCTTTATACAAGACTTATTGGCCCCCGTTGTTACAAGCTTGGGCGTTTTGATGCTATAACAGAAACTATGCATCGTTGCACTGATCATTTGAAGCTTGTCTTTAACGAGTACGGATCGATATGAAGAGAAACGTAGACTGGGATGAAGAAGAAATGGAGAGCGGAATGGAAGACACTATAATCTTCGATGAGGACAACGATGACGAGGAAGACAACGAGGAGCCGAGAATAAAAGATGTTTTACGCAATCTTTCCAAAGCGGTGTCAAAAAAACGTGCTTCTGATTTGTTGCATAGCATGGCCGCTTCCAAAGATATCCTGTTTTGGGCACCTAGGGGCCAATTACTCCGAAATCAACGCATAATATCCGTGACAAACATCGCAGAGCTGGTTGAGTATGTGCTACTTCCCCATAAGGATGATGTAGCCCGACCCCGTGCGCTTAATACCTTTTTAGATAGACTCGCAGAGTTGGGAATTGATAAGCGTTTAATCAAGAATAAAAAACTGTTGAGCGATTTTTTAGAGAAAGAAAAGATCTATCAAGAACAAAAAGAATCCGACGAGACTTATGAAGGAGATTCAACCGACAACGAAGGGGAGGAAACGCTTCTGAGAACAGTCCGGCCGATGAGTCTGAAGAGAGCGACCAAGAAATTAAAAGTGATGAAGAGAATGAAGGAAATTCAACCGACAACGAAGAGGAGGAAAGCGCTTCTGAAAGCAAGAAAATAATTCAGACAAAAAGTCAAATTCCATGTCATCATTGCGAGAGTTCAAATGTGCATGTAACCGGAGTCGTGAAATGTGCCAAATGCTTTTGGCATGATAATAAAAAGATTTGCCCCATATGCGAGCACAAGATTCCTTTGGACAAAACTAAACACGTGAAAGAGACCCTTGCTCGTTGCGATGATTGCAGTGCGGTGAGACACAGAAAACCAAGGGAATCAAATATAGTTTGAACTTAAACAAAGTGTGGGTTTATTGTTTTAGCACGCGCATGTAATTGTCTGCTTTGTTAATTTTTCGGAGGTGCTAATTTTTCATGCAAATTTATAGTTCAGTGTTCGCATAATTAAAAGTTTGAACTTTGAAGCTACCGAGAAAGAAATTAAAACTTGAAGGTGATGTCTGGGAAACTGAAAATCGATATAGAGTCTAGCGATTAAGCGGCAATAAGAACGTTGCGGTAAATAAGAATAAGAAGGGTTTTTTTTATACTGTGCAATTTTATTGCTTCTAAACTTGAATGTTTCGGAACCCTCGAATTAGTTTATTCAGCTATAATATCGACCACAGCTTTGATGGTCTAGTGGTTAAGACACTGCGTTGTGGCCGCAGTAACCCAGGTTCGAGTCCTGGTCAAGGCTTTGTCTGTAAAGTTTATCTGTGTCAGTTGTGTTTTGTTTTGAAGTGAGTTGGAATAGAGCGTGCAAGTTTGGGCCAGTCTATTGTCTCTATTGTTTCTATTGTTTCAGAATAACACAAAAGGAATAGGTATAGATATAGAGCGTTTTCACTCACGTAACCTTCAGTCCCGTGGGACTCAAATGACAAAGGCCATGGCAGCCATGTTGGTGTTCCTAACAAAAGAAGTTAATTAAAATTATTTTGTACGGGAACACCAATATGGCGGCTATGACGTCAAGTGAAAACGCTCTATAGGCAGTTTATTACATATGCAGGAAGGCATATTGTGACGTCATTGACGCATATTGTGACGTCATAGGCACTTGCTAGGCACTTGCTAGGCCGTAAAACGGAGTAAAATGCTGACCTACTACTACTGAGTTTATTTGAAGGATAAGATTTAGTTTTCAAATATTGATGATCAGTGCCGATAACAGTGAGTCCCCGTGCCACTGATATTGCCGAGCGTACGTGTCGAATTGCTGCGTGAATGGTATCGCTACTAGGGGCATATTGGATAATGTCTGTAAGTTCCGCAATCACGCTCAGCGCATTTCTTCTTACGTCTTCTATTTCAGTGAAGTTTTTATCTCCTTGCTGATGGGAACCAGGTTTGCTAAATCGTCGCGAATCTCTTCAACACTGTTGGGAAGTTCTAATTCTTTTGAATCGTTGATAGGCTCGGTCATGCTAACAGCATGGATGTGAGTACAAACCACACCCCTAATGACACCGACGACGGCGTTAGGGCACAAAAGCATGGTATCTTGCTGCATGGTATTTAATTGGCTTAGCACCCATTGCACATGGTCAGTGGTCAGCCACCCTCGACTTCCTGATGCAGCAAGGCGGAAGAGTTCATTAGGAATCAAACCTAAACGTTAAAGGTAGAAATGTCACGCAACTTGTCACGACTAATTAAATTTCCGTAAAAGCTCTATAAAGGTTTTGCACGGCAGCCATGTTGCATGGCAGGAACAATGAAAATGTTTTGCATAAGAAAGAACATCTGCTAGGCTCATTCGTGAATGTGCTGATCTCATTTGTATACCTATCCGTGATATTTTTAACCAATCAATAAGTCAAGGTATATTTCCAGATGATTGGAAATGCGCAAAGGTTACCCCACTTTTTAAACAGGGCGATCGGGACGATCTAAACAATTATCGTCCAATTTCGGTTATCTCAGTTGTTGCCAAAGTCTTTGAAAGAATCGTCTATGATCAATTATATGCCTATCTAGATGAAAACGAAATCATCTGTAAATATCAATCAGGTTTTCGTACTATTCACTCAACTGTCACGGCTCTCCTTGAAGCCACTGACGCTTGGGCGTATAATATCGATCGTGGTAATGTCAATGCCGTTGTTTTCTTAGATCTAAAAAAGGCTTTTGACACAGTTGACCACGGGCTACTTTTATCAAAATTAAGCAATTATGGCATATATGGTAATGCACATCGATGGTTTAAGTCATATTTAGAGAATCGTACCCAAATGTGCTCTATTAACGGATCGCTCTCAAAAAGTTGTCTTTTAAGTTGTGGTGTTCCCCAGGGGACGATCCTAGGACCACTACTATTTCTATTATATATTAACGATCTTCCAAATTGTCTCTTAAACTGCGAGCCGAGGATGTATGCTGACGATACCCACCTTACTTACGCAAGTAATAATGCAGACGACATTCAATTATATCTAAACCAAGATTTAGAAAACGTTTACAATTGGCTGAAAGCAAACAAACTCACTCTAAATATGACTAAAACTGAATTTATGCTTATCGGATCTAGACAGAGGCTAAGTACTCTCACGGATTCCCCAGCACTTGCAATTAAAGATCTTCAAGTTAACCGGGTCACTACCACAAAATCACTTGGGGTGACCATTGATGACAAACTTGGCTGGAGTGACCACATCGAGAAAGTCACAAAGAAAGTCGCTTCTGGTATTGGGGCCATGAAACGAATTAGGCACCTCGTTCCTCAAGCGACCTTATACTTAATTTATCAAGCATTGATACAGCCACACTTCGACTACTGCAACATTGTTTGGGGAAACTGTGGGATAACTCTGCAGAATAAACTACAAAAGCTACAAAACAGAGCAGCCCGTGTTTTGACCTATTCAGACTATGACGTAGATGCTGGTAATCTATTAGAACTCCTAGGATGGAAAAATCTTGCTTGCCAGCAACAAATTCAAAGAGCTACGATGGTTTATAGGTCTCTACACGGGTTGGCTCCAAACTATCTAAGTTCTAAATTTGAGAAGCGAGAAATTAGTTACAACCTAAGGGACTCTGAGGATAAACTTAATGTTCCATTGCCGCGCACAAACTATTATAAAAATAGTTTCAGTTATAGTGGCGCCATGCTCTGGAACAGCCTTTCTCATAATGTAAGGAAAGCTGAGTCCCTTGGGCAATTTAAACGACTTCTCAAAGAGGAACTATAAGGCACGGCATTCGTGGAAAGCAGCTTTTTATTATTTATTAAATTCTTCATATATAGATATTTTTTAATATTAGTTTATTGCTTTGTGTTAGTATTATAATGATTTTTAGCTGACGAATTTTTACCGTGTTTAAATAAAGATTATCTATCTATCTATCTATCTATCTATCTATCTATCTATCTATCTATCTATCTATCTATCTATCTATCTATCTATCTATCTATCTATCTAACATTCTTTTCCATAGGGAAAAGAATCTATTGTTCCTGCCATGCAACATGGCTGCCGTGCAAAACCTCTATTAAGCTCCCGGGAGGCTTATTTAATTTCAGGCCCTAGAGAGGGGTGGGGGTGGGGGTGGGGGGGGGGGGGCTGAATGACTTTTACAATTCCTAACCCATGTTTTCGTAAGCTGTAGTATAATTAACATTTTCTGAGAATGCCACGGAAGAATCGAATAACTTCTTTAAAATAATAAAGATAAGATTCTGATTTCAGACGATAAAGTATGCGAGATTTTGGAATTATAACTTTTTCATGAAACGTTTCTGTTTTTCATGCAATTTGCCCAGAGTGCGTTTGTACCCCAATTTCAAGAATCGCGCATTCGGGCATTGCGTAATTTTTTTGGGCAAAAGAGTCACCGCCCCCCCTCCAAGTCCGAAGGTGCCCGTGCGCCTATGAACGTCATTTATACCCTAACGCAACGTTACTTCTTAAAATAAAGACCAAGTGTCAATAGGAAGCCCTGGGTCACGACATATATCATGTTTCATGTTTATTTTTATACTACAAATAATAAGTGGTCTCATTCGTGATTGATCTATCAGTGGCGGATCCAGGGGGAGGGTCGGGGGGGTCCGGACCCTCCCCCCCCCCCCCCCCCCCCCATCAGACCTGTATCTCCCATGTGGTTCATAACAAATAGAATAAAATTGTTTTATACGTAGTTTCACTTCCACCAATTGACTGATTGTCAAGTTTTTGACTTAACAAACGCTTTTTGACTCTCATGAATTCCGGAAATGGCGTTTTAGCGGGTAAAATCGGAAAAATGTTTCGGGGGACATGCACTCGGACCCCCCCTTTCAGAAATTCCTGAATCCGCGCCTGTCTATATTCGTGGTGGAGGTTTTAGAAACGGCATAAAGAAAGTCCTCCTCAGTATGACCATATATGCAGACAATAGGGTAATAGATAGACTCACCGTATGTTGGGAGTAGATCGTCTTCAGGTTTATCCCAGATCATGGTTTGAAATGCATCGATTGTTGATGCAGCGATTGCTCGCTTTGTTTGGGGCTGATTAAAGCCTGACTTCAAGCCTTTAGCGAACCACGCGATCTCCCCTTTAAAGGCCAGGGGCTTCTGTCTCCGGCGGATTTCTTCGGAAGCATTCATTTCCATACGAATCGAATACGAACAATGAAATAACTCAAGATTATTGGAGTGTATTGGACCGAGATATATATTTTATTCAGGAACAAGTTTCCTGCTAAAAAGTTTAAAACGAGCAGGCTCAGAGTTTTAGTGTCCAGTGCATTTTCGGCTTGGGTCACGCGCTGTCTCTAATGGCATTTCCCAAGCGGGGTCCCAAGGTCTAACACCCTTGCGTTCGCAGTCATATCACTCGGTTTTTATTCTCGTTTGCGCGCCTGACGATCTTTTGAGAAAAATGAAGGTCTCTGAACCGACTTATTCTGAAGCTGTGTAAATAATGACGCTGAAAATAACACCAAAATGTACGAACATTCTCGCCTGGATAAGCCTCAGTTCAAATGCTAGAACAAAGCATAGTGAAGGTTGCGTGACGGAAAAATAACAGACACCCGGGATTAAGTTATATTTCCGCGGGAAAATCGATCACGAGTTTTTGCGGCGTGTTCGAAAGATCGAAACAGTCAAAATTTAGAACGGTCATAATTCAACTTCATAACTCGACGGAATGGATTTTAGGAGTCTTAGTTTTCGTGATCACGAAAACACTAAGATGGGTCTAAGGTCTTAGGTCTTAGTTTTCGAAGGTCTTATTTTCGTATCACCCCAAACCGATCTACAGCATTTCTCTATCATTAGGAGAAGAATGGTGCTGACATGTATCGGTTGAGTTTAGATTGCTCTTTGGCCATGTGCCACAATTGTTTGTGGCGTGACCGTTGAGCAGACTTTTCTCGTATCTCTTTCTAGAATGATTAGCGCCCGGGGGGGGGGGGGGGGGGGTGTACTCGGGTATATTTTGGGTGGGTATGTGCCGCCCGGGTTTATTTGGACCCCGTTTTAGAAAGAATTTGCAGTCAAAATGATACCCCGTTCTAAAAAATAGGTCAATTTTTAATACCCCGTTCTAGGAAAAATGGCTGCTGATAATTTGAAGCTTTCGTGCGTTCGAAATATTATACCCCGTTCTAGGAATGTCTCTAAAATGGATACCCCGTTCTAGATCAGGAGTCCCAAAATCACGACCCCGTTGGGCAGCACATACCCGTATAGGTATTTTTGGGGAGTACCCCCCCCCCCCCCCCCCCCCCGGGGGGGATTAGCGACAGATTTGTTTGGTGTGGCGAAACTCCCTGGTGTACGGACGTATACAAAACATGGACCTGGGTCCATGGACCACCCCTGTGGACCTGGTCCATGGACCACGTCGTGGACCCGGTCCATGGACCACCTGATGGACCACCCTTAATTTTTGTCAATTTTAATTTTTTTCCCCTGAATTTTACTGTCAGTATAAAGGATGGACTGCCGATTGGGGACAGGGTATAAAACACAGTCTTAAAGGCCTCACTTGACTATACGTACTTTACTTCATTTACGATGCTACTGAAGGACGACAATAAATGTTTACTGAACTTAGACTTGGGCCGAGTCTACTTCGTCCCACATTTGACCATGCTCCCAACATGTGGCTTTGATAGCTCAGTTGGTGGAGCATCGCACCGGTAAGGTCACGGTTTCGATTCCCGTTGAAAAGCCCTGATTTTTTTCAGGCTTTTTCGGGCTTGGACACAGTAGCTTAAAGACCTCACTTGACTATACGTACTTTACTTTAAATATGGCATTCACCATCAATCTAATTGCAATTTTACGCTTTTGCCGACATTGCATTTTTTACGCAGTCCGATTCCTGGCCGGTACTGTTGGGGCAGAAGCATGTAAAGTTTTAGTGCTCTTCTCACAGAGTACTGCTGGGCCAAGTCCCAAGCTACTATTTTTATAGGATGCAGACAATCCCATGTGCTTTTCTTTTTCGCTGTGCATGTGCAGTCAAGAAATACTGATAAAATGAAGCCTAGTGGAATATAAACAAACACATGCACAAGCCACCAAACTGATTGTTTTGTTATTGTTTCTAGGTGCTTCGTGGATATTCACGAAGAGCAGCGTTTTCATTTTGAGTTCTCGGTGAGAGAAGAGGAAGCAGGAGGGGAGGCCGTGCTCGAAACGTAAACACCGCACTTTGCAAGTATCCACGAAGCACCTAGAAACAATAACAAACGAAACCAATCTTTATCCTGTTCCGACACTATACATCAGTATGTGTTTGTTTATACTCCACTAGTCTTCGTTTTATCAGTATTTCTTGACTGTACATACAGCGAATCCAAAAGAACAGCTCATGGACCTCATGGGATTGTCTGCATCCCATAATAATTATAGTAGCTTGGGACTTGGTCCAGTCCTTCTTGTTCTACTTGCGTCTTGATGTTGCTACTTGATGTTAAACGCCATATTTATTTAAACTTAAGACTGTGTTTTATACCATGTCTCTAATCCGCAGTCCATCTTTTATAGTGACAGAAAAATTAAAATATATATATATTAAAATTGACGAAAATAAGGGTGGTCCATCAGGTGGTCCATGGACAGGGTCCACGAGGTGGTCCATGGACCAGGTCCACAGGGGGGTCCATGTTTTGTATACGTCCCTGGTGTACATGCACTTCACGTCAACAATGAAGCTCATTTGTGCAGGAATGCCAAAAACTGGCACTAAATCGATCGCTAAAGCTTTGCGTTACCTGGGATTAACGGTCTTTGACTGGGAAGAGCAGGTCTTTGACTTTCTAGATCACTGGGTTGATGTTTACCAAAATGGCGCCCGGCCAGATGTGAAGCGAGTTTATCAGAATGCTGATGCAGTGGTAGATATCTGTGGAAACTTCTTCTGGGAGGAAATATTGGAAGCTTTTCCCGACTGTAAAGTGATTCTAAGCGGACGCGATGAAGACTTCTGGTTAAGAAGTTTGGTAAATCACCTCGAAAAAGCAGAGGCTATGAAATCACACACCGTGTCTTTATTATCGCCAACGAGAAGAAAGATGAACTGCATTGTCGATTGCCACCGTAAAGCTGTCCTTGGCTCTTGCAACGCCAAGTCAACCTGTGTTTTCAGAAAGCGATACCGTATACACAATCACCGTGTTAAGACCATTGTTTCCCCTGACAAGTTGTTGGTGTACAACGTAAAACAAGGTTGGCGACCACTTTGTAATTTCTTGGGCTGTGAGGTTCCAACAGTTGTCTTCCCTCATGAAAATATCAACGGAGAAATATTTCCTAAGACTTTGGCGTCCTTGTCAATGACACGATTTGGTCGGCAAGTGAAGTGGGAGGTACAGAGAGCTGTTCTTCTCATTATTTCTGTTTTCGTAGTGATTGTAAGTGTTTATCTGGCTATTTCCCATCAGTAAATTTCATGCACAGTTAAGTCAACAGACGTTTAATTATGATCTAAGGAGATTTCGCACTCACACACGCCAAAAGCGCCTGTTATGGACGTTATGCAGGCTAAGCAGAGTATGCCTTGATGAGGGTGACGGCTGCAGCAGCATCTTGTAGAGTTGTGTCTTTGTCTTGAAGTGTTCATGAGGGCTGTTTGACAGAATGAAACAAGAGATGGTCAAAAAACTGAGTCAACTTTAATTTAGGAGACTCAGTCTGGCCGGACACTGTTATCGTCACCCAGAGCTTTCAGCCAATAAGGTCATCTGGGAACTGGAGCATGGTAGGAGAGACCCTGGACGAAGAGAGACCACTTAGGTCAAGGGAACTGAACTGGATTGGAATCAAACCTATTTAAAGGAGCTATGCCATAGTAATTTTAAGGTTTTTGGGTCAAAACTGCCCCAAATTAAAACTAAGTACCTTTGTCGTACACGAAATGCTAATAGAACACTAAGGGGAAGATATCAAGTGAAATTTCTAAGAGAAAATAAACCATAATCAGAGTTTTAGCGAGATTTTCAAGACAGAAGCAATTTTTTCAAGATGCAATCCACTTCCATCCTGGCCATCTGCAGCCCAAGACACTTATTTTTACTCTTAGAGCACAAGTACAATAATTTTAAACGAAACTGAACTCTTATTATTTTTGGGTTTTCACTGATATAAAGATGTCTTGTGGCTTTTTAAAGTAATAATAATAATATTTATTTTAATTTATTAATTAATTTAATTAATATTAATAATAATGACGTAACCCATTTAAGCTAGACATTACCCCATTGGCTCCTTGCTGTATTTATATATGTAGTGTGAGAAGTGTCTCCTCCATAGTTTCTTACATGACTACATAGTCCTTTATTTCAGCAAAGATATAAAAGGCTGCTTTTTGTACTGACGGTCCGTCTTGCCAGCAGGACTCGACAGTAGCTTCATCCAAAGTGTAAAAAGGGAAATTTATTCAAAATCACCTCTAAAAAAGTGCCCCCTTTTCCCCGCCCCGCCAAAAAAACAGGAGCGAACCATGCCAGAACTTGTGGCCCCTGTGCCTTGGAATTCAAGGGACTCGCTTTCACAATCTCGTCTTTTTTGGCGGGTCTCTCTAGGTATTTATCTTTGCATTTGGAACGTGTGAACGGCTGCCTTCAAATATATGCCCAAGCCTTACGCACTTTCAGCGGAATTATGAATAAAAGTTTACATCCCATCCGAATCAACTGACCGACTGAGTGAATTTGCCCCTGACTGCTGTAACCCGTTTAACATTTTGCATATAATTTCGGGACCGTGACTGTCCTGATGAAATAACTAAATTTTGCTTATACCCTGTTTCCATGTTATATTGCCAAATGCCACCAAATTATATTTTGCAGAGCAAAACAAAAGTAGTAGTTTGGAGGTAAAAAGCACTGATCACAAGGATGGAAGTGGAGTTTAGATCAAATCTGGTTTCGTGACAGGTGGTCAAGAAATCAAAACTGTCATTCTTGTGGAATTTCGACGTTTTTACCCATTATTTTGTCTCTTTAGTTAATATTTCTTTGCTTTCATCACTTTTGCCCATTTTTTCTTCCTGTTTCAAGAAAATAAAATGAGCTCCTGGCCATGAAAACACGATATATCAGCCAGGACAAACTTTGCTGGGCCCCAATTCACGGTGTTTGACTGCAAAGAGCAAATAATCAACTTTCACTCGGGGTTGTTTTCCAAAATGGTGCCCAACCATGGCCGGATGTAAAGTGTGTAGAGTACCAGTAATCTCAAGCTGATGCAGTTAGTTATGGATATCCCTGAAAATTTTTCTGGTGGGAATACTGGAAGCCTTTCCTGACTGTAATGGCTCAGTCCACTGCAAGCATGACTATCCCCCCCTGCCCCTCTCCCCTGCAGGAATTGTCTGGAATTTTTGGTATCTACTTCATGGTAACACACCATATAGGGATCCTATCATATAAGGATCCTAAAAACTCATTTTAAAATGGTTAGCTTTTATTTACTGTTATGGGTAGTGATATCCAGTAAATAAAAGCTAACCATTTTAAAATGAGTTTTTAGCCCTAAATAAGTGCCGGATTCTTTGATGTGCATAAATTAAAACCCACCATGAAGTATATCCCGAATTTTTCACGTTGTCAGTACCCATGGTGGGGCATACATGTATGACAGTAGGGAATATCACATTATTTACTTCTGAAACTGGAAGGCCTGGCCTGGCCATTCTCACCTTCAGTTGTCAATCAACCATTAAAGTACTGACAACTGACAAGCAACATGCATTATTGCCAAGACCTTTAGTGAAAAAAATTTCAAGTTATATCAGCAGTCTTTGAAATTATGTTTTCCTTTTTTGTATTATTTTGCTTTGGCAATAATCTATTCTCCAAGCACTATCTCTTTGGCAAAATTATATAACACTCTAGTCAACATTACTGCCTAAATTTGTTCTTTACACCCAAGGTATGAAATGATGGAGGTGCCATCCCTTTTAAAGTGTAACTTGTGTTTAAGTACCATACATACCTGCCAACTTAATTTAGTATTATTTATAAAGAGTACACATGCATACATTGTACATGTATATACTATGCATTATCCTACATAATATTATGATAATGTCCATCATAAGCACTATTATGTGATTGTTTTTAGGTGTTCCCACTGAGACATAAGATATAACTATAATGGTGCTTATGATTGTGATCATTATGTCACCAGTCGGTACCAAGCCAAAGCAATCACTTGTCCATTACCATGATTTTGTATAGTCCAATGACTATAATAATTATACTACGAGACCTTGTAAGCACAAAGCTCTCATAGACGGCCACTCGTGCAAGGCAGTTTGAGGAGTGGTGGTTTATTAACCGACAATCCTTTTTTATAAATATACAAAATTCAGCTATAATATATATGTACATGTAACTTTTAATGGCTGGTCTGCTGAATCAGCTAAAGCTACATCCTTCCCATCAGGGTGAGAATAAGATAACACCAGTCGGTACAGACATCAGTTTTCTTGGTTCTCCAGAAAGCTTGTTAGAACACAACATTTAACCCTTTCACTACCAGAGTCATGTTTTCTTGTATACCTGCCAAGTCTCATGCCTTAGGAGCAAGTCTCACGCCTGCGAGTCCAAAACTCTGATCTCACTCCAACTCACACCTGTGGAGCAATTTCTCACACCTGACTTACAGATTTGAGCTATCAGCTTTAACTAATCACATGATCCAATTAAAAATATAGTTACGTTCATAAAAATTTGGCACTTTTTTGTAGGTTTTTATTATTCTGAACATTACATTTACAGCTGGATGTTATTAAACGAAGGTCTGAGGTCCATGGAAACTTTCCAAAGAAACTTACGAATTCTTCTAAACATCTTCAGACATCTTCGTAATAGATTGGGTTGTCTTCGGATTTGGTCGGGTCACCTTTGGAAATCCTGGCACTCCCACAAAAAAATTCTCACGCCTATCACGCGGAAAAAGTTGGCAGGTATACAATTGTGTAAAGTGGTTCTTACTTTTGAGTCTGTGGATGAAATCCCACAGTGAGACCATCCAAATGAGAGCTATTAAGCAATACTTTCCTGTGGTACTGTTTATGAAGCTGTACAAGGTGGTTCTAATTTTTTAGTCTGGATGAAATCCTAAAGTGTGATCATTCAAATGAAAGCTCTTCACCAGTACGTTCTTTCTTCTTTACAAAATGAAATTTACATTTTGATATACATGTAGGTAACTATTTTGGACTGAAAGGGTTAAAAAAGAAGTTCCATTATGAAACTATACAACTCATAATGATAAATAAAAACCATACAAAGAATCTTTCACAAAGTAATCTCTAGTTATTTTGGGTACTGTTGTACAGTCATTTTTACTACTGGCTATCTCAACCTCCTATTTTCTCAAACTCTTCTAGAGTATTCAAGATGACAGGAGTCTAGTATATAGTAAATAATATGCCATTAGGCTAGACTCCAAATGCAGACATCCTTAGGGCTCGTCACATGTTTCTCCCCCATGAACATCTGCTTAACTAAGCCATCACCGCCACATGTCACAGTTGTGTCATGCTGTGCAGTGTAGCCAAAGGGTTAATCATTGCTATCTTGCCCACCATGAGCATAGGTCACATGCAAGTTTTAAATTTGAACAATGCTCTTTTGAAGAAATATCTTCTTGACTTTGTATGAAGTGATTCCTTTATAGCTGAACAGTTGATAGCCTGTGTACAGCCACCCTCTCCCCTCAAGAAAAATCAGAGAAGAAGCGATTATCAACAATGAATCACAGACACCCCTTCTACGATTTTTCTTGGGGGGGGGGGGGGGGGGGAGGCAGCTGTGCACAAGCTAAACAGTTGATTGAAAGCTTTATATACTTTATAGACTGAATATTCCCTCAGTTCAACTTCCTTAACGACATTTGAAGATGGACACAAAACATCAAGAAAACAACTGAGTGAACCAACATAACTGAAAATTTATATTTTGATGACAACAAGGGCAAATTTTATTTTACAAAAGCAAACCATGATTGGTGAACATATTTGTTGGCTGTGTTAAGCAGATGCTCGGGGAGAGGAAAGATTGCATGACAAACATCTATGTTGGAGGCTTCTTTAGATCCTTAATATTACTAATAAACTGAGTCTGAATTTGAAAAAAAATATATATAAATCTTAAAATGCAAATAGTCAATCCAGTAAAATTGTTCCTACAGAAGTGGCAGCTTACTAAAGTGCGCCAATGCTCGGGCTGCGCACTGCACACCAATGTTAAATACTGGGTGTACAGGAGACAGAGCATTCTCTTGTCCACCCACTATTGTCATATTGCTTTGATCCTTGTTGACAAAGTGCTGAGCCACAGAGAGACCACTCAGACAATAACATGTGTGGTAAAAGTCCCGTGATTTGCCAGGTTTGTCAACAAGTCCTCCATGATGAAGTTGACAGTTCATCAACAGATAATCTTGAAGAGCTACTTGATCAAACATCCATTTCTCATTACTAAGTGAACTTCCATCAACAGTAGCAGAAAGAACAGTATGAAGCAAAGGAAATACCCCACCTTGCCAAAACGAGTAGCAGCCATCAACCAGTTTGTTTGTTCTTCCTTGGAAGCCACCCTCGAGACGCATCTGACGGCTAGCCACCCAGCGAAGTAGGCGCTTGTTGTCAATTACATCGTGTTTCCCCAACAACACCAGTGCAGCATATCCGCAAAAGGTATAACCACCATGGGCTTCTAGCCCAGGCTCTCCTGAAAATCCACCTTCGTACGTCTGGCACTTAGCAATCCATTCTGCTGTTCCCTCAAATAAATCTGGCGTGATGATATTTGTGAGGTACGCTGCAACCACTGCACAGTATGCGCCTCTGATATCAACCTCACCATCTCGATGCATTGTAAATGCACCTTCAGGTGTGCGGCAACTTAACAAGAATGACTTGAGCTTTGGTCGGTCTATGACATCATAGGCCTCTTTGGTTCCCAGGATGCACAGCGCGCAAACGGCTGCATATGTCGGGGCAAGGTGAGGGACTTGTTGGGGACCCCCTGAAAAGCCCCCAGAGGGATCTTGGCAGCGCTTGAGGAAACCAGCAGTTCGCGAGTTTTCTTCCAAATTTATTGGCTCACTGAGTAGTTCCAGCCCATGTAAAATCCAATAACATAGCCACGGTCTGCTGGCGTCCAAACATTCATAAGCTTCGGACAAATGATGAAGACCTCGCTTAAGGTAGTGAACGTGTTTCTGGCGGAACAAAGGCACTTCCGGGTCCAAACTTTGAACCCGTAAGTACGCAGAATAATTTCTTGCCACTAAGTCTTCGACTTTTTCTTGCTCTTCAGAAGAAACAGTGGAAAGGCCGTTGTCTTTGTAGCGTAGATCGTCGAGCGTCTTCACGGAATGGTACGCCATTTTAAAGGAGAGGCAAATAAAGTCGGCTCCAGTCTACGCCCGGTAAAATTGATTGCCATTGTGACGACACAAACGTTACCATATTTGAAAGCATCTTCTGGAGCAACCTCGTTCCCAGGGCCTCTCTCACGCAAGAGGCTCTGGGAACGAGGTTGCTTCTGGAGACGCGCGCAGTTTGCAAGCACCGGCTCACCTCTGGACTCACCTGGTCATTTATTTTTCCCTTGGTATTTTACTTGTATAATTGTTATAAAATGGCAGCTTTAAAGACAAGTAGGCAAAGAAGTTTTGAAGGTTTCAGCTCGCCATTTTCTGCTGTCTTCACGTCCGTAGCACAACAAAACGAAAAGGCCTTGAAGCTTGCCTTCTACAACACGGCAGCTCTGGTATTTCTTGGGCTGAGCGGATGTGCAGCTGTCGCCGTGTACTATGTTCTGGAGCCATTTCTTCGCCCTCTCTTGTGGGCTGCTCTGTGTGGAGCCTTCTTGTATCCGTTCAAATGGAAGCTAGCTCAAGTTGTCCGAGGATTTCTTCGATCTTTGCGAGAATCTAAAACTCCTTTGGTGGTAGGAGCAATGATGGTGCCATTTCAGTTGGTCAACAAATCTTCAGACCTCGTTGGATCTTTTTTCGTGCAAAAGATCCGTATCTTCATCATATTTTGTCTAACTGCAGCTGCTGCTTACGGTCTCTACATTATTCAGCCATTTAATGAGATTGTTTGGATTTTAAAAGGATCTGGTTTATTTGTCCACATGCTGTTAGACGTATTTCATAATTCCTATTTGGTTAGTATGAATTCCTTTGGTCGATTTGCTTTTATGAATTCAGTTAGAGTGGTTTTCGAATAAGTGTTTAAAACCGAAACCAAAGTACTGATTCTGGCCAATCACAACAGACAGGACAACTCATTCAAGCCAATGCCAAGTGCAGGAAAATGTATGCAAGCAAGTCACAATTATTGGTTTTGGTTTTACTTCTGATTGGTTGAGAAAGCGGCACAAGATTTTGTAGCCAATCACAAAGTGTAGCAATACAAAACCAAAGCAATCCAGAAATTACTTTAGACACTCCACATATATGCTGGAGGGAGGGCTGGAGGGAGGGCTGGAGGGTGAAAGAGGAAATTACATGTATTTGGCTCCTGTGGTTATAACCTACTGACCAAGTCTAGCAAAGTCTGAACACCACAAACCTGAGCCAAATATTTTCCTGTCCACAGTCTCGCTTTCCCATAGCAGACACCCTGATATAACTGACTAGAGTTGAAGTCCCAATGAATAAGATTGACTAAAAATGACTCCTGCTATTTCGAGCGCGGTCATAGCTGTCCAAACAGCCGGACAAATCTATTGTTTTCTTAGCAAATCACAGACATCGTTTGGACAAGTGCAGGACTACCCACTATTTCCAGGGTTCTAACTTCCTCCCTTTAATTTCCTGAAAGCATTTTTTTAACTGTGCAAGCTACACATACACAATTTAATACCAGCTACTCCTAAAAATTTTAACAAAGGCAGGTTGCATTCATACTGGGGGAACATGACCCTATGCCCTGTGATGGACTTGCATCCCATCTATATGGGGAATAGCAATGGTACTCCCTTTTTCTTCACACTTTGGAACTGGGTTAAACTACAGCCATGTGTGCTGGCTGGCCATTGTGAGACTTCACTTTACAGTCCTCCTACTGAACAGCCAAGCATGGTGTGCCGGTACCCAACAAAAGTGTGAAAATTATCGGTGAAAATTATTGGATTAAAAAATTATTATCGTGAGTAAACACACAAGTGAATCGTGACACATGCTTATTTGCTGAAATTAACAAACACAATATTATGGTGGTCATATATGATCAAAAGCAATTCTCTAGGGTGGGTTGGGGTATTAAACAAGATCTTAAAAGTTCAAATAATTTCAAAGTTTTCAGTTTTCTAGTCTTACAAACTTTGCATCTGTTAGGATTTTTAAGGAAATGACTGCACTTTTACGATAAATAACCAGGCTTGTGATTCTTTGTTTTGTAACAGCACCGTTGTTTTGTATCCTGTAGGTATGGACCGTCATAATTGGCTATGTTCTAATTCTGGCATTTTTTTGGACACCAAGCTCCTCAAACATCATCTCACTCTTCTCTCTTCCTGTTTGGATTATGTTTCTGCTGCATTTTGTATCTTTAACTGGATCTTACAGAATTCTGTTTTTCATGCTACTTGTTGTGTGTTCCATCGTTGGATGCCTTACGGGTACCTCAGAAGGACAAGATCAAGGTAAATTTTATCTTTTTACTTGTACTTCTGACTTAATGGTTATAAAAATTATTTAACACTGCTGTCACTAGTTTTTTAAATTGGCAGGAAAGTACCTGAGTAATTTACTTTCTGCTGTAACTTGTCAATATTTTGTTTTTCTATCAACCTTTATTGACAGCCCTGTGTTAAACGAGCCATGTCATGGTGATTTTGAAGGTTTTGGGGCAAAACTGCCCCAAATTTAAACTAAGTACTGCTAAGAAAAAGATATGAAGCAAATTTTCGAAGAGAAAAAAACACACAATCAGAGTTATAGTGAATTTTCGAAGACAGAAGCGTTAAACTTGAAAAAAATAGCCCAATTTTTTCAAGGTGCAAACCATTTCCATCATATCCTGGCCATCTGCAGCCCAAGGAGCACTAGTACTCACTCACTCACTAGTACTCACTCACTAGTACTCACTAGTACTCACTAGTACTCACTGGTACTCACTCACTCACTAGTACTCACACTCACTCACTAGTACTCACTAGTACTCACTCACTAGTACTCACTCACTAGTACTCACTCACTAGCACTCACTCACTCACTCACTCACTAGTACTCACTAGTACCCACTCACTCACTAGTACTCACTCACTCACTAGTACTCACTAGTACTCACTCACTCACTCACTAGTACTCACTAGTACTCACTAGTACTCACTCACTCACTAGTACTCACTCACTCACTAGTACTCACTAGTACTCACTCACTCACTAGTACTCACTCACTCACTAGTACTCACTAGTACTCACTCACTCACTAGTACTCACTAGTACTCACTCAATCACTAGTTCTTACTCACTCACTAGTACTCACTAGTACTCACTCACTCACTACTGTAGTACTCACTCACTCACTAGTACTCACTAGTACTCACTCACTCACTAGTACTCACTCACTCACTCACTAGTACTCACTCACTCACTAGTACTCACTCACTCACTCACTAGTACTCACTCACTCACTCACTAGTACTCCGACACTAGTACTCACTGGTACTCACTCACTCACTAGTACTCACTAGTACTCACATACTCACTAGTACTCACTCACTCACTAGTAGCACTCTTAGAGCACTAGTAGAATAACTTTAAACAAAACTTGACCATTATTTTTGAGTTTTTACTGATATAAATATAACTTTTTGTTATCACATTTAAATTTTTATAGACTTGTGACACTTTTTGTTATCACATTTAATTTTTTATAGACTTGTGACACTTTTTGTCTTGGTGTCTATGATCTAGGCATGATCATCTCTCATCAGCAAAATCTTTATGAAATCCTCTTGCAAACATTTCTCAGTCAAATGCTGTACAGATTTGCTCATACCTAATGGTGGCCTTACGAGAGAGTTACTTGTGCACAAATTGTGTTTCCCATGAGGTCTATTTATAGTAATTTTGGACTCAGACAACAACACAAAACACAACAACAACATAGTTGCTGCATTGACACGAATGAGAGCAAACACTGCAAAGTTGTGCTTACATGTAATCAGTAACTGACAAATTTCTTTTTTTTAATTTCTAGTTGATAATAAAGAAGACTGGAAAAACAAAAGGCACAGACTCTTTAGAGATCTATCAGTGGCTGCTGCTGCCCTGGTCACGTCAATGCCAAACTCAGAATCAAATGACTCATCTGAGGAGAGTAAGAAAGAGCCATCACTTGTCAGCTCATCTCACTCTCCCACTGCGATGCCTGCAGATAGTAAGGATGGCAAGGACATTGTGGAAGGGCAAATACTGTCTAGGAGTCGCCAAGGATTTCAAAGCAAAAGAGCCAAGCAAAAATTAAAGATCAACAAAGAGGGAAAATATGCAAACAAAAGCAATGTGTATTTTGTGGGTCTTTTCTGGGGTATTCTACTTTCACGACTCTGCCTTCACTGGGACTACATAATCATTCTATTGATACCAATCACGTTTTATGCATTGAAGAAACTTTTAGCTTATTGGAGCTCATCAATTAACTCAAGTGCGCCTTGTGTATTTATTCTTTCTTGGTGGGAAAAACTTAAAAGTTGGGCTGATGAAAGAAAACAGGCACTAATTCCAACACCGCTGCGTGGATTGTTTAAAGGAGGAATTAAAGTTGATCGTACAGTAAGTTTGTACAAAAAATAAAAACTTAGTACTCAGTCAACGGTTACCATGGTTAAGCTACAAATAAATATGTATCATTATGTAAAATACAGTAATACAAGTCATTGTACATGTAACTTTATTGAGAACAGTTGTTCTGTTTAAGGCCTTTGTTGTTGTTTTTTTAATTGGGTTTAACAGAGATCATACACTAGAACTGTCATTATGATGCATGCAGTTGCATTATACAGTATGCATGACAAGAGTGAGTCATGTGTGCATACGGCTAAAAATGTTTTGAGCCTTCTTTTATATGACTACTGGGAAGTGGTGTATTTTAGAGTGCTTACCATTGTTATTTTATATTACCCGATATCCCTTGCTTATGCATGTTTATGTCAGACTGGCTAATTTCACCTCCAAGCCTCGCTTTCGAAGTGTAAACCTGTAACAATCCCATCAAATGAATGTATTCTCAAAGGAGCAAAGTTGAAAAGAATACCCACTCAAAAACAACCTGAATGTGTCAAAGGTTTGCAAGGAATTTTGTACAAACAAGGCTTGGTGGTGAAGCTTAAGCTGGTGACGTCATCATGCATAAGGCCTATTTTACACAATGCAAATAAAAATGTAAGGTTTTATAATTGTAGATTTTCAAAACCCTTGAAGAGTTCCTCAGGACTGAATAGTTTCTAGTTACAACTGTACACCAAGGTATCTTTTTACAATTTAATATTTTATTTGTTAGATCAACAGTATAATGGATAACTCCATGGAGAACATCATAAGCATCTTCATGGTTCTGTTCCTGATTGTGGCTTGTTCGCTCATCACGGTTTTCTTTGCAGTGCAGGTTTGTCATCTCTTTCTTACATTAAGGTGGCTCCGAGTAGTTTTTTTTTGGGTCACCCTTCCATTTTTGAATGTGCTTATACTAAATCTTACTTTAGCTCAATGAATCTGAATTTCATACCAGATGCTAGACTTGGATGATAGTTTTGAACAAAGCTCTTTTTATGCTAATCAGCGTTTCCATAGAAACGGTAAACAAACATGGTGAAAAACAGTTTTTCCTAAATATCTTTCGATTTTGGGGCTACCCGCGACAAGCGAATAAATGCGCTATAATCGACACAACGTTGCACACAAAATGGGAAAATTTCAAACAAATTAAACTGTTCGATTTTAAATAAATCGCTAAAACATTTTTTAACATGTGTTTTTCATGTTTGAAATATAAGCGGTCAAAACATTCCATAGGTCTCACAAATTATCATTAAATTGCCACAGAAAGTTTCCTTAGACTTAAAATATTACTCCCTGCAAATAGCTCTGACTAACTCCTCGGCAATAAAGAGATCGAGCTTTTCATTCAAATGCAGTTTTGCTTGACGTTTTCACTCTTTTAAAGTTTCAAGTGCATTTGCATATAATTTTTGGGTAGCCCCAAAATCGCAAGATATTTAGGAAAAACTGTTTTTCGTCATGTTTGTTTACCATTTCTATGGAAACGTTGATTAGCATAAAAAGAACATCGTCCAAAACTATCATCCAAGCCTAGTATCTGGTATGAAATTCAGATTCATTGAGCTAAAGTAAGATTTAGTATAAGCGCATTCAAAAATGGAAGGGTGACCCAAAAAAAAACTACTTGGAGCCACCTTAATGTAAAGAAATTGCAGCCCTTGTTCACAGGCTCAGACAACACAGTAGAGCGGTTTTTAATTGAGTATCGAAAGTAATTCCGCAATTGCTTTGGTTTTGCTTTGCTTTGCATTCTGATTGGCTTAAAAATCTTTCTCAACCAATCAGAAGTAAAAGCAAAACCAATCGCAATTTATCTGCACACATTTTCCTGTATTGGCTTCGAGTTCTGATTGGTTCATTTGATTGTATACATCTGTTGTGATTGGTCAGAGTGGTAACTTTGGTTTTGGTTTAACGACACTCAAATGAAAACTGCTCTTGACTATTGTATTGGCCATAATTACCGGTACTCCTAAAACTTAAATTTGGAGTTTGGCGAGTATATATGTTGTGGTTCAAATTTTTCTTTGGTTTAAATTTTTTTAAACTGGTTTAATTTTTATTTTCTTTTGTCTCAGATTGATTACCATATTCTGAGACAAGGGAAAACAAAAATCAAACTGGTTTAAAAAAATTTAAACCAAAGAAAAATTTGAACCACAACATATACATGTATATGTGGCAGGTTATAACGCATGCGCACACAAAAACTTGCAACATGTTTCCGCAAAAATTGCACGCGGAAGATTTTAACGTGTACACACACAAAAACATGCAACATGTTTCCGCTGATAATTGGTTCCGATTACATGTACATGTAAATACAGGATACAGGGTGTATGTGCTCCTAACAATAAGACCAGTTAATAATGTCCACTAGCACTTGGCAGTTGTACATATACATGTAGCTGTAGGGGGCGGCTCAGTAGGGAAAAAAGGCATACGTAAAATTTTGGGCAAAAATCATTGACTTTGCATGAAGTTTTGTTTACTTCATTAGAAGGTGATCCAATCCATACATGTATGTGGGCTTGGTATTTTCAGCTGAGCCAAAATTGCCTCTGGTGCCCTGTTCCACTAATCTGATAGACAGGAGGCTCCTTCACACTGCTTGTCAGACTCTTTTACACTGTACATCTCTCGTTGAACTTTTGTCTTTTAGCTAGTTTACTGGTTGAAATGTGAAATATTCAAACAATACTATATTTCCTTGTCACTCAGGTCCATCATGAGAGTGCCCAGCTGGTATCTGTTGGTGCAAACTTAGTCAACAAAGTCATGGCTAACAATCCCCAGCTAGTAAAGTAAGTCATCACTAACTCAAATTTACAAATTTACACATCACTGCCACTTTCATTCACTGCCCCACTCACTTTCATTGATAAATACCGTTAAATTCCTGAGGAATTGGGTTTGTGTTTGAAGCCCAGACACAGTTTACTAGTGGACTTGGAAGACTGTATGATTGTCCCACAAATGGACTCAACATGGGAAAATTATCCAAGGAATCGTTGAAAAAGGAGGAGGCTTTAACCCCATTTACACTACAGAAAAAATCGGCAAAAGGCAAGGATGAAAATTGGCAAGGGTAATTTTCATTTTCGGCAAGGCAAGGGTAAAATGTGCAGTGTAAATGGTGAAAGCCTGTCGAGCCTTGCCAATTTATTTTTCGGTTTTGGGACCACGTTCAGAAAGTGTCCCGTTTTTGACAAAATAGGCGAGGTAAGGATGAAAACCGGCACCTTGCCGGTTTCATGAGGTGTGTAAACGTTCATCCTTGCCTTGAACACGTTTTGTGACCATATCGCACATGTCACAAAGCTACGGCACATGCGTGCAATTGATCAGTACTTTCAAAATGGCGGCCGCCACGAACACGAAAGTTCTCATACCATTGCTCATGGTTAAACGTACTGTCAGCCACTATAAACCAGTCATCAGAATTAGGTTTCGTCCAGCAAATTCTATCTCTTGTAGGGTTTATCAATGCTATTATCGACAACATGAGTAGCAACAGTTGTTTCCTTCTGCTCCTTAAGTACCTGTACCTTAGCATGCTTGATTTTGCTTTTCGTTCATGCTGTTGACATTTCTCCCGCCTTGTTTCCTTTAGTTTTGTTTGCAACAAGTGCAAATAACTTAATAAGCAAACCATGGACGCCATTTTGAATTAGCAATATGTGCATGCTCACTTTCAATTTAGTAGCCTTGCCTGGACTAAAATATCCTTGCCTAAAATAAAACGAGCAAGGGTAAAAACGGATGTGTGTAAACTGCACATTTTACTGACCCTTGCCTTGCCGAAAATGAAATTACCCTTGCCGATTTTCATCCTTGCCTTGCCGACTTTTTCTGTAGTATAAATGGGGTTTTTGTCACTGTCTTTTAATGGAAAGTTTATTAATTTGATTGCTGCCAAAAATAGGAAGAAATATGACACAGTGTGAAAGTCTCACGTGTACATTTTAACACAACTTCTTGGGGATTTAATGTTATTATCAACCAAAGTGAGCAGGGCAGTAATTTTTATTGCAAGTGGCCTGGGCAGTGATGCATAAATTTAGCTCCATTCCAAGGTTTGTAGTTTTTGTAGTATATACTCTGTATTCAGTGGACCTGCATGCATGATACAAGTCTTCTGATCAAGATGAAAGTAAAATCCCCATTCACAATGCAGTCAATATCATTTTAGGCAGATGGTACATTGTATGGCAAAACAGAGCTACAGTCATGTACTACATGTAAGTGGTGGGTGATTAAGCAGTACTGGTAACTGAAATGTTTGTGAATAATTTGATTAAAACAGTTGGATTCAGGAGAACAAAGAACTGAAGAACTCTATGGAACAAACTATAGAAAGAGCATACAAACATGGAAGAACATTCATAGCAGCCAAGGTAAAGAAATCTTCAAATAAATGTATTTATCGTGGAGGTTTTTCCAACAAGTTCCGCTCATAAATAGGCATTTATGAAAAGAGTACATGTATGCACGAAGTGCGACATTCGTGCGACGGCTGATACCGAAAATGCACGAAATATTCACAAACAGACTCCATAATGTATCTGTATCAATAATTGCATGTGGAAAGCGCTGTCTCGTAAAATACACTATTTTGCAACGCATCATTCTTTCTGCATAAAGTGTTGACAATAGCCTGTGGATTAAAATTAGCAAAATTACCATAAATATATTGCATTCGTGTTTGCTTGGGAAGCCTTCGGAAGCGTAAAAACAAGCAATTTTGTGTCCAAAAATTCAGTGGGATAAAGAATTTCGTGAGATGACACGGCAGGGAGGTAAACTACATGTAGGTGTATTGTAGATTGTCATATTTGATATTTTAGCATAAAATAAAGGTTAATGTTGGCAAGCAACAACTATTGAGCCTGCATTACTACTGCGGTTTATCCCAAACACTTGATTTCCATATTTGGCAGCCTGCCTTGTGTCTTATTCTGTGCCAGTCCTTTCAATCGCCACTTTCTTCGAAGGCTGCAAGTCGAGAAGCAGCAAAGTTTTTCTGTTGTCTCATGGATTTTTCAGGCGTTACGAACGAGGTCCTTCGCCTCTTGCTGGCTCAAAACCAGCTTGCTATCGCTGGAACACGCGAACAGATGATCGAACGCCTTGGCACGATCAGCGTCGATGCGCCAACATCACGTACACGAAGCTCCGATCCCGCCGACCCAGCAGCTAAAAGGCCTCGTACGAACACCGATCCTCCTCCTGCCACCCCTAATCTACCCGATGAGGTTGAGCAGCCCAACGAGGAAGGCGATTTACCGAGTGGTCGGAATGACCAACAAGATCCGCCGCAGGTTGAGAGACTCGAAAGACGTGATACCGGTCAAACCATGTGCGAAGCACAAGATGGCGTCCGCGAAAGGGGCGTTCCGCCTAACCCCCTTTCAAATCCAGCGGCTCTAGCCACCCTCATCGCCACCATAGTCGATGAAAAACTTAAAAATTTTGCTTCAGTGAACCCATCACCAGTAGCACAACAGCCAGTACAGTCAGTCCCTCAACCTCCAGCGCGACAACAGCTATCTGACCCTGCTTTCGTCGCGAGCCTCCTTACACAATCTGGTTCTTCGAACTACGGCCCATCATCTCAGTCCCGAATGCAGTCATCCATCGCAGCCCACATCCCCCAGAAGACTCAGCAACTAATTTTACGCGGTGAGTTTGTTGAATTCGATTCTTTGCTGCCAGAAAACTCCTGCCTAAACGAAAGCGAACTCCCCGGGGTGTCTATTTCGTTCAAGGGGAAACAAGTTAATATTCCCACCCCTGCCCGCAAGAAGAAAACCCACATTGACTCAATCGATAGGTGGCTCTCAGCCTTTGCTGTTTTTTGTACAATCTTCCTGACTTCCTTCCCCCACAGGGCTGTCGAGATGTTTGCTTACCAAGAGATCATCCGATCGGCCTACCGTAAGTTCGCGGAATTTGCGTGGCTCTCCTACGATATAGACTTTCGTAGGAAAGCAGCCTCCAACCATTCCCTTAATTGGGGGGAAAGGGATATACAGTTGTACCTCCTGAAATTTACAGGGCAGGCAAAATCCTCTTGCACCATATGTGGTAGTGGGGATCATTTTTCTCATGGGTGTTCCCTCTCTGCCCTTAGGCCCAATTCTACCCAACGAGGAACGTGTAACAATTACAACAGAGGTGCCAAATGCAGCCAGGACCCCTGCTCCTTCAGCCACCGCTGCAGGGTTTGCAATGGAGAACACCCTGCCTACCGACATGATGACACCCCTTCAAAAACTAGAGGCCAGGGTGATAAGAAACTCTCAAACCGCTAAAGCCGTCATATCATATAAGCCCCAAACTCCTGTGAATGTTGCCCTGCTACGCAAACTTCTTAAGACTCACCCTAATCAAGCTTTTGTAACTAGACTTTGTGATGGGTTAAGCCATGGTTTCCATTTAGGTTACAAAGGTAACCGCTTCCCCAGAGCTGCCAAGAATCTCCCATCTGCCATCCAACAACCCCAAGTTATTGAGAAAAACCTGCTCAAGGAGGTCCAGCTTGGTCGCCTGGCTGGCCCCTTTGAATCCGCCCCTTTTAAAAATTTTCAAATTCATCCCCTCGGCCTAGTCCCCAAAAAGGGCAGCCAAAAGTGGCGCACTATTTTCCACCTATCCTACCCCAAGGGGTCCCCGGATAGCTTAAATGCTAACATACCCATTGAGGATTACACCCTTCAGTATATTCGGATTGACGACGCCATTGCTCTGGTCCTCAAACACGGCCCTGGGTGCTTTATGACGAAAACTGACATACAGTCAGCTTTCAGAATTATCCCCGTGCACCCCAAGGATTGGGAACTCCTGGGGATGTCCTGGAAGGGTCGTTATTACTTCGACAAAGCTCTCCCCTTCGGTCTAGAATAACTCCTACGTCTAAAACTTTAATTGATGTAATCTATACTAATTGTCCCGATAACGTTGTATGCTCGGGAGTCCGTCATATTAGTATTAGCGATCATAGCATAGTCTTTGCCTATCGAAAATTATCCACAATTGGAATATCTAACGGGCATAATGCTATTACCTACAGAAATTTTCGAAAATTCGATCGAACAAATTTTCGGGACGACATTATGTCTCAATGTTGGGACCAAGTATACAATTCAACTGATCCAAATGAAATGTGGCTAAATTGGAAATGTTTGTTTTTATCTATTGTTGACAAACATGCTCCCTTGAGAACTATACGTGTTCACACTCGTAGCTCTCCATGGATTACTCATGAACTTAAGAAGCGAATGCATGATCGAGATGTTCTGAAAATAAAAGCATGTAATTCCAATGATTCAAATGATTGGGCGCTTTTTAAAAAGCAGCGTAATTTAGTAAATAACGAAATTAGACTAGCTAAGCAAGCCTATTATCAAAATAGTTTTAACGAGTATGTAGGCGATTCTAAAAAGACCTGGCAGACTATTAACGAACTTACGTCGCGGAAATCTGGGAAAAAATCGGTAACATCCCTGAAAGTAAATGGAGTATCAATAACAAATCCAACTGTGCTGTCGGACCATTTTAATAATCATTTTGCTACTATCGGTCCAACCCTTGCCAGCAATATTGATTCCTCAGATAGTGATGGCTTTCAGAGATATCTTACAGGCACAGATAAACGGTTCCAGCTACGTCCAACTAGTATCGAAAAAGTTCTTTCACTTTTAAATCAACTAAATAAGTCAAAGGCAGCTGGCCTTGACAAGATATCTGCTAGGCTCATTCGTGAATGTGCTGATCTCATTTGTATACCTATCCGTGATATTTTTAACCAATCAATAAGTCAAGGTATATTTCCAGATGATTGGAAATGCGCAAAGGTTACCCCACTTTTTAAACAGGGCGATTGGGACGATCTAAACAATTATCGTCCAATTTCGGTTATCTCAGTTGTTGCCAAAGTCTTTGAAAGAATCGTCTATGATCAATTATATGCCTATCTAGATGAAAACGAAATCATCTGTAAATATCAATCAGGTTTTCGTACTATTCACTCAACTGTCACGGCTCTCCTTGAAGCCACTGACGCTTGGGCGTATAATATCGATCGTGGTAATGTCAATGCCGTTGTTTTCTTAGATCTAAAAAAGGCTTTTGACACAGTTGACCACGGGCTACTTTTATCAAAATTAAGCAATTATGGCATATATGGTAATGCACATCGATGGTTTAAGTCATATTTAGAGAATCGTACCCAAATGTGCTCTATTAACGGATCGCTCTCAAAAAGTTGTCTTTTAAGTTGTGGTGTTCCCCAGGGGACGATCCTAGGACCACTACTATTTCTATTATATATTAACGATCTTCCAAATTGTCTCTTAAACTGCGAGCCGAGGATGTATGCTGACGATACCCACCTTACTTACGCAAGTAATAATGCAGACGACATTCAATTATATCTAAACCAAGATTTAGAAAACGTTTACAATTGGCTGAAAGCAAACAAACTCACTCTAAATATGACTAAAACTGAATTTATGCTTATCGGATCTAGACAGAGGCTAAGTACTCTCACAGATTCCCCAGCACTTGCAATTAAAGATCTTCAAGTTAACCGGGTCACTACCACAAAATCACTTGGGGTGACCATTGATGACAAACTTGGCTGGAGTGACCACATCGAGAAAGTCACAAAGAAAGTCGCTTCTGGTATTGGGGCCATGAAACGAATTAGGCACCTCGTTCCTCAAGCGACCTTATACTTAATTTATCAAGCATTGATACAGCCACACTTCGACTACTGCAACATTGTTTGGGGAAACTGTGGGATAACTCTGCAGAATAAACTACAAAAGCTACAAAACAGAGCAGCCCGTGTTTTGACCTATTCAGACTATGACGTAGATGCTGGTAATCTATTAGAACTCCTAGGATGGAAAAATCTTGCTTGCCAGCAACAAATTCAAAGAGCTACGATGGTTTATAGGTCTCTACACGGGTTGGCTCCAAACTATCTAAGTTCTAAATTTGAGAAGCGAGAAATTAGTTACAACCTAAGGGACTCTGAGGATAAACTTAATGTTCCATTGCCGCGCACAAACTATTATAAAAATAGTTTCAGTTATAGTGGTGCCATGCTCTGGAACAGTCTTTCTCATAATGTAAGGAAAGCTGAGTCCCTTGGGCAATTTAAACGACTTCTCAAAGAGGAACTATAAGGCACGGCATTCGTGGAAAGCAGCTTTTTATTATTTATTAAATTCTTCATATATAGATATTTTTTAATATTAGTTTATTGCTTTGTGTTAGTATTATAATGATTTTTAGCTGATGAATTTTTACCGTGTTTAAATAAAGATTATCTATCTATCTATCTATCTATCTATCTAAGGAGCGCCCCCTTCCCCTTTATCAACTCTCCGATGCCCTAGAATGGTTGGTCAGACAACACCTGAACATCCCCTCCATCATACACATTCTCGACGATTTTTTCATTGTTCAACCTGCCCCCTCATCTCTTTGTGCCACAGCCCTCTGCCGGGTTCTTACCCTCTTTGAGGAATTAAACATTCCCCTTGCCCCAAAGAAAACCTTTCGCCCCACCCAAGTTCTTGAATTCATGGGAATAACACTCGATTCCGTAAACATGCAGGCCCGTCTCCCTGAGGATAAGTTAAGCAATGCCCGGTCCCTGCTAGCTGACTGGTCTTCCAAACGGGTCTGTCGTCTGCAGGACCTGCAGTCCCTCATTGGGACTCTGCAGTTTGCCTGCCGGGTTATTTCACCGGGTCGCCCTTTCATGCAACGCATCATTAACCTTACCCGGGGTTGTGTCCGCCCAAAGCAGATTATTTTTCTCACCCAGGAGTTCAGAAAGGACATCCTCATGTGGCAATTTTTCCTCGATCACTGGAATGGTGTTAGCCTTTTTCTTCCCCCTTACACTGAATCATCCCCACAAATCCATTTATACACAGACGCAGCGGGTGCGGTCGGATACGGGGCCTTCTTTGACAATCAGTGGTTCCAGGGAAAATGGCTCCCCTCCCACCAGCTCAACCCCACTACAGGGATAAGTATCACCTGGCAGGAGCTTTATCCGATTTATCTTGCCTGCATGATTTGGGGGCCCCATTGGGCTAACAGGAGAATTTGTTTCCATTGTGACAACCAGGCAGTCGTCGCAGTTTTGTCTGCTAAAAGCTCAAAAATTCCCCGCATCATGAACCTTGTCCGTTTGATAACCTTTCAAACTTTGAAGTTTAATTTTACCTTTACCGCAAAGCATGTCCCTGGGGTAGACAATGGCATAGCTGATAGTTTATCTCGCTTTAAGATGTCCCGGTTCCACCTACTCGCACCAGATGCATCGCCCGTTCCCTGTCCAATCCCTCCTTTCCTGACGAAAGTCTAACTATGCAGGCCGCTCACTATATTTTCCAGTCCATTGCCAGCTCTACTCGTCGAACCTATTCCTCTGGGGAGCGACACTTTATTAGATTCTGCCTTTTTCATAAACTTATTTCACCCCAAACCCCTTTTCTCCCTACCCGTGAATCAACCTCAATTCATTTTGTCACTCACTTATCCAATACCGTTTTGTATGACACTATTAAAGTTTATTTGGCAGCAGTTAAGAATCTCCATATTGAGTTTGGCTGTCCCCTGGACTTCTCCTCCATGCCCTTCCTATACAAGACCCTACGAGGGATCAAATCATCCCTTGGTATTGCAAAACGGGCCCGGTTCCCTATCACTATTTCGATCCTCCTCCAAATTTATGCCAAACTAAAACCCTTTCAGTCGTTGGACACAGATTCTTCAATGTTGTGGGCTGCTTTTACCTTTGCGTTCTTTGGCTTTCTGCGCAGTAGCGAATTCACTTGCAACGGCAAGTTTACATGTAATATTCAATCCCATCTGACAAAATCGGATGTCAGTTTTTACCCCAACATTGTCCAACCTGTGTCTTTCGAGATTGTCATTAAGAAGTCCAAAACAGACCCTTTCCGTGAGACAGCCAAGCTCACTATCGCCAAATCAAACTCTACCGTATGTGCAGTCACCGCGTTAAGAGACTATCTGCTTCAAACTACATGTACTTCCAGTGGAGCTACCCAGCCTCTCTTCCAATTCTCGGATGGACGACATCTTACTCGGTCTTCCCTCACCAACAACTTACGGGCTCTTCTCAAGATTTGTGGATTGGATAGTACCTGCTATTCATCACACAGTTTCCGCATTGGAGCAGCCACTACTGCGGGGGCTGCTGGCCTTCCAGACTGGCTTATTAAAGTTCTTGGCCGTTGGAAATCTGATGCATATCAGTCGTACATTAGGACACCCAAAGAAACCATTCTCCAAGTCCCTCAAAATTTGGCCTCCTGTCTATCTAGTTAATGACTTGAAAACAATTGGATGTCTCATTGCAATGACTATTGACAACGCTTCCTTGGCATTGGAACACTATTATGTTGCTTCGTACTGTTTATCGAGAACACTATGATGTCTCAAAAAAAAAAAAAAAAAACACTACGATGTCTCTTTGTACTGTTTATTGAGAACACTATGATGTCTCATTGTAACAAAACTGAGAACACTGTGTCCTACTATAACATTTATTAAGTAATGCTATCCAAGATTTAGATAGTTTCAGTTAAGGTTTTAAGTTAGAACGTGATCATACCTGCTCGTCCACTCCTTAATCCCCTTTCTCCACCAATGGTCTTTGGTTCATTTCATTTCCCCGTGGAGTGGATAAGAGCTGTATCCAGCCCTCGCGACCAGGTGGAGAAAGGGTCTTAGAGACTGGGCTTTACACAGGGTACTTCTCGTATTACTCGGCGTTTTGGGCGGGGAATTGCTGCCTGCGGCACCCCTTCAGCCCTGTGCTGAAGCCCCGTCAGGGAGGGGGGGCTATAGGATTTGCTGGACTTGGTTAACTTGGCCCAAGGACATTATGCCGGCCATGCGTTTTCACGTGTGAACTATGCCCCCCCTTGCAGTACAGGCATGAGGCACCCCCTCGGTATGGCGCCATGTACCGAGGCCCCTCATTCGGTCATCATCCGGTCGGTGGGTTTTATCCGAGCCTTGCTGGTATATTCCCTGCCCAACTTTGCCCACAAAAGAATATTGTGTTTTCTCTGTGTCTGCGCGCCGTAACATTAACTGAAAATTTTTAAATTAAATTTAAATTAAAATTAAAATTTTTAAATAGGCTTTCAAAGGGAAGATATGAGGCTTCAAATTCTAACATGGACAATTTTACTCCTTTAAAAGCAAATAACTTTCAACAATTAAAGTTGAAATTACGTACATTACAGCATTACCGTAAAGCGCGATTCATTGAATAAACAATAGAACTGGTGAACTCCCATTCCCCAATATATCTGTCGCGAAAATGGCTACTAAAGGCCCAAGATATAAAAGCTTTTAAAAGTGACACCCATGCCATAATTTTGTCTTATGAATTTATTCATGGCTAGGTATACCCCACAACCTGTTTTACTTTTAAATAGTTTTATTTTCTCTGGTTTTCCCATGTTTTACTTATTACTAAGATACATCTCTGCTCAATTCAATTTAATTGATAATTATAATATCAGATATATCTTGCTCTGTGCATGTCTATGTTTTCAGTTTATCTCTCCATATTCGCATGGGTTGTGGAAAAAACTGAAAAGGCATGGCCTATTAATAAGTTTTTCAAGGCTTTCAAAGTCATAGAATTAAGCCTGGAACATAGAAAGTAAATAAATTGAATTCTTAGACATTTAGATTTTTTGTCATGGATTTTCAAAGGTAATTGAAAGTCCTTGAATTTTAAAAGCTCAAAAAGATAAGAATCCCATCTCTTTCCTTTTATTTATTTCCTTATTGAGATGTTTTAAAAATTGACATGTAACATAATACTCTGACTTGTAATATGTAGGTCCAATCCATGTTTGGTGACAGCAATTCCAGCGCACTCCAAGAACAAGTGCTTGACCTGACAGATCGCATTTATAATTCATGGATAACTTGGGTAAGGAAGGGTGCTGAGATAACAACAGTCAGTTAGAAGCCACTGAGATGAAGTACATGTACATGTAGGTGCCCACTTTTCAGAGTTTTATATGGACGGTGTCCTGGCTGGAATATTATACTTTAATATTATTTATGATTAATGGCCAGGAGTTTGCTTGAAATAGGAAGAAAAAATTGGCAAAAGTGATAAACACAAAGAAATATGACCTAAAGAGACAAAAATGAATAACGGCTCAAAATTTCACCAGTTAGAAATAATAGCAATTTCGAATTTTTGATCAGCTGTCATGAAATCAAATTAATTGATGAACTGTAATCCACTTCCATCCTTGTAATCCTGCACTTTTTCTCCAAACTACTGCTTCTGTTTTGCTCTACATATAGTTCTTGTTATTTCATACAATTATATTTTTGGTGATTTTGAAGATATAACATGGAAGTTAAGTGAGCAAAAGTTTTTTCTTTTGGTGTCCTTTTTCATGTAACTTAATTCATGTAACTTAATTCATGCAGTGGTTGTTCTGGCATTCATTACAAATTCCTGTTAAAATATTTAAAAAAATAAATAAAGATAAAATTGTTTTTGGCAGACATCATTTTACTTACTAATAATGGAATGTTTATTTTCTGTTTGTAGGGTAACTCTTCTGCAACAAAGGAAGTATCAAAGAACGGAACTATCACAACACTTGAAAAACCAAACAGTATAAACGTGACAAACATGATGAACCTGTTTAACGTGTTTGATGTCAGGGTCTCCTTCTCTTTAATAAGAGAAAATATGGGAACTCTTTTGTCTGTAAGTATTCAAGGTACCATAAAAACCAGCAGATATTAAGCTGCACCTTTTTACCAAAAACTATATGCCCATCTTTGAGAACATGTACCAAAGGTTACTATTCTTTATGGTGATAACAAATTAAAGTCAACCAGGGTTTTTGAGCCTTGAAATTAAGACTTTCTTTATTTCAGGTCTATATGTGGAGGAAAAATTATTTAACTTTAGATGGTGTAGAAAAGTGAGTCTTCTTTCTCTTACAGAGCTGCCAAAATGAACCCAAAAAACACAAAGAAATGAGTCTGTAAACAAGCTGCCACCTTGGTTAACCTCAGTCATTAACCAGGCTAAATGAAAACATGTGCTCAAGAAGTTCCAATTGCTACCAAGCTTTTTGTGGCCTAGAATGAACGCAGTTGCAATCAAAAATGTGATATAATTATTTGTTTTCAGTACAGGATAATTCAATGGATAGAATTAACCAACGTTTAGCTCATGTTCCACAAAGCTAATTCTCAGACTTACCTTAAGTTTTCATTTTAAAAACTTTTTTTCAAAATTCAAGCTTCAAAACTTGGGGTGCAACTTATCTGTGAGTGCGGCTTATCCACTAACCACTTGTTTTTATGGTTCTGTTTTATAGTGTTTTTCCTTATGGACATAAGTACATAATAACTGACATAATATAACTATCTTTACTTCCAGCTGCTCGAGTCTGTTTGGAATTTTTTGAAGGGAAACATCAGTTTCGCTTTTAATCTTGTTACTACTGTACTCTCCATTGTGTTCTTCAGTGGTGCATACCTTCTAAATACTGGCTTGTCTATGGTAAGTTGTATGCACATGACTTTAACCCATTCGCTCCTACACCGGCCAAAACCGGCCGTACAAGACTCCACTGCTTTAAAAAATTGTAACTTTCTCAATCGTGCGAACATTGCCTTAACTAGCAGTTGTGAGTATTGACTAGAAAGTCTTTCAAATTGAGATACCCAATAAACACAAAAAAGTCAGTGATTTTTGCAGAATATCAGCATTTGAATTTGGACAATAACAAAAATTACCGTTTTTAACGTCATAGAAAAACAACAAAAATCATGTTTTTGCCTTTAGTTTTTTTTATTCAAATCATCGTGGCAAACCCAAAAGTCAACATTTACAGCAAAATTCAGTCCTAGTCCTAGCTTTGCAGTGAATTTTTTTGCTCTTATTCGTTGCTCGGGCCTAGCTACAGCTTCTTATACTAGTGCATACTCACCTTGCCTCGATTTTCAACATCACCACCGCACTGCATGCTGGGAAATAAACAGATTTTTTGACAGCGCCCATTCCGTCCTCCACAATTTTCATATATATACTAAGTCCACAGCCACTCTGACCTACCGCCGAAATTTCGCGCTTGTTGTGTTCTCCTGTGGTCGCAACTTCCAAAATATGCCGCGGTAGGTCGAGAAATTCATCCAGAGTCGAGTCCCAAAGCTACTTCGTTTCCAGGCGGCCATTTTTCCAGTTCAACGAGCAACGAGCCAAATTCGTAAACGAAGTACAACACCTAACTCGCTTCATTGAGAAGTGGACTCTGAACTACCTCCAAGCTTAATGATGCTCATCAGGCAGCTACTAAAGATGAAAAATGGCTGTGAACTTACCAAAAATCGTAGATAATTCATATTGGACCCTTTATTGCAAATCAACCAAGCAAAATGAGATCGTCACAATGACGTTTCCAGTAAACTCGAGCCTTCAGTGTTTTAGAACAGCAGCACTTTCAATGGTAACTTTAAATATGGAGTCACGAAATCCTATGGGGCGTGTGAATGCAGAAAATCGCTCAAAAACGTAAAAATTCTCAGGAGTGAATGGGTTAAAAGTACTATTTAAAGTACCAGTACCTTATTGCAAGGTAGTGCTTTTTAACTCAAGGGTAAATGAGGTGTAGTATTTGGGTTGAAATTTCACTTGATCACCCGATTCGCTGCAAACATTGAGCCCACATTATGTAATGGTCACCTGCCTTACCCATGGGGATGACGTTGAAGAGAGGGGAGGGTGGGGAGTTTGACGCATGGGGTAGGGGTTGTCAAAGCAAAACATCTAGGAGTGGGGAGAGTCGTATTCACAAGTGCTCTTAGGAGCCTTTCATTTTTATTGTGTTCTGCTGACGTAGTCAGCGAACACTATTGTCATCGTATGAGGTATTTTTGTCAATGTAAGGAACCATTTCCGGCGTAACAATAGAATTGTCAATCACAACCAATCAAAGTTAAGAACTGACGAAATCGGAAGTAGTTCTGATAATTCTCTTTCAATAATATAATATTCTTCATACATGTATGCACAAAACTCAAATAATATTCCATCTATTCCCTTTAATTAATGACTGAATTTCAGGTAAAGAGTAGGCATCAAGATTTCAGAATTTATCTGCCACTACAAATTATTTCAGCGGTCTAAAATGAAGCGAAATCACACGACGACTTACTGATCATATCAGTTTGTTTACTTTGTGGCTGAGAGAAATTATAATTCTTCATGCTTACCTTTGAGAATTCATAACTCGAATAATGTTCCATTGATTCACTTGAATTAAAAATTGAATTACGGCTCAAGAGTAAGCAATCGAGATTTTAGTATTTATCTACCACTACAAATTATTTCAGAAGTCTAAAGTGGTCAAAGCGAAATACCATGAGGACACTGATCATTTCAGTTTGTTTACTTATGCCAGAGAAATTAAAATTCTTCATGCTGACCTTTAAGAATTCATAACTCGTATAATATTCCACTGATTCACTTGAATTAAAGACTGAACTATGGTTAAAGAGTAATTGATCAAGATTTCAGAATTTATCTGCCACTAGAATTTAATTTTAGTTAATTTTAGCCTGTCAAGCCTATCAAGAAAGTGTTGAAGCTAGCTGAGACACCAGCTGACGAGTTGACGGTATCGTTACACTCGACTGAGTTAGATGAATAGTTTAAACTCAGCATTCCTGCCAGTACAGTACATCTGCTCACCAGAAAATGCACTTAAATCGTTTGTCAAATAGCATTTACTCGTATGCTGCACAATTCCACTATATCAGCAGAACACAGCCCCAGTGGGGCCCTATTTTTACACTTGCCATTATTTGAATCTTGCATGTAAGAGTCAAGTACCAGTACATTATTATATTTTTGCAGTTCACCTTTGTACATGTATGACATGTAAACAAGAAACAAGTTGCTGCCTTGAAAAGTTTAGCTCCCAATTTAAGTATTGGCTGTTCCAAAATCAGAATGGAATGGAGCCCAATTTACGCCTCACTGCCCTACCCATTTTTATTGTTAAAAACGGTTAAATTTCTTCAAGGAATCAGGTTTGTGTGCGAACCCCAGACTCCGTTTAGTGGATGTGGAAGACTGTTTGATTGCCCCTTAGATAGACTTAACATAGAAAAATTATCCACAGGAGAGAATCGGTAAAAAAGGAGGAGACTTTGTCACTGTCTGGCAAAAATAGAGTTGACACAGTGCTTAAGTTTAAATTTTGCCTATATTCCTCAGCCTAATGAATTGACTGGTTCTTCTTTTTTATGTCTTAGAAGTGAACAACATGTTTTTTATTGCAGATTTATTTCAGAATGAACAAAAAAGATATCCATAAAATGTGCCATAAATTAATGATGTTAGATTCAGTTAGCTGAGAATGTAACAAATGTGTACACACATCCTGTTTCAGATTATATTTGTAACTGCGTTGTTCTACTTGTTGAGTTTCTCTGGGGAGCAATACAAACCTGTTGAATGGTTTGGTAAATTGACAACTACTGGCACTTCTAGATTTGGAGATTCAGCTTATGGAGCAATCAGGTTTGTATGGTTGCTAATTAAGTAACGCTCCACATAAGAACTACAGTAAATTTCATTGTTCTGCAGCATTGGCTCTTTCTCACATAAAATGTCTTTGATTTCAAGAATAGGGGAGGAGCTAATGGTTTATAAATATATTTCAGTATAAAAATAAAGAATATCCATTTACGTCAGATAAATTTTAGGAAATGTTCGTGCTTAACCAATCAGAATAGCAGAAGACAATAGCTAATAATTTTGCTTCTTTGATGAAGTTCCCCAAATACATTTTCTTTAAAAATTTGCATGTTTTGCGATTGGGTCTTAAATTACATAAAACATTTAAAAAATCAAACAAAATGCACCTTGAACCCTAACTTTTTAGCGATCTTTGAGTCTAGGCCAATGAGATCACTACTAGTTGTAACAATGAAAAAAGTTGACATTCTATCGTGCATTGCCATTAGCACTTTCCTTCTTATGCGGATCATTACTTAACTTGTAAGTAGAAAGGCAATTTCAATTTGTATCCTGTGTACCCAACAGCAGCTCCACTGTTGGCTATTTTGCTGATAACTGTTTAAAGTGCCCCTATGATCAAATTTTTGATTTTCATTTTTTTACATTTTTGCGTACCATTAGACTTTCTTACTCATCTTGCCAAATTTCCATCCATTACGAACATCAGAAGTCATTTTATTTTAACATTTATTTCTGAGAATTTACGACCGCCATTAATCAACCTTGTTCCAAGGCTTGGTTGCGAATGGGAGAAAGTGACGTCAAAGACTCAAACATACCTCACGGGTTGAAATGATAATAACAATCAGCATAGAAAATTGCACGAAGAACAAGTCTAAAGTTTTTGTTGCTTTTCATGTGAATTTCAATACTTATTGTTATTATAATTTCAACCTGTGAGGTATGTTTGAGTCTTTGACGTCACTTTCTCCCATTCGAAACCAAGCCTTGGAACAAGGTTGATTAATGGCGGCCGTAAATTCTCGGAAATAAATGTTAAAATAAAATGACTTCTGATGTTCGTAATGAATTGAAAATTAGCAAGATGAGTAAGAAAGTCTAATTGTACACGAAAATGTAAAAAAATGAAAATCAAAAATTTGATCGCAGGGGCACTTTAAGCCTTTAACCCCTAATATCAAACTACAAATTCTCCTTTCTTGTCCCCATGTTTCTTATAGAAGTATTGGGGAGAAGTTAAAATATCAAGAGATTTTTATTTGCAAAATTCCAAGAGACCTTCATATATTTTTGCCAAAATGTGACAAGAAATAACAAACCTCAGTTTCAATGTAAACTAATGAATGAATGTATTCACTGTATGAATGTTCTACAGGATGAATTGTTTATTTGCTGTAATTGTGGTCATCATTGTTTTTACTTGTATTATTTTTAATTACTGATATCTTTAGGGGTGTTTTTGGAGCAGCAGTAAAGATGGCAACTTTTTATGGTATCTATACATGGTTCACCCATACAACATTTGATGTAAATATTGTCTACATACCCTCAGGTACATTTACTGCCCATTTTAATAATGTACTAGTGAGCTCTAATTCTAATAATTGAGGTTTTTTTTTAGTGTTGATCGATTGCTTGATTGCTGATTGCTGATTGTGGTTGGCTTAAATATCTCAGTGACTCACACAACTTTCTCAACCAATCGGAAATAAAACCAAATCCATTCTGACTTACTTGAACAGGATTCGAACCCATGACCTTGCAATAACGGTGCAATGCTCTATCCACTGAGCTACCAAGCCATATGGATAGATAGTCAATTGTGAGTTTGTAATACACCCGATGATAGTGAAATACATGAATATGAATATTTGAAAATCATATATGTGAACTGGGATGAAAGTTGAGTGAAATTTGATCCAAACTACCATTCCAAACAAGCGGTCAAATTCAGAGTTACCCTTGACTTTCAGAATAGCCAAATCCTATTTATAATTTAGTAGTTATCAGTCAGTGAGTGTTTGATTTCCATTTCTCTGTATGTAGCTTCTTTCTTGCTTCTTGAATACAATCATAGTGTCTCATTAATAATGGTATGTTAGGAACTTTTGATTTTCATTTTAAATTAAGTCTTTTCAAAATTGCAATCAAATTATAAATAGTCAAAGTTCACAGAATCGTCTCTCAGGAAGAAGAAAAGTGTCACAAGGGGAGAGTTTGATTGGAGTTAGTAGCTGGCAATCCGCTGTTATGGCCGGCAACTATAGTGAAGATGACAGGCTATTCAAAGATTGAAAATGATAAAAAGACAACAAGCATTGAAGACTTTCTTTGTTTTATGACTGGCTACTTTCCTTGTGGCGCCAGTAGCCATAGTACACTTAGAGAGCTTCAACAGTGTATAAACCCAAGAAAATCCAACACAGTGTTTTTTTTCATTGAGTATCATACTTTTCTTTTGTCGTCAGCATTTGCTGCCGTGACAGCTGTGGTTCCATTTATTGGTACTTATTGGGCTGCAGCTCCTGCCGTACTTGAACTGTGGCTTGTCCAGGGACAGGGAATAATGGCCGCTGTGCTGGCGGTCTGCCATTTTTTACCAACTTACTTTGTGGATGTTGCTATCTATAGTGAGATCAGCGGGTATGTACATTTTAGTTTGTTAGTTCCAAAGTCCACATCCCTTCATCCAGAAAAAATTAACTTCTACAACCTAGTGTGTTCTGTAAGAAAGATCATGAGATCTAGAATTTCTGTAAGTATGTACTACAGAAACTGCTACTGCTGCTTTGCCCCCATTAGTTTAAAAAAGACCATTAATGCCTGATGAATCGGGCCACACAAGTCTTTTAAAAATTGTCATACTGTAATACATTCCAGCCTATTTTTGGTAGCAATCAAAGCAAATCAGCCTTGTAAAAAAGTGTCACAAAGTATTCCCATATTTTTATGATATCTCACTTGACTTGCCTCTGTTGGCTTTCACAAACAGCAAATAAGCATTTTTAGGGTTGATGAACTTTATTGTTTCCATTAGGTTATGGACAAGTTCACAATCTAGTTATACATGTCATGTACATCTTCCAACGAACTTGGCAACCGGCATGGCCAAAGCTAGCTGAAATCCACTGTTAAATAGATACTGTACAAGGCATTTATTATTTAAATTGTTATTTATTTACAATATAATTTCATCTTTGTGCATTGACCTTGTATTTTATAAATTTATTAACAGTGGAGGCCATCCCTACCTGACGGGCTTAGCTGTTGCCGGTGGTATCTACTGTGTGGGTCTTGAGGGCGCCATCATTGGTCCAATAGTGCTGTGTTGCTTGATTGTTGCTTGTAATGTTTACAGTACTATGCTGGGTGGAGACAACAGTCCTGTGGCTCCACATTGTATGATAGAGACGACAACAAGTGATACTCAAAGAAACATTGATGAACCCCAGTATAGTGATGATCAGAAACAAAGAGCTAAGGCACTATCAGTATCTTAGATTAGGCTGTTCACACTGTTGTTAATAGTGTGCATGAGAACATAGAAACATCTACAGGGCTATCAATAAGAGTCAGGAGCCAGAGATTTTCCCGGCTTTTATGTGTTTCAGCCCCAGTTACATTGATAAAAAAAAAACAGAACATTGACAACACCAGGAACCAATTTTCTCTGGCTACTTTATTTTCTTTCACACTTATTTAAAAACAAATAGTGACAGCCCTACATCGGGAGAGAGCAAGGGGATCAGGATGAGAGAAATTTCCTGTTTATAATGGCTTTTGTTCTGTGTGGGCATCTTAAGTTCTCTCAGTAAACTTGTCCTTGTTCCTCTCATCACTCCCAGCTGCTAGGGGCCCCTGGGGGGGGGGGGGGGGGGGTACTCCCTATAATGGGCTATACGGGGCTGCTCCGCCCGAAAGGGGTACCTTTTTGAAGCTGGAGGTATATGAAAGAGTCGGGATTTCACTGTTTGAAGTATATGAAAGGGTAGGGATTTCACGAAGAATAGGAAAACACAAGTTGAAGTATAAAAAAGGTAGGAAAAACTGCCATTTAAGTATTATAAAAACGGCCGTTCAAAATATATGAAACAGATGCCGTAAACGCTGTATGAAAGGGGAACTATTTTCAATGAAAGGTATATGAAAGGGGTACCATTTTCAATGAAAGGTATATGAAAGGGGTACCTTTTCCATCAAAAACAGTATATGAAAGGGTAAGGGTTTGGACCTCGAGGCGGAGCATCCCTGTACAAAACTTTGTTCAGTACCTCCCCCTCCCCCCCCCCCCCCCCCCCCCCCCTCCCTGGGCTAGGGGCGTTCACGTGAAAGAGCGTCTGCGATTTACTCTGAGAAACTCCATACTGATGATGTAAATCAGTCCTGAATCCAGAAGCGCTGATTGGTCAACTTGATAATTTTACATAATTATGCTTTAAATTATGCAGTGTTGTGACTCAAAATCACAACTTAACAAATATGGTCGCCAGTTGCAAGGATTAATATTGTCAGTCATTAGAAAATGTTTGACTCTGTGTTCAATCTACCCGTCCTACATGTATGTTTAATGTTTTGACGTTACAAGCAAGTCAGTTTCAGGCTCTTCATACATGTAGTCTTATCTGTGGTAAAGAGGTTTTTCTGTTTTTGTCAATTTACCAACCGGATGTGGCAAGTCACTGATATTTCAAACGGAGCCACTCTTGCAGTTGTGGATGAAATTATGAACATTTATCAGCGATACATGGGAAGAAGAAACCCGTTATAATTATTATCATCATCAGTCTACTTTTAGCGGAAAGACTACCGTCAGACTCATGGCACTGCAATGGCTGGGTACAAAAATGGCTGTTTCTTTCGCCAATATTTTCACGGCAAAGATGGAAACAGAAATAATAAACCATTGCACTAAGAAATAAAAGCATGCAAGGAAGTTATCCTTTGTAACACAATACAACCCTGTGTGCCTACATCCTCATGGACAAAATGAATCACAACCTTCATACAAAAGGGGTAGATCCGTAAAAATCAAACCAACTTAAAACCAAGTGAACAAAGGTCATAACAAACATGCCAGGCGCTAGTAGGATTTGTGATAGGCCTGTCAACACCTTTCATTTTATTTGGTTTCACTGCATGTATATTATTATAATTATACGAGATTAGCGACGGGTGATTTACGTAATCAGTATGGAATTTCTTAAAGTAATTCGCAGAGGCTCTCTCGCGCGAACACCCCAAGCGGCCTGGAGCGATAAGAGGCGGCTGTATTCGCAGGCAAGACAGTTACAGAATAGTAATATTTTATATAAAGACACCAACAGTCGAGTGGAAGATGTAAGCTTTTAAACGTACAGGCAAGTGTTTTTGAGTTGCTGTGTTGAAATGGAAAATAGGAAGTCAGTTGGCTTCAGTAAGTCCAACTGCCTTTTTTCCTGTAGTTTGCGATTAACACATGTTATGAACATGATCCTCAACATGTGCAAATCAAAAACTAAAGGGAAAAGGTGGTTTGACTTAATGGAACCAACTGACCAACCCTTGTTGCACTTTGTGGCATTGATCAGAATCTCGTCACAAAAGAAAAAAAAGAAAGAATCTGGTCACATGTTATGCTTCTGATGAATACCATTTAAGGTTGGCTAATTAATTAAATTTCCCTGAACCTACTCAAATCAACTAATATAGGGCACTATGGCCACATTGGTAGCGGACATTACCACTAAGTACTAGTGCCCTATTTTAGTAGCTTTATTATACCAAAAAGCACATTTGTGCTGTATTTTGACTTGAAGGTACAACCATAAGTGCTTTGACTTCAAGAAATCAATGATACTATATTTACAGAAATAAGCTATTTAATTATAATTGACTTAAGGGGGAGGGCGGGCATTTAAAGCTCTCTAAATTTACTGGTTCTCTTGTTTTGGTCCAACTGAATGGATTTAGCAAATTCCAGTGGTGATATTTATAGAGATGCAATTTTGTAATTGTATCAACAGTCATAGATTAATATATTAAGTGTGTTAAATTGGTTTGAATTCGGAACATGCTTTTTGAATTTTTAATTAAAGTATTAAGTGATCAATTTATTTATCTCTTGACATTAAAGTTTTATAAAAGATTTACTGCATAGAAAAACACATGAACAGGTCACTTTAAGACTTTGTGTGTCATAATTATGTGTTCTTAATTCATATTTCAATCTGACTGACTTGAAGTTGAAATTTCTGAGGGTTCCATACAAAACATGTTTAATTTGTGAAGACCCTATTGCCATTAATTTTATGACAAGTTTAAACTTCATGTAAGGAAGTAAACTGACCCAAGCCAAGGAAAGCTACAATGTAGATATAGAATAATAACTACATTATTTATGCCATTGATAACTTTATACAACTTAAAAGGTTCCGCACAAGGCAATAAATTGTGATCATATGTTTAGATTACAAATACTTTATTAACAAGGTTTAATATAATTACATTTAATTACCTTTGCAGAAATGAAACTTTTTAGGGGCAATAATGTCAAACTCTTATTGTTTTATTCATTGGTAGATGTGAAGTGAAATTTCATTTTGTATCTAGCTTGAAAATAAAAGCAACTAGTATATTAATTTTATTAGTATCATCTTTTATTGGGTTTCTTGTAATATGCTGAAAAAGATTCCGAATTAAGATATATACATGTAAGCACACATCAGTCATTGATTGATGGTGTCATTGTTCATTGAAATATTCTAGAAAAATGCTAAATGAAAATGGAAGTAGAAAACATGAAAATTTGGGTGTTCTATCCCTGTCTATCTTGAATGCTCAATGTTTAAAATAATGTGAACTCTCTGTTTGTAAGTGTCATCTCGTCAACAAATCTGAAAAGAGAAACAAGGAATTTTATTGCAAACCCAGCCACCAAGCTCATACATTGTGTACATGTATGTCTCTGCCCCATCCCAGGCATCTTTCCTTGATCTTACCCAGTGTACATGGTGCTGTGGGACAAGATGCAAAGCAGAAGACACCGGCATCTGGGCATAAGGCAGCATGTCTCTATCATTTATTTCCCTTGCAGCTGTTGACTTTTGTTGACTCCCTTTGAGGTAGTTGAGTCGGCAAGCTCACAGGCAGTGAAGCAGGCAGGGGGAGGCACAGCCCCCCACATTTTCGATGTCGAAAATATCGCTAGCGCAGCATAAAATTGGTTTGGCAAAATATTCAGTCTTGTAATCTTTTCACAAATCATTTGATCACTAGGCCTGGCGCTTGGTGAAATAATATGTTTTAGGACTTTTTTTTGAACAGCTCCAGCCTGTGTTAAAGAAGCCAATCAGCTGCTGGATTTTTTTTTGGGGGGGGGGGGGGGGGGGGGGGGGGGGCAGGGGGATTTCTTTTTTTGCCTGGCTTGGTGTACGATGAGCCCCCCCCCCCCCCCCCCCATTTCAAAATACTCCGCTGCCTCTGAAACTAAACATGCTAGAGATCATGTGAGAGTTGGGAGGAAGTGAACAAACAAAGATGCATGCATGCATCTTTCACCCTTTCTTGCTCGCTCACCCACTCAATTGTAAGTACAATGTAGGATGGGACTGTTAGTAGTTTTTTGCAGCTGTTAGTTGTTTTTTTTTTCAAGTAGAGGTGTTGAGTTAAGAACTGCTCCATTTGAAGTACTGCATGGGCACACCTGGCGATTTTTGCCAATCATCATGATAGACCTATAAAATTGCCTACTGTGTGGCTAGCTGAACTGTGGAAATGGAAATGATGAATGCAAGGATCCTTTAGATTGATCAATTATTTAACTGTGAGTTGTTTTACCTTGTCATTTCACTATTGACTCTTGGGTGATGCTCATTCTGTGTCCATGATTCATGCTGTACTCCATCTTTCATCCAGTAACTGTAGTTTATATTTGTTGTTATTTGGGTGTGATATATTTCATTTGGTCCTACAAAAAGGACATTTTAAAAGAAAAGACTTCATTTGTTTGCCAAATGTTAAGGGAAGCAAGATGTTTATTATTACTGGTATTTTGTATGTGGGATGTAGCTAGATGAAGGAAAATATAAAATTTATATTTAAAAAAGGCTAGACTTTACAATACTGGGCCACTTAGTTGCATCTCAATGAATGAGAATACTGGTAGATCCTTTTGTTTTCATGCTTTGTTCTATTAACATTTAGGGATATGTAAATAAGTGGCCGGGTATTCTAAAATCGTTCCCTTTCCAGATCTAATTGTACTTTGTAGACGTTGGTTTTGGAAGAGAGGAGAAAACCGAAGTAACCAGAGAAAAACCTCTTGGAGCAAGGAGAGAACCAACAACAAACTCAACCCACATATGACGCTGGAACTGGGAATCAAATCCTGGCCACATTGGTGGGACGCAAGTGCTCTCACCACTACACCTGCCCTGCTCCCTGCAAGTTCTACATTTCCTTGAGGCAAACTGAAAACAACACGATTGCAGAGAGCTGGGCTCAAGCCAGGGACCTTCCGATTCAAAGTATGACACTTTCCTTTTAAAACATTAATTGGCATTTGAGACACCCTCCTCGGAATTTCTGATTTTGTGATTTAATCACCTTCCTTTGGGTGGTAGGGGTGGTACGGATACATGTATTTCTCCCAGGCTCGCATACAAGCATTGTGTGAGGAGTCTCATTCACCAGCCACTTTCAAGGAAATGAGCCCATGCTCACCCTCCGAACCTGATTGAGAGGTGTAAATCATCGAAAGATAGGAGTTAGACTCGACTGCAGCAAGAGACAGTCGTTGGCAACATGTTTATACAGCTCGGCTTATTACACGAGCATTGTTGTCTGCTCGACAAAGAAATGACTTTTCGATTGACAGAATATCAGTCCTTTAACCTCCAGTTTATTTCTGCCTACATTAGAGGTTCATTTTGCTTTACAACCGCCAGATAAGCTTTGTGTCCAGAGCTAATCGTTTACATATTTCTGTGGTAATCAAAAGTAATCCACACAAAGAAAACCAATATCACTTACGATAAACAGCTTCCAAGTGAGTATAAATAAATCAAAATCACAGTGAAACATCGCACCAACATATCAAGCATGCTGTGAAATCAAAAATTTGTAATCCTATTAAAGCAGATCTTACCTAGTTTTGGTCGGATGTGTTTGTGTAGACGCTTGGTGTATTTTACATAAGATCCGTTCGCTTCGGAGTTCGGATAGACCGGCTCGCTCAGAGTGGTGTGTCTCTGTGCTGCAGTTGTGGATTTCGCTGTGTCGGGCTTTTCGCCTAGTGCTGTAGTCGTTACTGGTTTAGTGACAGCTTCTTTGATTGGGTCTTGTAGTCCTAGCTGCGTTAAATTAAAGAAAGCCATCGCTAAAAGTTCAACAAAATCGCCGACCTCCACAAATAAATTCAACAACAGCTGAGATTGTTCTCACGTGTTGCCATGGTAAACAACCTCGTTTTCATGAAAAGGGAATTTAGTTTTATCGACTGAGTCGATAAGGTAAATTGACCACCGTAAAAAGATTCAAATAGCTGACGTTTCGAGCGCTAGCCCTTCGTCGGAGCGAATCGCTCGATTCGCTCCGACGAAGGGCTAGCGCTCGAAACGTCAGCTATTTGAATCTTTTTACGGTGGTCAATTTACCTTATCGACTCAGTCGATAAAACTAAATTCTCATGTTTCATCCCCCCACTACGGAAGCCGATAAGGGCCAATCCTAAAATAATTTTCAAATCTCGAAAAAAGTTTCAAATCTAAATAATTTGTTCAAATCCTTGTCCACTATTCTTTTCCAATCCGAAAATAATTTTCCAAATCCGAAAATCGTTTTCAAATCCCGAAGAGTTTTTGAAATCCGAAAATGTTTTCCAAATCCGAATATATTTTTCCAAATCCGAAAATGTTTTGCAAATCCGAAAATAATTTTCCAAATCCGAAAATCGTTTTCAAATCCCGAAGAGTTTTTGAAATCCGAAAATGTTTTCCAAATCCGAATATATTTTTCCAAATCCGAAAATGTTTTGCAAATCCGAAAATAATTTTCCAAATCCGAAAATCGTTTTCAAATCCCGAAGAGTTTTTGAAATCCGAAAATGTTTTCCAAATCTGAAAATAATTTTCCAAATCCGAAAATCGTTTTCAAATCCGAAAATGTTTTTCAAATCTGAAAATAATTTTCCAAATCCGAAAATCGTTTACAAATCCCAAAAAGTTTATCCAATCCGAAAATCATTTTTAAATCCCTAAAACTTTTTCAAATCCGAAAATATTCTCCAAATCCGAAAATGTTTTCCAACCGGAAAACGTTTTTAAATCGGTCAGTATAAAACATGGACTGCGGACTACGGACTGCGGACTACGGACTGCGGACTGCGGACTACGGACTGCGGACTGCGGACTGCGGACTGCGGACTGCGGACTGCGGACTGCGGACTGCGGACTGCGGACTGCGGACTGCGGACTGCGGACTGCGGACTGCGGACTGCGGACTGCGGACTGCGGACTACGGGCTGCGGACTACGGACTGGGTATAAAACGCGGACTGAGAATCATGGACTCGGTATAAAACGCGGACTGGGTGTAAAGTAACGAGTACCGAAGCTGTGAACATAAAATATTGATTTACCTCTGTCGATAAATACGTGATTTATAATACGTGGGGGTCACGGCATGTTACTTTACAAACGTTTTCTCTTTTGATATTTGAAAAAAAAATTCAAATAAAGTAAAGCAGAAATATTATCTTAATTCTCGCAATTTTTCTCATTTTTAATCTGCTTTATACCCTACGAGCAGAGCCCAGTTCAAACTTTACAGGCTCTGCTCGCAGGGTATCTGCTTTACAGCGGTTCATAAATAAAGGTCTATATTTCACAAAATGCTGGTAGACAATTAACTCTGATTTAATCCGTAGCAACACTTTTCTGGATATTACTGATAATGGCAACGATATGAACTATTTTTCAAATTTGCGAAAAGTTATCGGGCCCTGAAAGCCAATGTTTACATTAAAGATTAAAATTTTGTTGGTTTTGAAAGCTAGGCAATAAAACATTATAAGTTGACAAAACAAGTCGGGCTGGTTTGAGGGTTAAACAATACTTCACCATTCTATAGATTCTGATTTTAAATTGCAGTTCCGGGCCCGAAAAGTTCTCGGGACTTTCGAGAAACGGGCCCCTTGGACTACAGAACAGCAAAATGTACTGCCTCGCAAATTTGAAAATATTTCATATCGTTGCCATTATCAGTAATAGCCAGAAACGTGTTGCTGCGCATTTTATCAGAGTTAATTGTCTACCAGCATTTTGTGAAATTTGGCCTTTATTTATGAACCGCTGTAAAGAAGATACCCTGCGACCCCTACGTATTAAAAATCTACGTATTTATCGACAGAGGTAAATCATTATTTTATGTTCACAGCTTCGGTCCTCGTTATTTTACACCCAGTCTGCGTTTTATACCGATTCCATGATTCTCAGTCCACGTTTTATGCCCTAGTCCATGTTTTATACCCAGTCCGTAGTCCGCAGTCAGTAGTCCGCAGTCCGCAGTTCATGCTTTATACTGACCGATTTGAAAACGTTTTCCGGCTGTTAAACATTTTCGGATTTGGAGAATATTTTCGGATTTGAAAATGATTTTCGGATTGGATAAACTTTTTGGGATTTGTAAACGATTTTCGGATTTGGAAAATTATTTTTAGATTTGGAAAACATTTTCGGATTTGAAAACGATTTTTGGATTGGATAAACTTTTTGGGATTTGTAAACGATTTTCGGATTTGGAAAATTATTTTCAGATTTGGAAAACATTTTCGGATTTCAAAATCTCTTCGGGATTTGAAAACGATTTTCGGATTTGGAAAATTATTTTCGGATTTGCAAAACATTTTCGGATTTGGAAAAACATTTTCGGATTTGGAAAAATATTTTCGGATTGGAAAAGAATAGTGGACAAGGATTTGAACAAATTACTTAGATTTGAAACTTTTTTCGAGATTTGAAAATTATTTTAGGATTGGCCCTTATCGGCTTCCGTACCCCACCGACGCAGCACCACAGTTTCTCTAGAAACTAACCCCATTCATGAAAAGGGGACTGGGTTCCAGCGCGAACAAAATGGCGGACCCACATGTTGAATTTCTGCAAAAAGTTGTGTCTCGTTTTCCGCGCGGAATTTCGCTTGCTTTTGCTTATGGCTCTGGAATATTCAAGCAGAAAGGAAATATATCTTTAAAGAACATGCTGGACTTCGTTTTTGTGCTCGAAAACGCTGAACAATGGCATAAAGAGAATTTGAAACTCCATTCAAACCACTACTCGTTTGTTGGACGTTTTGGTTCAAATGCTGTTGTTTCACTGCAAGATAAATTCGGTGCAGGAATGTACTACAATACTCTGGTGCCAATGGAAGGAAGTGTCATAAAATATGGAACTATCAGTCGCGAGAACTTTCTTCTTGACCTAAACGACTGGCAATGGTTGTATCTTTCCGGACGACTTCAAAAACCAGTTAAAATCTTACAACGGGTAAATGACGGTGATATTCTGCCAGCTCTGAAAGGGAATTTAAATAGTGCTGTCACTGCAGCACTCTTGAACCTTCCAGAGTACTTTACAGAAGACGACCTTTTCCTAAGCATCGCGGGTTTGTCATATGCTGGAGACTTCAGAATGGTTGTTGGTGAAAACAAGGGTAAAGTACAGAACATTGTCGATTCCAATATTGAACCTTTTAGAGACCTTTATAGACCAATTCTTTTGAATTCAAGTCAACTTCATTTCAGTTCTTCATCTTGTAAATATCAGCAGAATCAGGAAAGTAGTGTGATGTTTTCTCAACTGATGTCATTACCCAGGTATCTACAGGAAAAGTTGGTCCAAGGTGTCATCGGTAAAGAAGCCACGCCATCCATAATCGAAGAAGCATTATTTAAGGCTTCTAAAGATAGAGTCAAATGTTCAGAGCTAGTTAGAAAGGGTATAGCATCCATTGTAAGGAAATCCAGCATCACACAGAGTATCAAAGGAATCATTACTGCAGGAGGCCACAAAACCTTGATCTACAGTGCTCAGAAAGTTAGTAAAATGCTCCGGGGAATTGTTAGGAGATAAAGTGAACCTACAATCCCAGACACATTAAGTTGGGACACCTGTGCAACACTCGTATTCTGATTTATATTCTGTCTTTCCCCTTTCCAACGTCAAATTTTGTGATCCAATCTTAAAAACCAACATTGAGAGGGGAGAAAACATCTGATCTGTCCCAACAAATGTGTCTAGAATTATTGTAGGTATGCTTAAGTGTCCATTCGAAAATCTTTTTTTCAATTGCCATCAACTTTGTCCCCAGGGTCTTCTCTGTTTTTAATATGGCAGCGGTCTGGAAGAAGACCCTGGCACACAGCAGATCACATGATCAAAATCTCCACTAAGACCAGAATTGCACTTGCTGACAACTTTTGAATTGTCCGCGACAATTTGGACAGAAATTGACATAAAAAATTGTCCGAGACAACTTGTCAATTTCTGAGCTAACATTTGCAAGACAATATGAAGAGTTGCACATTTTTCAAAATTAATATTTTTTGTAGTCACTGAACAGGCGCGTTTACATTAAAAATCAATGAATCAATGTCTATTTCAATAATTGTTCTTTGCGCTTAATCTCTTCCTGCTGAACACAAGTGCGGCTAACCACATTCAAAGAGTGATTCTTTTGACAAGCCTGATAGAAATATGTGCACTTCAAGCTCAACTTATGATCTGGGACCATCAGCGGCAAAGATTCGGGCGAAGATGTCGTGCCTGTCAAGTTCCTCGTTTTTGGGTTTTGCCAAGACCCAAACGATCCTGGTTTGACATACATTATTCAGATGCCACAATTCCTGAAGATTACTTTCGGGGACAGCTCCATTTAAACAAAAATACTTTTGTGATGCTTTTAGACATACTCCGACCCTGGCTCACAAGAGAAAATACATACATGCATGACTGTGTTACCCCGAAGAACATGTTAGCAATTGGTTTGTACCCATTGGCCTTGAAACTCTTTTACAATAGGTCCTAATTTTAATGTCAGTACAACGACCGTTATTGGGGCAGTTCAAGATTTTGTCGATGCTTTATATGAAATCAAAGAGGAATACATCAAGTTTCCATCGACCAACCAAGATATATTGGCCACCCGACAAACATTTCAAGATCTGACAAATATACCAATTAATGTCATGGGAGCTATTGATGGAACACTTTTGATGAATTACTGATCGGACCAACTGTGAGGTTTGGAGGGAGAGATATCAGACCCATCCTTTAGGGTGACAGTGGCTACCCACTCACCACATGGTTGCTAAAACCTTTCCACGAGGCTACGAGCTGAGAAACTTTTTAAAGGAACAGCTGTGGAACTTGTAACTGATTAGAAGCCTCCCAATAAGTTCAAACACAAAACTATGACGAGTTTCTATTCGATAATAATTTCAACGTACAAACTTGTTAATGTTAACTTCCAAAATAATTTAATTTATGCGTGAAGAACAATTTTTATTTCAGTAAAAAAAATAATTTCTGATTTGTTATTATTTCAATAATAACAAATAAAAATACAATAATAATGCAATAATTGCAACAGTAAATGTATGCACAAATTGAATCTTTAATGGTAAGAAAATCGAGAAAAGTTATCAATACCGGTATCTGTATTCGACAATCTAAAGATTATATTATTTATGTTGACAGAATAAAAAAATATTGAGGAAGAATTTCAAGTAAAATACGAAGAATGACCAAAAATACAGAGTGACACTAAAGTATGAAAATAGAAAGCAATTAAAGTATAAAAGGATGTTAAATGCATAGGACTGAAAGGACATAAAGGGGAAATGGGAATGGATTAAAACTTTTCCTGTTCATTGATGGGTAGGTCATATTTTCAAGAGGTCCGTGGGTCTGTATCATGTTTCACACGTTGTCTAGAGATGGAAAAACTCGTTAGATCGCTAAACTTACGTCAACTTGACAATTCACACTCCACGACGCAAAATGATCCCCAAATAGAACTAAGCACGACGCGAAATGATCCCCAAGGAATTATCGGCACGGGATGACGTTTCTGTCCCGGAAAAAAACGAAAGAGTTTTAAATATTTTCAGGTCTAAAAATGGGTAATTGATTGAACGAGTTATTTTCAGTTAATATCAGTTGCCAGGGCCCGGTTGTTCGAAAGCCAATTAACGCTAATCCCGGATTAAAAGTTTAGCGAGGATTTCACTTCTTTGTTTAAAGACTTTAAAGGGAACCTCCATTGTTATAACAAATTGACGTTAAATTGTTGGAAATAAAGTCTAAATTAAAAAAAATTTTAAAAAACAGGTGCAAATATAATTTTAGTGTATAAAAAAATGGATATGAATATCGCCTATTTTCGCTTTTAAATTTCCCGCACGCCGCCATTTTGAATATTTATGACGTGTTACGGTTGTCTTTGCATACAAAAGAACTTCGATTCTTAAAGGGAGGGTTTCACGGTACGGCGCATGTGCAAGCTATAACGTAACCAATTTAAATTCATTGTTTAGACCAATCGGAAGCGAGTACATAACTCTGGCGGGAAATTTGCCCGTGAAAATGTCGCTGATTGAATGGATGATTATACATACCAATGTGCGCCATGAAAGTCACCAGAGCGTAGAATAAATCCTTTGGGTCAAAGGTTTTATTCAGTGTTGACTTTGTCGGTGTAATCCGTCGACATTTTCTGTGAATTTTGGTCATCCTTCGCTTTGTTTGGACTAATTATAGTATGTGATTATTGAAGTAAATGTGAGTTGTTTTTTAACCGATAAAATTGGTAAGCAAGCGAATAAAGCATTTAGATCTGTGCACATGCGCCGAACCGTGAAACCATCCCTTTAACAATAGCGGTAACCATAACACGTCATAAATATTCAAAATGGCGGCGCGCGGGAAATTTGAATGCGAAAATAGGCGATATTTATATCCATTTTATTTCTACACTACAATTATATTTGCACCTGTTCTTTTAAAAATTTGAAATTTCGACTTTATTTCCAACAATTTAACGTCAATTTGTTCTGACAATGGAGGTTCCCTTTGAAAATGTTTTCAAGAGGTCATTTATAGCTAGTAGTAGTGAAGACAAGTTAAAGTCGAAACTGAAGGACAGAAAACTTTGGAAGATTTTCAATTGTTGAGGGGTTAGCTTTATCGTGCTTTGAACGACCCGGCCCTGGACTTTAACTTTTTCGTAATAACGTGGAGGCCGTTTGGCCGTTCTATCAAGACAGGATATTGTCCAATACATAAAAACGAAGTCGTGGGAAGGAAAGGTAACAAAAGACTGAAATTTGCCCTAACTGCAGTAAGACATTTCGGCGCCTATCGGCAGGGGTTTATGCGAATGAAAACGGCCTCATGCAGTGCTACAACGCTACGACGAGGACTGCGATATGTGTAATGAATGCACTAAAGATGAAGAGTAGTATACGCACTGAAACTAGTTCGCACTACTTCTCAGGTGTAGCTTCCATGTAGAAATAACAGGAAAGCCGTAAAAGATGTCAGAATAAGTATGCTTTTGTTGAACTTCTTCGTATTTGCGAGTGAAATAGATGAAGAAAGGGTGCAACTGGCGCAATTTTTCGAGCATTTACCTGATACAACATGCAAACAAACCAGATCTCGATTTATATCACATGCAGTTTTGTTCTTTCTTAAAATTTTTTTTATTTAGGGCCTGGTCGCACTACAGTCAAAAACAAAAGTTAGCCCGTGCAAAAATCGAGGAAAACAAAAGAAACCGCTCCGGTGGGACACGCTTTTTGTGGAATGTTTTTGTTTTTATGTCATTTTGCACGGGCTAATTTTTGTGTTTGACCGGTAGTGCGACCAGGGCCATAGTTCAGGTTATAACGTTGCAACACAGGTTTAGGTTGAACGTGAGAGATCATGTTATCATTTGCTATATTCTTTTTTTTAAAAAAATTGTAAGTTACTATTCATCTGATGAGAAGGAGAAACGAAATAAGCCTGCTAAAGCTTCCGCAGGTTAGCAACCACGACGGCGAAGGCTGCGAGAGCGGCACAAAACAATAGGACTGAGCGAAAACAATGCTTCTGCACGTGCATTTTACATTTTGGTATTCCCTGCAAAACAACATCGTCAAATGATCAAATTATAGGTTTTGTGGAGAACATAAACACACGACGGTTTTCCTTCGTCTATTTGAAATTGCATGTCGTCCCTACGAATTCAATAGTATATTTATTTTTCTAATCAATAGTAAAGTGAAAGTGACATACGGTAACTTGATCACGATAATTAAGGCACTTAACAATAAGCCGGAAGGTACCCGGGGGAAGGTATCGCTTATGCCACAAAGCATTATAAAATGCCCATTCGTGCCTCATCAGTTCATGAATGCTGTCAATCCAGCAGCCAATACAGAGCTCAAGATGCTTTCATCTTATAGTCCCTTTTCTTAACATTGTGGAGCAAGCGATCAGTGCGCTGAAAGCGGCAATAAAAAGAGAAATTTCACAACCCGCAGTTTAAGAACAGCTGAATGATCGAGGAGAGGCCAGACGGACAGGGAATTCCACTAGGAGATTATCGACAGAGAATTCTTTTACAAGCAGGGAGGAGAAATATGAACACGTGTAACAGCAAGAAAATGCAAGGCTGGTGTAAATTTTTGAATGATGATAATGGCTACGGCCGCACTCGTAGAGTAGTCAACCGGGTTATTTTCAATTAATTAAAATTAACCGGTTTAACAAAATTCCTGATGCGGCCGCGTATTTTTGGCTCTCGCCGAATTTAAACCATGTTAGCGGTTCCCATATGGAAATTAATTAAAGAACAATAGATTTTTTTCACCCAGTTAAATAGTTTTTTTTTTCAAACCACCTCGCTTGGTAGTTTAGGAGTCTATCTTTTGGTCGAGGGTCGAGGGTCGAGGGTACCGTGTCGAGGGTCGAGGGTCCATGTCGAGGGTCGAGGGTCAATGTTTTTTATACTTTTTATTCTTTTTTTTTTTCTTGTAACGTAAGGTAACTATTACGATTCTCTTCTTAGTAGAAGAAACAATATTATTTCGCCTAAACTTCATTGTTCTCGTTGTGAAGGAAAAGGGGAAGGTGTGTGTGTGTGTGTGTGTGTGTGTGTTGGGGGGTGGGGGGCTTGAACGAGGAGGGTGTTATTTGATAGGGGGCTTAATTTACGGTAGTTTCTAACCGATCAGATGGACCGCTTACCATTCCATACCGAGAAGACGCATTCCATACCGAGAAGACGCGCGGGGATTTACGACTTAACTTCATCGAAGTTCTCTTAAAATAATTTAATGTGTGGGTTATATAATTAATTGTCCTTCGTCCAGCTCCGAAAAAACGAAATACATCAGCAACGTTCGTCTGATACAAGGTACACAACTTCGAGGTTAATGATAAAATTTATATGATTGTACATCGATGCCAACTGCCGCTACAAACAATTCTTTCTTCCCTGCAACTTCAAACGTGGAAAATGGCGGGTTTTTCCACTCTTCGCTCCCACCCATTGACCGTTACCCCATATCATCTCTACACAGTTTCAATTCGTGGAATTCGCCCTACGCCGCGACACATCAAAGAATGGCGTTGTATCAGACAGCTCCAACAACTCCACAACAGCTTCATGGCACTGTCAGCGAAATGCGCATGTACCAACAAACGCCAGTACCTAATCCTACACCCGCAGCCTGGCATTCAGGTATGTCGCCTCATAAGTACGAAATTGTACTTCTAAAGCCATGTGTGAAAAGTTGTTACGGCTGTGGTAGTCCGTTCGCGGATAAATACAGGCGCTCGCCTCACAATCTTGTGGTAAAACACTTTGATCGAAGAGTTATCAGAAAGAACGACTATACAGGGCAGTTGGTCTACAGCAGTGACTTTTCAAATACGTATTATCACCTTCTACCAAGCCACATCCAAAGAAAAAATCCGTTGTTTTCTGGATTCGTGTATATTTCAACGAATCTGTACCTTTCGGAGGTGGACGAAGGACAGCGTGCGCAGTTAGAAGCACATTTTTCTAACAAATTTTCAAACAATGTATCTTTGTACAAATGTATGACTCGAACAAGCTGGTACTTCAATAGAACATGTCTTATAATAGAATATCTGCATTAATATTTTTTTGTTGCAATGCCCTTAGCTTGTTATTTTGCCCTTAGCCTGTACAACAGGCGTGGGCGACTCTATCCACGTTTCGCGCGACTGAGAAAATACGCAGGCTTTTTTCGCCCGCTCGCGGAGCTTCTTGACGTTGAAGAATATTCAAACAATATTGGAAAGATATCCGGAAATTATTAGGAAAACATCTTATAATGTTCAAACATCTTCTGCTACATATTTGCGTCATCTTCGTCGCGTGATCGTCGTAAGTCCCCGCGCGTCTTCTCGGTATGGAATGGTAAGCGGTCCATCTGATCGGTTAGAAACTACCGTAAATTAAGCCCCCTATCAAAAAAAACCCCTCCTCGTTCAAGCCCCCCACCCCCCAACACACACACACACACACACACACACACCTTCCCCTTTTCCTTCACAACGAGAACAATGAAGTTTAAGCGAAATAATATTGTTTCCTCTACTAAGAAGAGAATCGTAATAGTTACCTTACGTTACAAGAAAAAAAAAGAATAAAAAGTATAAAAAACATTGACCCTCGACTTGGTACCCTCGACCCTCGACATGGACCCTCGACCCTCGACCCTCGACCAAAAGATAGACTCGTAGTTTAGTGCAGGTTAACTTTCCCGATCTGTCAATCATCTTTGCTTACGCGATAATTTTTGGCTTCCTATTGAACCTTGGTCTCGCTATTTTCGGGGTGGGGGTGGGGGTGGTTTCGCTAGTTTCGGGCGAGGGGTCGCTACTTTTTTTTTTTTGGGGGGGGGGGGGGGGGGGGGGGGGGGTCGCTACTTTCTGCATTTATTAGCGGCCATAATTTTTCGACGTTACTTTTGGGGGTCGCTACTTTCGGGGGGTCGTTACTTTCGGAATTTTACGGTATTTGAATTCACAATTGGCCGCTCCCAACATCAGGTCTTGGTAGTTCAGTTGATGACGAGTTCAAATCCTGTCCAAAGCGTCGGAAATTTTTTTCAAGCTTAATTGCAATTTCATTAACTGCGTTATCCCGGCAAGTATTTTATACCTTCAAAAGCATGTAAGACATCCAAGAAAGTCACAAAACTTTGAGTAGCATAAAAGAAGATTATTTTAGACTGTTTGTTGCATGATTGTAGTGTAAACTCTTGTAATAAAGAAAGAATGATAGACACGACTTTAAGAAATAAATAACGTTTACATGTGATCATACCAAATAATAAGAGGTAGTAACTTACTGTGATCATTTATTTTAATTTATTATTCTTTGTACATTTTTATTAGAAAAAGAAAATGCAAAGTAAACGATCGTTCACTAGGTCTTATTTATTACATTGAAGTTTCTCCTTTTTTTCCATTATTTCCTTAGACTATGACATATTCTCTATCACATTTTCTTTTTATCAAAAAGGAATTAATTCTCTTGATAATATTATTTTAATCTTATGGCCTTTTGACATGCATCGTTTATATTTATTAGCCTCACGATTAGTGTATTATTAATTCCATTACGTTTCTAGATCTTAATGTATTTGGGAAATGAGTTCCACGCATTAACTGAATCGCTGTACAGATTCGCAACTCCTTTCTCAGTTGTGAGAAAAATGTTTTATTTAAATTATTTTCTTACGTTTAGACAAATTGTTCTATTTAAAGCTCCGAAAATATGCTAGGATAGATGACTTGTTTACTTGTAAAAATAAAAAAACAACGCTACGCTTTGTCTGTAATTATACACCAATCATTTAGTTTGTCGAAGTTTGCATATAAATTCAAACAACGGATATATTAGTCTTTCAGGTAGATCAGACGTAAATATGGTTGACTCTTTTCCTTCACCCGTAGCGAAGTTGTCAGCTTTTTCATCCCAGAGCTGCGATCCTTTTGACCAGCGTCACGGATCACGGACTCTGGCCGGTTCTGTTTTTCTTGTAGGTGTTTCGCTACTTGATTCCTCACTGAAGCATTGCAATCTAATCTTTTTTGACATCTTTATGGGTTGCATCAGACACATACAAAGCCACAATTTTAGTTTTGTCTAAAGGGCACCTAAACATAAAGATGTTATCCATGTCTCCACGAGATTTACCTCCAAATATGGTCAGCTTATTCCACTTCTGTGACAGCACCCCGCTGACATCATCTTGCTTGCTCACTTCCTTCCCATCAACCCAAAGTGACGCAGTCCTGGACATAGAATCATAGCTGCCCACGATGTTATGCCATTCGCCAGCGGTTATATCCGAGGAGCTGGACTGGACACGAAAGAGCTCTCTCCCAGAGTCCCCTCTGTGCACCCACTCTCCTTTTCCATTTCGCAGTAGCAAGTCGTAACGAACGAAATTATTTTTATCGGTGGCAGTGATGAGTGGAACTGTCCCTTTGACGTAATTCAGTCTCACCCACATTGAAATTGCAACAGATTTCTTTGGTTTCCCCTTAAAACCATCTTGTAAAACAATTTTTCCGTTGTTTCCGAAAACAACGGATCGTCCGAGGTCCGTTTCGTCTTTCAGAACGCGAGCCTCTCCTTTAAGCTGCCCATCGTTCCTCTGTGGTGAGTCGTCGAATACCATGTCGCCGTCCGATTTTTCAAACGTAAGTTTTAGCACCGTGCATTTCTCATCGAATTCTTCAGGATTTCCAAGATCTGCAAGAAAAGGTGTTTGGGGTTAACAAAACTAAATGACAATCAATTTTATTTAAGTGGGCAATTAATGCAACAAAAATGCTGCCTTGTTGAAAACACCCCATTTATAACTCCAAAGCTCAATCTTTAGCTCGCTGTTTCGTGAAAATCACCCGAGGAATAATTGACCCAAAAGGGAAACAGTCGTGACTCCATTGCTCGGTTGTTCGAAAGCCAGTCAGCGCTAGTCCTAATTGTAAACGTTTTTTAGCCAAAGATTTCATGTTACTTAAGCAAGTTAATGTCAAAACTAAATGACATTAAAATCATGAAAAATCTGGATTCTGATTGTTTATTTAATTACATTCAGAAAAAAGCTAACTTAGATAAGCTTGATTGTGATTTCTACAACTGAACTCAGCTCTAGGAAAAGGAACGTCTTTTGCGGTTGCACTGCAATCATTTAAGCGGGAAACGAACAGTCATCATGATGGATTGTCTTAATTATAAGCCCCTTTAATATCCGCGGACGTACAGTATAAAAGAGTAAAAGAACATCTGATAGCTAGGACTTAAACCCATAACGGGTTAGAGTAGGGAAAGACGGTAAGTTCAGAAACTACATTAGATTGGCATAATGGCTGTTTAGTATATTACTTACGCTCTATTTCATCCGATGGATCTGGTGTTGACTGCGCCGTTGTTGGATTGAATGTTCGAGTGCTGATTTGATTATCCTCGCCTGAGGGTGTCTGGCTCAAGGGCACCTGCTCCAAGGCTTCCTGGCTCACGGTTGTTTGGTCCAAGGATGTCGGCTGGCTCAAGGGCGCCTGCTCCAAGGCCGTCTGACTCACGGATGTTTGGTCCAAGTTTGTCTGGCCTAAGGGTGCCTGGCGCTGCCTCACCATTTGTGCGTTCTTGTTTCTCATGGCCAAAGCTCTCTGCACCAATCCTGGTGCTGGCCCTCGCCCTCTCTGGAGTGGTAACTGCGAGTCCTGGGTTCTACGAAAACCAAAGTGGCTGAACTGGTTCTCGTGGTTCGCCTGTCCCTCAAGCATGTGACTTCCCGTCATGCCCACGCCTGAAGGACCGGGAAACCAGGCACCGCCCTGTACACCAATAACCGCTGACAAACTGTTCATGGGCTTCACGTTGAAGAATGGGAATCCGTTTGGGTCGGTTTCCTGTGCGCCATAGAACGTCCTACGATAAATGTTATCCTGCAGACGAGTTTTGATCTCCGAATCGATATCGTTCGTTATTTTAACCGCTTGCTTCCTCGCCATTAACAATTGAGCTAGTTGCGGGTCTGTTATTTCTGATTGAGAGACGGCTTTCGGAATGGCGGACCGTACAACATCAGGTGAGTAGACCCTAGGGACGATATGACCGAGATATAAGGAGCTGACAGATGGCACAAAGCAAAGGAAAATTACCAAGCTGTGTAGGTTTGCCATGGAGTGTTCTTTGCCTCAAGTCTATGGAAGAGAAATAAGGAAATAAATTTAGAATTTTTTTTTCTGAAATAGTTTCACTTGATGGGATGCGAGTGAGTAGAATGAAAAAAAAACCCGAATTCGAACATTCAGTCGACTTATGTTAAAATTCCAAGTACGATTCTCTAGTACTTCTAACTCGAGTATCGATTTGGTACAGTGAAACATTGTTTACTTGTTTGAAATACCTTTGTTATGGCTAACAGAAGTACAAAACAATGGTACTGTTTGCTGTAAACAACAACAACTTATATTTATAAACAAAGGGTGCAATTACAAGCGAATTAAGACCTTAACGTTTTGTTTTCCTTTCTCGCTGACACTTAACGTATCAACTCAATTTCCTCGAGGGCGTTCTAAGTTGCCTTACCTGTTAAATGGTCACCTGAAGGTTGTTGAAAACTCAGGTAAAACTGTCGTTGTAATTGTCCCCGGGGCCTGTTTTATCACCTTTTTTAGGCGAGTCGATTCACGCGAAATAAAACTCGAGCACAATAAAGTTTGTTTGTGAAACAAACTTAGATCCCCTGTCTCAACTGAACCATAACTTCACCATAACAGGTAACTTTTCTGCGGGTCGGATAATCGGTAAATTATTAAAACGTTTTAATGCGCGTTTAAACAGAAATAGCGTTGTTTTCACGACGAAATAAGGTCATGAATCCAATCCAACACTAAAATCATCGAAAGAACACCCGGATCGTTGTTATACTGGCGAAGAAGAAAAAATGTAGCGAGGTTTCTTTTTTGTTCTGTATCGAAGTCCGCCAACGCAGCTAAATTGATCAAGTTTTGCAACCAAGTATATTTTGATCTCTATGTTCTGCAGTTACGAAAACCGCTACAGAAAAAAGCCTTTTTCTTTTGAATAGTTAACGATTTGAGCCAAAATATTTTTGCTTTTTCGTCCGACACGGTGACGCAATTAAGGAGAGAGGCCGTGGTAAAGTAATATATCATTGGTACGAAAAAGAAAACTTTAATGTTCCTTTTAGTGCAACGATTGAATGTTTTTGTTATCACCTTGTGTTTTGCAGTCAGAAATTCCGCGTAGAAGAAATGAACTAAGTTATCCGTCCTTAATCAGATTTTTCTCTAATCCACTTTGCACTACCATAAGGGGGAGACAAGGTGGGAAAGGGGATTATATGTTACAGACGATTTTTACCGGATATCGTCGATTTAAAAATCGACGCTACCCTTGTCAGCGGGGTGTCAGTGCATAGTTGGAACTCAAACAGGTGTCAGAATATGCAAGTGACAAGTGGGTCATAATTCTTAGTGGTACAGTCAAACCTGTCACGTTAAGCGGTAAGCTCAGGTCAAATCTGTCACGTTAAGCGGTAACCCTCAGGTCAAACCTGTCACGTTAAGCGGTAACCCTAAGGTCAAACCTGTCATGTTAAGCGGTAACCCTCAGGTCAAATCCGTCACGTTAAGCGGTAACCGTCAGGTCAAATCTGTCACGTTAATCTTGACCCTCAGGTCAAACCTGTCACGTTAAGGAATGGCTAAGTGACCGCGCGTAATACTAGGCTCGATTTCCAGCCGTTTGAGAGAGTCCGGTTTTTTTTCTTCCGTATATTAAACACAAGGAAGAGTATTTCATCAGGATTTCCAAACACCGAGAACTGGGTTTAAAAAACGAAGCGCAGCCAGTTTTTAACCGACTTCGAGGTGAAACACTCTTCCTCGTGTTCGGTACATTACGTGAAAGTTTGCCTGGCCTCCAGGTTTTAAGCAAGGGTACAACATCCATCTATTGTGCTCCGCATGATAACCTGCGAGTAAGCCTCTCAGGCACGGGGTAGGTTGGGGTTCAGACTACCATATGAAAGACGTTTTAGCCACAAAACGCCACTGAAAATTCCAGCTTATAATAACTCCTTTCCAAATCCCCCCTGACAGCTGTTGGCTTCAAAGAGGCTGAACATTTTAGGAAAAGTTTAACATATTAAATTTTTTTATGCTCTTTATAAAACAACGGATATGTCTTTACATTTCTACATTGGTGGGCAAGTAAAGAAATTACTTTGCCTGTTGGCTTGCTTGTTACACTGTCTGGGTTTAAGTAAAGTAAACCAAATTTTCTTATTCGCAACTATTTCTGTGGCTTAACTTCTGCTTCTAATGTGTGAAGGCGACTCACTGGGAGAAAATGACAGTAATGAAAGCCTAGTACAAAGGCGATTCCCCGATAAATATATATTAAGTCAGCTATTAAAACATAACAGTTCCTTTCCAAATCATTCGTCATCACTTAAAAAGCAGAAACAGTTCTATAAAAACAGGTCCATTTTCCTTTTTAAGTTTCACCGCACGAAAGTCATTCAGTATATTTACATTATAAGTACAAAGTTAGCAGTGTCTTCAATCTTGAAGAGTATTCGCGTTTCTCTATCTTCTGATCCCTCCAATGTAATGTCCATCTTTGATATGAGCTTGTACGTCCGTGACATACGTTACGCTTGACACGTGACATGTTGAATGTTTTTTTTTTTTTTGTCGCGCGTTAAGTTGTTAAAATCTTCACTCTGCTTCATAGTTTTGTTCTGAGGCTGCGGCATTCACTGCTGCGGCCAAATCTTCTCCTTGTTGTAATTTCTCTCCTTGAAAAGAAAAAGAAATAACCTTAATCACACTGAAAAAGAGCTGTTTTCAATTGAGTGTCGTAAAACCAAAACCAAAGTAATTACTCTGGCCAATCACAACAGACGCAGACAATCCAATGGACCAATTAGAACTCGAAGCAAATACATGAAGCCGACGCCAAGCGCGGGAAAACGCGTGCGAGCAAGTCACAACTGTTTTTTATTTTTGCTTTTATTTTTGATTGGTTGAAAAAGTGGCGCGAGATTTCTTAGCCAATAATAAGCCGTAACAATGCAAAACCAAAACAATCAATTGATAACCGCTCTCATGTCTTTTCTGTCACCAAAGCCGGCTTTTGTGAATCTGATTCTAACTGCGCAATGGCAGAACTTCCGTTTGGCCACCTTTCTGGTGGAAGTTGCAATCCATTTTTATCCTTGCCACTCACGGCCAAAAAATCTGGTCAGCTGTTTTTAATTACACATAAAGTAACTTTTACTAAAACGTGACCATACATTATCTTGAGGTCTCTATTGATGAAAATGTTACTTATGGGTCGCTATACTTACGTATTAATTCAACTATAGCCCTTTGGGTCCTCTTTTCTAACTTTTCCAATTTCTTTGCAACATCACGCTTCAAGTCCCTGATAAAAATAATATAATAAGATAATATTGTCTTTAAATAACCTTTTTATTGGTTGCTGCTATGCGACAGTTAACATTTCTTGAAAAAATAGCCCAATTTTTTAGTGATTTTATTATTGTTCATATCTGTCTCAATCTCCTCCAATGACCCTGTTCCCTTACATTATTTTACTTTAATGACATATTTTGATGTTTTTCTATTGCAGTTAACTCAGAACATTTTTAAAGTTTACTTTGATTTGAGAAAAACTTATTACTCTGTCCAGTAAAGAATTGATAGAAGTTAGCAAGGTCTGGGAATGCGACACTTTTCACAGATTGTAAAAAAGTTTTTTCTGTCAGTTTACTCCAGCCTCAAACAAAAAGATGATTACCTAATTATGTATATGTAACACCAAACAGATTGTATAATTCTCTTTCTTTCTTTGAATTCCTCAGAAGTCTGATTTTTTTTATCTTTGTCATAAATCTGTCTCACATCACACAAACCTAGGAATAAACCTCAAGAATGCACTATTGTAAGTAAAATATTATTTTAATAATCATGTCCAGTAAAACTCTTTAGGTGGTCACAGGACTTCAAAGAATAATACCACAATATAAACAACCTACCAGTCAGGCTTTCTTGGTGCCAAATTGGCCAGGTCCTGTCACAACAAACGAAAAGTTTATACATGTAAGCACTTCATGTTCTAAAGTAAGTTTGAAGTGGAGAGAAAAAACATATTTACATGTATCAAACTTGATTGAGGAGAAAGAGACTATCTGGACCAATCAAAGTTGACAATATAACAAAATAATCAACAAAAGTGACAGTACTTGTGAATACAGACTGGCTGATGTGTGTTTTGGTATTCATTTTTAATTCCTTACCACTTCTTCAATAACTTTCTCTGCCTTGGCTTTTTCAAGATGCTCTTGTACTTCGTCTTCAACTGTATTAAGCAGAAGAGATATTCTCTTAAGAAAATTGGTAATGCCTACTCTTCATTTCCTTAGCTCTTATTTTCAACTACAATTTTAACTATGATAAAATTCAAAAATGTTTTGCTATGAACGTAGTTTATGTGAATTAAAATGCGCAATCACATTAGTTGCCTTTATTTACCCTGGGACATTCAGGGACAATAACTTTCCCAAACTGGCATCAATAATAATAACAAAATTATTTTTCATTGTTCATTTCCCTGTTTACTAGTGGACCTTGACTTTGTCTTGGTCCATGTGTTCAAGCAAAGAAAACAATTTGGTCAGTACAGTCAACTCCTGCCTTGCAAACACCAGCGGATAAAGGTGTGCAAAACCAATTGCGTTATCCACTGGATAGTGATTTATCTGGTGGATAGCGCTATACACCTTTTGAACAACCGAGGCCTGGCAGTTATGATCATCCCAATAATTTTTTATTATTATTATTATGCACAGGAGTTAAAGTACTGGGCCGGGTTGTTGAAAGCACGATTAAGCTAACCCTGGATTAGCGTCAATTTTGAATCCAGTTAAACAACTCAACAATAGAACATTTTCAAAAGTTTTCTGCTGTTCAGTTTTGACTTTAACTTGTCTTCACTACCAGCTACAAATGACCTTTTGAAAACATTTTTAAACAGAGAAATGAAATCCTTGGTTAACTTTTAATCCGGGATTAGCATTAATTGGCTTTCAAACAACCAGGCCCTGGTGAATAAGGTTGATTAAAAAGTACTCTCGCTGTTACAGACTCTCTCTATCACAGACACTTGTCCTGTGTAGCTGGCAGTTTTGTTGGCATACAGTGTATGTGCACTCTATCATTGAGCATCGTGCATGCCAACAAAACTGCCAGCCATGCAGGCTACATGGACACCAAATTGTGGTCTTGATGGTGCCTGTTATAGAAGGCATTGACTGTAATTTATATGTTACATCAGACCCCACCTACATGTATTGACTATGTTGACAAGGAATGATTGCCACATGCCTTAGTTCAATGAAGTGAAGGAAAGACAGGTGATATTAACTTATGAGTTCCTGAACCATTAATATTTTACTCTCGATTCAACCCCTTTCATAAAGGTTCCCACCTTGTGACACTTTTTCAAGAATTTTTTATTGTTTAATATTACTGGTACACATTTTTTTCTTATTGCTTCTGCTTTCTGCCACCTTGGTAATACCACTTCCCACCCTCGCTTTTCACACTTCCTTCTATGGCTTCCTTCCTCCCTGTCCGGTCCCATTAAAAACCAAAGTAAACTATTTACAGTAACATACCCGAAAGTGGCTTCGCATTTGGTATTTTCTTCTCTTTTAATGCTTCATCCTTAGGCATATAATTTCTAAACTTTATCAGTCTTGTAGGAGGACTATGAAGGAAAAGCCGCACAAATTAAAGAATAGCAGTTATTTTGACTTTAACAGTTGAAGCTCTTGTAAGTGACCACCTAGGGATTTTGAAAAAGTGGTTGTAACCAGAGGTGGTCACTTGGGAGTTAGTCCTTGCTAGTAGTTATTCACTAAAATAAAAGACGTTGGTCGCCTATAATGGAATCACACTTTATACATGTAATTCCCAAATTATTAATGCTCGGTGCGAAGCAATGGAAGAATGACTGAGTCGGACACATGCTATTACATTATAGGTAAGAGCACGAGGGAAAAATATGACAGAACTGACTGGGACCTTTGTTTGATAACATCTTACAAAGATTGCCTTACATTAGACTTTGCCTTGAAACTGATAGATACATTGTAAATGAGGCGACTAAATCAATATCAGGCTTGACCTTGGCATTAAGAAATTACAGAAAATAGGCTTGAACTTGGGCCTTGAAAGAGTACGGAGAAGTACAGAAATTGTTGTACTCTGAGATTTGCGTGACAATAGGCCATACAATTAACAAGTGGACTATGGAATAAAATGTTACACGCAGGCAGCGAGTGGCTTAGTTCAATTGTCTCAGGTCTTATTAACATTAGTTTATCCAATAATAAACTTGAACAAGGTGGCCAACCATTACAAAGGCTTACAGGAGGCTTGAATTATATAGGGCCAGTAATTAAATATTTAAACAAAGTTATGTTTAGATGGTGTTTAACAAAACCGTAGTCTAACCTAATTTCAATCTGGCCAACCCTACTGTTTAAACATTGTTTAGTGTAAACAGTGCCAGGAAGGAATATACATGTATCACAGACTAGGAAAACTTTTATCTACTTAAAATAAGCCACTTATAAACAGATGTGGAGGTCCATAAAATTGTCTTAAACCGCAGTTTAAGTAAGACTTGTTTACATGTAAATAACTGGCCCTTAGAGATTTTCTGAGAATGTACATGCAAGTACGCTGAGAGTGATTGCTGAGGGGTGCCGGTCTCTTATGAGATTGGTGGCAAGAAGAGCTTCAACTATAATCAACAGCAATCATAGGTTGTATGGCCTAGCACCTCACTACTTCTGCAATTTACTTGTCATTAATAACAATAGCTAAGGCTGATTAACAGCACAACTTTGTAGCATGCAATATTTTGCTTGCATCAGGCTAAAATTGTATACAACTCGCATCATATAACATTGTATATGGCTACGATTATCGTAGGGTTTAAAACATCATTCAAAATCCTACAACTGTGGCTCACAACTGTTGCATGCAACAGTTGTGAGCGAGTTGTAGGCTGATTTATATATTTTTTTCTCCTAAAAGAGATAAAATAAAACTGGTCATCAAGAGACTGATTGAATTTCATTTACTTCCTTGAACATGTTTACTTACGCAGGTTGTGATGTATCATCTAGTGGTCTTTTCTCTCCCCTTGAGGAATTGCTTTCATTGGAAGTCTGTCAATCGATAGTAAAAGCTTAAAAATAGGCAGTGTATGACTGCATGTAGCTTACTGCACCTGTTATTACTTAGATTATCGTAGGATTTCCTGGCCCGCTAATACATGTAATCGCATTCAGGAGATTCTGTTTTTATAATTTTCAAAACTGTGGTGACGAGTGCTATAAATTGGTGAAACATTTTAAAAATAAATATTGCGTGACGCATCATGAATCCCTCCCACCCGTGATTTCAAGACTAAATCAAAGTGAAATTTTTCTAGTTCCTTTAATAACTGCTTTGAACCATTCTTATCCGTAAAGATGATTGGCATAATGTTTTCGCGAATCAAAAATATCTTGAAAGCAAACTTTATTTCAGAAAGCGCCATTTAATTTAATAATATTAACTAGCGTGCCTCTACCGTGATTATCGGCTTCATGAAGAAAACATTCGAACAAGTTTGATCGCAATTTGCCTTTAAGTATCAAATTGGAAGCTTCTTCTAACTATTTGTCTTAAAATAACAAATACAGGAAACGAATTCTCTTAGTTGAAAGTTTTATTCAAATATATCTACTAGTTTAGTCTCAAGAGCAAAACGCGTCAAATTATCGCATCAAGGAAACTGTCGGCCACGCAAATTTGTTCAGCATCTGGCGAATTTCTCGCTCGACCGAATGTGGTCAAGTTTTCTAAATATTTCTCAAAAGGCACTAATAAGACAAAGAAACAGTCTATGAAATGTTTCTTACAAAGTAAATGGACATTAAAAAATGTGACTTTCTTTACCGTAGTTTTCCAGGAATGCTTGAAAATTCTTAGAAAAGTCTGCCGCTTCGAGTATAAATTCTGAAATAAGACATGTCCTCACTTGTGACAAATTTCATCACTTTCAGCTCTCAAACCACCACTACAAAGGCATAAAAATCTTCTAAAGGACTTTTTCTTTCCATTTCGAAGTCTTAAAAGGCGTGCTTTCATTCCGGTTATGCAAAATGAACGTCTGCAAAATGGAAGCGTGGAGTTTACGAGCGGCCATATTTGTTAGAAATCTGATAGTTTTCTCAGAGTGAACATTCGGGGACATTCGAAGCTATCCTCGACAAACGTTGAACAACCGACGAGGTTGCGAAGCGACAAACGTTGAACAACCGACGAGGTTATGAGAAAAAGAGGAGCTAAGATCGGGGAATATCGGATCGAAATCGGCAGAGTTCGTTGTAGGCTCGGATTCTATTGTTACACTCACTCACTCATGATCAGACGGACAACATAGTAGCTTACGCCTTCTAAAGGCAGTAAGCTACAAAAATCGTTTTCTGCACTCCACTAGTTCCAAAACAATTTGTGAACAACCTTTTGTGTTATTGATCCTAAAGAAAATACAGACTTGCAAAATAGTTAAGCATCTCAGATACCTGCTCATCTGGTACTCCACTTTTCATTCGCATCGCTTTTAACCGCTCTCTTCGCTTTAAAGCTTCTTCTTCTAAAATGCCTTCGACGGCCGCCATATTGAATTTTAAACTCCGCAAAGACTTGTGGGAGTAATGAAAAGGCTCACGGGAAATATTTGGAAAAGCAAAATGGCGGACTATTTGGTTACCAAAAACACTGTAAATTAATGAAATTTTCCGCCAAACAGTGATATATACATAGATCTTGAAATATTTAAACCTTGACTAAGGGAATATACAAAATGGCATCAAGTGACACCGTTACTTTGGTAAGTAAAACTGACCTGAAAGAAATCTTAAAACATTCTAGTTGTGGTCAATTTTCTAGCGTTCGTGTTGCTATCCGTTGCTATCGCCGATGCTGTGTCAAGAAATGCCCACCGCTAAATGTCTTTTATATTCTTAGGCTTATATAAACTACTACTGTCGAGAAAAGTACTACAGACATCTGCAGAATGCTTGTCTGGAAAGCCTGAAGAAATATGGCAACGACCCTGTGTTGATATTTTGGAAAGCTTTTGGAATTTTGATGGAAGGTTTGTGTTCTGGTTTGCACGGCAGCAGTGTCGGTGGTCATAAACAAATAGAATATGTTTGGAAATGCCATTATTATGATCACCAATGCATGTTCACCCATGTAAACAACAGCTGTCTGATTACTTTACTTGTGCAGGGCTGTCAACCCAGGGAGGGGAGGGGGGTACTCGAGGATAATAATGACGGAGAGGTGCGAAGAACTTTTTAGGGTCTGAAACTTACGATCTGAGGACTTTTGGGCGGGTTAGAAATTTTTTATTTTTTCTTGCTCAGATTTGCCTCATATAGGCAGTTCATATTGATCGAATTCCCAACTAGAGACAACAATGGTCCATAGAGGCTAATTTAAGCCATGTTTAAGGTCCACCCGGTGATGGAAGGACATCACGAAGTCTCGAAATCCTTAAGTTTCTGGCACCTCTCAAAGAACTAAGTATGTGTCCGTGCAGTGCCTCCCAAGAAGAGCCGGCGGGAAAGTCTGGAATCACTTGGAATCAGAAAAAGGGCAGTGTGGTGCATTGTGGGCCATTTGCCATCTTGTGGCGTGGTTAAGATGCCTGATATCCGAAGTGCTTCCAGCCTTATAGTAATTACTTGGGCGTAGCGACCAAGTATTAAAATGCAGTTTGGTCGTCCACAAATGTGCAGTATTGCGCAACTTTGGGGACGGCGGGATTATTCAAACCTTCACCGCGGTCACACGTCCGAGGCGTTTTTCGTTTTATTTGGTGGAATTCATTTAGAATTAAGTGGAAACGTGGGCAAGGATGTATAAAATAATTAGTTTATGTAACTATCTTTTCATCTTTCTGGCTCAAAATAAAGAGCTTCTTTTCGATCGTTGAAAACTGATCAAAACGCTTCGTGCCTGAGCAAAATTGTGTTGGCAAATGGCGCCGACAGTTCTGTGGTTCGTAGTTTTCAAACACTTAGAACTTTTTTTAGTAAACTTTCAAAACGTTTAGTGAGTTGACAGTGTATTGTCAGTATATGAAACTTTTAATAAACAGTGAAAATGACAACCTTAACTTTGAAGTACTTTGGTTAACTTTTGCAAATTTCTCTCGTTTGACCGCGGTGGAGTACACCTGCTGTTTGTTGATGAGAGGCGAACGTCACAAAGTGCGAGTTGTGTTTTCTCTGTTGCATCTAACAGTTTCATATTCAATATGCGTAAGGAAATTACTCAAGAAGACACTGCGAAAGTATTTGACACTCGCGATTAATTCTACGATACCTTCATGACGGAAACCCGCTAAAACATGTTAAAATGAACATGAAGAAGATAATTTAGACGAATACATACATAGCGCTTATTTAATAAGAAGTGAACAGTGGACAGCGAAGGAAGAAATATAAGCGTGGTAGGAATCCCAATTAATTTCACTTCTTTCGGTTGTTTGCCTTTCATTAATTTTTATTTCGTGAAGTTGAAAGAACAGAACAGACAACTGAAACTTTGGGTGCAAAAATTCACCGCCGAGAGAAGATGTGAACAATGCACACGGTGTCTTGCGAGACGTTTCTTGCGAGTTTTGTTTCCGCTAGTGAATGTTTCTCGGGCGAAAATAACCTTAAAGCGATCACTTTTTCATTTAAATTTCTTTTCTGTGTTTCGGATACAGAGGAATAAAAACTGGATATATTTTCATGTGTCTGATTGCGAGATGTAATACGAAACAGCTGCGTCGTGCGTTACTGGAAAGGTTTCAAATTACTTTCACATTATGCAAATTGCAACATTTTTACCTCGACTGAAAAAATATATTTCAAAGGGCTAAATTTGTTTCTCTCCTCCTAAATTATCACTTCTGTCGTTAACTTTGATTAAATTTATAAGTTTCATTCAAACTTTATTATAATAACGGCGGCAATACTTCCAGCAAAACTTTCAATTGGAAAAGTTGTTTTGACCTCGGGTCCGGACCAGGCAATTACATCATGGCTTCGAAAGGCCACTTTGCGGCTACATTTGCATTCACTTCAAAAGTGTCGGAAACACAGACCAGCTAGTTACAAGATTTAGCTAAAACCAATAACAACCATCGGGAAACTCTGACATACGGCCTTTTTTTCAACGGTAAGTACAAAGTAGGCATCGATTTGTATTTGTCAGTATGTACTTGTCTTTTGACACAGTGGACACGCTACTTTAATAATTTGCGTGCAATCTCACACGCTAAGTGTACTGTGTCTTCTTGTTTTAGACGGTTAACGCGCTTCTTTGTTAGACTACTCACACTATCCGAATACTCCCAATCATCAAACTGTGAAATAACGTGCATGCAGATTCCCAAGACAATTATTCTCCAATATGCCTAATACAACGATGCCCAAGTATACGCTCCCACAGCGTCTTGTTTTCTTTAATTTTCGGGTGGGAAGCCCCATTTTGGTTTTGCCAGGGAATTTCCCAACATGCTTTGCAAGAGTGGCAGTTTGGTCATGGTCGGGCACTTGCAATATGTGCTTTGGGCAGCTCATAGTGAGTTCTTGCTGGCCGGCCGAAATTGGGCAAGGTGGGCAGTTTAGGCTATGAGCCAGCAGCAGAGGACCGGGAGTGCTTCCTAAAAGGTCTGTGAGTGAGTTAACATGAAAATGAGTGGCTGACTATTGGTGATAAAATGAAGCGATTTTGAGGGAATGAACTTCGGGATTTTTTTTTTTTTGAGCGGGATTTTGCGGCACACAAGCTTAAACTTGGCCATCTGAAGTGAAAAAATCAGCATAAAATCAAGAATTTGTGGAAACTTTGGGATTCATCTTTTTCGAGTGGGATTCAGTGGAACACATGGAGAAATTTTTTTGGCATACGTTATTTCTCGAAAATGACGGTAAAAGAAAAAATTCTGAACAATGTTTTGCAAATACAGGTAATTTGTAGTTCACATGTCGAAAATGGACAAATCTGAGCAAGAAAAAGAAAAGGCCTAAAATTCGACATAGGTTGGTTATGCCCCGACCTCTTCAATTAGTTTAAGTCAACATATTCTCCCATTGATGTCCCCTGGATTTAAATCCCAGAGTAGATGCCACTTACACTGTCAGTTGAGTTTTTTTATTGGTTCTCAGCCATGCCATGAGGGTTTTTTTTTCTTTTCAGTTCTCCAGTTTTCCTCAATTATTTTGTAAAATGGTTTTATACCGAGGGATATAAAAAATAAGTTAGTAGTCTGTTGACTACTAACTTAGAGTAGTTCAGAAAAGAACTGATGTTTTCGTCTATGGCTGACATTTTGACAACCTTCAGGAGTGGACGTCATCTTCAGAGTCATATGAATTGTGAATTGTGAGTTGACAGTATTTATAATGTCTGGCTATTGCTGTCTTTAGTCAGTTTTTCCATGATGTATTTGGTTGTTGAGACTTAAGTCAGTGATTGGTGCATTTTGATCTATGTAATGTAAGTGTTATTTCTGCTCGGGTTGTCAAAATGTCAGTTATTATCAACAACAACAGCTCTTTTCAGAACTACACTAAAACAGGCGATCACCCCTGACAGACTGATGCTGTGTTCACATCAGCACTGAAACATGTTTAGAGTTAATGTTTCAACTAAACATGTAAACATGTTGGCAATTTTATCATGATTCATGCAATGTGTTGCCAGATGTGAACACTTTTCATAGAGGAACATGTTTCATTTGTGATCAGACTACACTGTAAACATGACTTGTTTTGCGCAAGTGTGAACACACCATAACTCCGAGTTTTATTTAATTAACAGACAGAGCCTCTGAGGCCATTAGAGAGTTGGAGGGGATTAAAGACAAACCAGATGTGCTGTTGTGCTCCACCATGGCATTGATCCATGCTCACAAGAAGGCAAAACTTGTTGACAGAGAAGCCGTTCAGGAATTGGAGACCAAGCTAAGGCAGGATCGACAGTCATGTGGTGAGATGGCGCTGTACTTTGCTGGTATGTTCCTTTGGCATACTGGACGTCATGACAAGGCACGAGAGTATATCGACAGAATGATCAAAATGGCCAATGGCAATAAAGAGGTATTAATTCTATGTGAAAATAAGTCACAAATTATTGTAAGAAGCTCTTGGAAGTCACTGGACTAAGAACTGTGTGCTCAGGCATAAGAAGTGTAATTTAACAAACTTGTGTAGAATCTGTACCCTTCTTGAAAAAGAAGTAATAAATTTTTATTTGCATTTAGTCAGTATACAGTATTTCATGCCCATTGATCTCTTTCAATGACTGAGTGCTATGTTAAGTATTCTAGTGGTAGCTACACTGTACGAAATGTTTATTTTTTTTTTGTCCCCTTTTGATTGACAGTAATATGGACATGAAATTGAATATATGTTTGGTAGAACAAAAATTAAAATTAAAGTTTCATCCATGCACTGTGTAGTTTTCTTTGTATTGCTCATATTTTTCAAGCAGAACTTTGGGATGTGGAGGGGCAGCATTTATTAAAGTGTGGTGTTTATTGAAGAGAGGTGTTTATTGAATTTTCCCATTTTTTCTTTTATTTTTTACTTCCTTTTTTTTTTTGTGGGGGGGGGGGGGGGGTGCATTCATTAGAGAGGGTCATCTACAAGAGACAGGGCGTTTCTAAATGCGGACCAAAACACAACTATCAGACTATCATAACATGTGTGATTTGGCAAGTCAAGCCATTGATATCTGTCTGAAATAGGGAGGTGATTTTATTAGAGAGGTGTCAGAAATGGCAATGTTCGAGAACTACAATTTGTTTTTACATGTAAGACAGTGAAATGTTTTTTTTTATTTGACTATGAAGTCCTGACTAATAACTGTGTGTATAATCTGATCTGTCAGACCGTCAAATAAGGTGTGTTTATTTTCAGGGTCTTCTTCTGCGTGGCTGGGTTGATATAACCAGTGGAAAGGAGTCTTATGCTAAAAAGAGCATCAAAATGTTTGATGAAATACTCAGCGGGTAAGCAATATTGTTTTAATTTCTAATTTCCAGTTTTCCCAGAATCTGGGGTCACAGATTTAGACTGTTTTTAAAGTGTTAGTTAGTAACACTTTAAACATAATTTCTTCTTTTAAATTAATAGAATAATTAATGTTTCATGCTTGCTTTTATTTGCACAGTTTGCACTGGTTCATTTCCTTATTTACTGTTTCAAATTATTTAGGTCTGAAGTTGTGAAAAATCTTGATGCCTTACTTGGAAAGGTGAGTGTTGTGATTTGTATTTTTTTTTTTGTTTTAAGTTAAAAGCCACTCCTTATGGTAGTGTAGGGGTAGGGGTAGGGATAAAGGTAGGCATGTAACACTGAAAATGGATGTGAAATGGAACTCTGTAATTTGCTTTTCAGTTATAGGCAATTATGTTAAGATAAAAATTATCTTAATTGAATCAAAAAATATGATCAAATTAATTTTGATCTGATCATATCACTTACTCTGACACTATTTTATTACAGGCCAAGTATCTTGAGATGAAAAATAACTTCAGTGGTGCTTTGGAACTTATCAATCAGGTCTGTAGAAACTTTATTCTTAAGGTGACTCCCTATAGTTTTATACTTAGCTGCACACACACTAATGACCCAGGCTTTAGTAATTTTGCACGTGCTCACATGAAAACTTTCTGAAATTTTAGGACATCAGCAAAGCACAAATAAGCAAACTTAACTGCATATTTTCTCGCGTTTTCTTCAGTGAATTTTTGATCTAAAACTTTGCAAAGTTTGAGATACAAATGGTATCTTTCACATACTTTTATTAGAAAAATATCTGTCGGCAATTTAGTTTAATATTATTGTTAAATATGTACGAAATCGATATTAGAGAAACCGTCTGAACAACCCTTTGTTTTTTCCTTTCAAAAAGTTGGCCATCACCCTTTCCGCAAGATAGCATATACAATGTAAAAAAATAATGTGAAAGTGATGGAGATGCCCATCATACTTTTTGGGGGCTTAAAAATGTGTTCTTTTGTTTACCTTAAATTGTAGTTTTTAGTTTCAAAATCTCCTCAGTTGTACCTATCAGTGAGTTTTTTTTTAATGTTACAAAAGGTAGAAATCTATGTCATATATCTTTCAAATTGTCAAATGGAAGTAGAACAATTTTTGATGAAACCAACTTTATAGCCAGTAAAAAACTGTGAAATTGCTTCTTAAAATCTTCCTTCATTACCTCCTAGGGATAAACATACATGTAAATTATAGGGGCCATTTTTTAGGGCTTCTTTTTGAAATTCTTTCTGTCAGTAGACCCAACATTAATCAGTGACTGTATATGTACCCACAGGCTGTAGTGGGGTATCCAGACTTTACACCTGCATTGATTGAAAAAATGAGATTACAGCTTTCCCTTCAAGACTGGGATCAAACACTTGAGACAGCACACAGGTATTAACTAGCTACAGTCAAACCTCTATTAAGCGGCCTTCTATGACTATTAAGCCATTACGGGTCCTCTTTAAAGCGGTCACCCTCTATTAAGCGGTCGCTTATTAAATTCCCAGGAAATCGCTACCCGCATTTACTGTAAACTTGACCTCTTTTTAAGCGGTTACCTCTGTTACAGCCATGCTCCGTCACGCGTGACCAGTATTTTTGAAAATTTGAATGGAGTTTCATTCCCATTTTCGGAAACAAAGAGCAACAAAATATCATTTTATTTGAAATGTTACATATCCGAACAAAATTAGGTTTTCTATACATGTACATGTAGCGAAGTTATTTTTCCGTTAACTCGTGACTTTCAATAGTGTTTTCCAGAGATCTCCAAGGTTTCATTCAAATCTCAGACATTACAAAGAAATATTCAAATGTTCATTTCAGTCTTGTGGATTACTGGTCACACGTGACGGAGCATGGCTGTTAAATAAAGTGGCTGATCCATGATCCACGGTAATTTTCATCCGCGAATCCGCTTAATAATTTATCGCCAAAATCCGCAATCTGTGCACTTTTCAAGGCCAAATCTGCTGAACCTATTCACCCCCCTCATAAAGGTTTGACTGTAATGGAATCTCATTTGAGATTAACAAAAGATTAAGTTAAGATTTTTTCTCTGACTTATTATTTCATTATTTACTTTCATTTTCTAGGGCACTGAATACCAACAGAAACTGTATTGAAGCTCAGAGGATGGTTGTAATGTATACACTCTGTCGGGAGGGAAAATATAGTGAGGTAAACAATAACTGAAGAAAGTATGCATAAAGTTTCAATGTCATAATTAAGGATTTTAAGTTAATAAAAATTTTAAATAATTGTGCACTGTGCATAGTTATGTGGACTGAAAAAAGTGAGCTTACTTTTTATTAATAGTGTGTTCAAACAGTCTGTTTTCTGTTTTCAGGTCCTGGCATAGTTCTCCCAAAGATACCTCCATTGTAATCACAACTTATAGAAACTGCATCTGATACATTCATGTAAACCATCCAGTTGTTGGAACTTTGGAAGAAAATTATGACCTTTGAAAGCCTTACAAGCTTTGTGAATATAAATCTGTAACTTCAAAAGGGCTTTTTTGTGCTTGCTTCCAACCTTGGTTGATATATGGTATAAGTGTGTGAAGGTATAAAAGCTTTCAGCCATAAACATCATTAACACTATTAATCTAACTAAACATTCCTTTAGGCATCAGACCGACTGGGAGAGTTAATTCAGATGGTAGACAGATGTGAGCCAAGGAATCCTTTTCTGTATCACGATTTGTCCCAGGCATTCAGCAGACTGGTAAGACATGAAATTCAATCTATTTCTACAGAAAAGTTAACAATTCTACTTGGTAATTATAACTACAATCCTCGTCACATTTTGTTAGGACACCTCGTGCTCAACACATATTCACCTTAACAGTTGGCATCCTTTCCTCCCAATGTTGAATTTTGGGGCTCTGTGATCACTAAATGTCAAACCAACATTCAGAGAAGGGAAGGAGACCCACATGTGTCCCAACAAATGTGACGAGAATTGTAGGTACCTAGTTTTCCAAGCATGAAGTGATTTACAAGGACTCTTACTTGTATAGTAAGCTTAATACAAAATTGTTACCGAGCTATAATGTGATCAAAAATTAATGTACCCCAGAGCCTGTCCTAGGTCTCTATGCTTGCTCACCATTTGTCAGTACTGGCTGGCAGGACCATGCAATTTGTAGATATGAATGATTGTACCATATGAAGACCTGTTCTTACAGGTCCATCAAAATGGTGCACTGAATGGCCCTTATCGTAGATGAGTACGCCACTCCAACATATCAGTGGTTTCCCCCTTTTTTGACCCTATAGTCTCGTTTTGATGTTTACGAGAACCTCTGATGATGATAAGCGTAAACATCAAAACGAGACTATAGGGTCAAGAAAGCGAGAAACCGCTGATATGTTGGCGTGTCGTACTCATCTACAATGTACGATAAGGGCAATCACAAATTGATGAGCCCAAAATTAAAGGCCATCTCTGAAAAATGGAATTTGTAATTTGTGTTACTGACAACAAACACTCACTCTTGTTTAATTTGTTTATGGTAATGTTCTATCTAGTGCGGCAGGAATGATCTGGTGTTACAACAAACGCTCACTCTTGTGGAGAGAGCCCAGAGTCTTGCTCCAAATAATGCCGAATATCAGACAGAGGTAAAAACAGCTGGAAACAGTTTCCAATCGTTTTAAACATTACATTATTTATGTATTAAAAAGGTCTGCTATTAAATTTCTGTGACTCTGCACCATCTTAGTTTGTATACATTATGCAAGGTACTGTAATCACATAATATTATCAAGAGTGTATATTCAACAATTACATGTATTTACCCAAGTGGAGGTGGTGAATAGTGATTGTTTTAGTATATTAATAAACCAGTGGATAGCCAGCCAAAAATACAAAAAAAAATGCAGTTTATTTCTGACAAATGGGGAAATCCAGAACAATGTCTGGAGGTGAATAGCAAACACTATTCCGAGTTCAGAGTGCGCAAAAAAACACTATCCATTGGTTTGGTATGTAGTAAAATTAATACTTGAGTGATAAAGATTGAAATTACCTGCGCAGCATAGATACTTAATGCTAAAATGAAAAAAACTGATAAATTTCGACTCTGTTCATATAATTGTTATTATAGTTTTGTACCCTGAAGGCAGCATTGCCGAAACGTCGGTATAACAGTAAAATTAATACTCCTACCGGTACTTGAAGAAGCACTGTCATATAATCAAAGCAGGGCGTGACAAAAGCGCTGTCCGATAGCCCGGGGCTAGTGAAGCGACCCGTCGGGCTAGTGTCTTTTTGTCTGAGTTTGCCCGAAGGGCAAGCAGTATTTGTTGCCTTAATTTTGTTCTCATCATTAAGTTAAGAATTAAAATAAGAAGTGTGTAATAAACAGTTCTCTAGTGAAAGTGAATGTGAGGAACATTTTAAAAATGTAAGAAAATATCAACGGCGAACAAAAGAAATGGAATTGAATGATGCGTTTTCGTACATAATTATAATGTACATGTACAGTAGCGGCCGTAATTGTGTTCTCACTCCTCTGCTTTTTGGTCTTTAAAATCGCTGTTGTTTTCATCGTATTAAGTTCAAAGTAAACCAGTTAGGATCTGTCTTGTCGATTAAGACCGTTTTCTTTAAACAAGCTAGACAACTTGAACATTTGCCGACGCAGTCGTTGCGTTAATACTGGATAGATTGTTTTTCCCATGAACGGCAAATATTTTTGCCGTCTGCCGTTTGCCATTTCCATGGGAAAGTGAGTAGTTTCACGTTTCTCAAACTCATGAACATGTGAATTAACTTCGATTTTTCAAGTGGATTTATTTTACGATTCGAGGAAAAGTAAGGATAATCTGAAACTGCAAGCTGCCGTTTGCCGTGTACGCGTAGAACACCGTGCGTAATTTAAGGTGCGTTCCTTTGGGATGATCCGGATCCGGATCACTGATCCAAGATCACTTGGATCATGCCGCATCAAAGGAACTGACGAATCCTTGTCCAAAGTGGATTCGTCGGTTCCTTTGATGCTTCATGATCCGAGTGATCTTGGATCAGTGATCCGGATCCGGATCATCCCAAAGGAACGCACCCTTAATCTCTTGATACTCGCAAGCAAGTCACGTAATATAAAATGTGTTATTTTTGTTGTATCAAACTTCCGAAAGGGCTTGCAAGATATTTTACGTTATCCAAAGGCGAAAGACTTTGAATAAGAGTACTAGTTTCATTGATCAATCGATCATAACTTTCATAACCAGCGCAAAAATAAGTTTTTCTCATAATTTATAATTTATTCCGCAACATTCGCCGTCGGGAGCGAACACAGTTGGAGATTTTTTGCCTCTTGTTGTAATATTCATCCCTTGTTTAAATTTGTTTGTTTTTAATAATTAATTTACTTTTGGGCTGCTAGCTCTTCAGAGCTCCGGGCTAGTAAACTAAAGCAGCAGCTTGCCTAAAGGGCAAGCTGATTTTTTCATTTTCATCCCACCCTGCAAAGGCTCCTATGAGCCAACTTGTGAATATGATACATTTTTTATTTTGCTCCACCTACCCCCTACCCCCTACCTCCTGCGTCCAACTCCCCCATCTTCCCCTCCCTCCAACGCCATCTCCATGGGTAAGGCAAGTGACCATTACACATTGCAGGCTTAATGTTTGTAGCCAATCGACCAAGTGAAAATTTGCATATTTTTTCCCTATTCTACAACTCGTTCCTTGCTTCGCATTTTCACGAGTTAAAAAAGTGAGAATCAAAGGCTCCTATGAGCCAACCCGTGAATACGAAACACTCTGAACAAAAGATTCGGCACATCTTCGGACCCTCCCCTCACATAGGTGTTTTGCTCCCCTCCCTCCAACGTCGTCCCCATAGATAATGCAGATGACTATTTCATATTGAGGGTTCAGTGTTCACTGACGCTCCCCTCTCCTTGGGGTTCTAGCTAGCTGGAAAGTACTGTTGAATACAACCCGTGGCATTCATTCCAGTCTTCTGATTGGCTGCATTCTTCATGGGCATAGGATTAAAGGTTTTTTCACAGTATAAGACATGTAGGCATACTGTAAATACTTTAGGGCACTAAATGCATGTCTGTCTTCTTAATTTAACTGCAGCTTGGCAATCAGCTCATCTTACATCATCGTATCAGGGAAGCGATGAAAGCATTCCGCACTGGCATGAAACTTGATGAGACAAGTGTGCCAGCATTAACAGGTCTGTAAAGACTGTTAGTTGTTTTGCATTTACAAATTTCTGGACATCAGTGTTTCAGTTGGCAGACAAGTTAGGACAGATACTGTCACTTCTTCCTTTTTGCAATGTTTTTTGTATAGAACAAGCAAAAGCATGCCAGCTGTAATTCATCACCACCCTGCCTACTTTTATTCACTGCCCCGCCCACTTGCATTGATAAATGCTGACTATTTCCTGAGGAATCAGGTTTGGGTTCAAAGTCCAGACAGGGTTTTTAAAGAGAGGGTTTCACAGTTGGTCGCATGTGCAAGCTATGACGTAACTCATTTAATTTCATTGTTTAGACAAATCAGAAGCGAGAAGACAACTCTGGTGGGAAATTTGTCTGTGAAAATGTGTGCCATGAAAGCCACCAGAGCATAGAATAAATCCTTCGGGTCAAAGTTTTATTCAGTGTTGACTTTGTCGGTGTAATGTGTTGAAATTTTCTGTGAATTTTTGTCATCCTTCGCTTATTTTAGACTAATTATAGTATGTGATTATTGAAGTAAAAGTGAGTGGGTTTTATCAACCGATAAAATTGTAAGAAAGCGAATAAAGCATTTTAATATGTGCACATGCACCAAACCGTGAAACTATCCCTTTAACCCATTCGCTCCTACACCGGCCAAAACCGGCCGTACAATACTCCACTGCTTTAAAAAATTGCAACTTTCTCAATCGCGCGAACATTGCCCTAACTAGCAGTTCTGAGCATTGACTAGAAAGTCCTCAAATTGAGATACCCAACAAACACAAAAAAGTCAGCGATTTTTGCAAAATATCAGCGTTTGAATTTGGACAATAACAAAAATGACCGTTTTTAACGTCATAGAAAAACAACAAAAATCACGTTTTTGCCTTTAGTTTTTTTTATTCAAATCATCATGGCAAACCCAAAAGTCAACATTCACAGCAAAATTCAGTCCTAGTCCTAGCTTAGCAGTGAATTTTTTTGCTCTTATTCGTTGCTCGGGCCGAGCTCTAGCCTCTCGTTCTAATGCATACTGACCTTGCCTCAATTTTCAATATCACCACCGCACTGCATGCTGGGAAATGGCCAAGAATTTTGACAGCGTTCGTTTCTTTCCGCACACATTTCATATTTATACTAAGTCCACAGCCACTCCGACCCACCGCCGAAATTTCGCGCTTGTTGTGTTCTCCTGTGGTCGCAACTTCCAAAATATGCCGCGGTAGGTCGAGAAATTCATCCAGAGTCGAGTCCCAAAGCTGCTTCGTTTCCAGGCGGCCATTTTTCCAGTTCAACGAGCAACGAGCCAAATTCGTAAACGAAGTACAACAACTAACTCGCTTCATTGAGAAGTGGACTCTGAACTACCTCCAAGCTTAATGATGCTCACCAGGCAGCTACTAAAGATGAAAAATGGCTGTGAACTTACCAAAAATCGTAGATAATTCATATTGGACCCTTTATTGCAAATCAACGAAGCAAAATGAGATCGTCACAATGACGTTTTCAGTAAACTGGACCCTTCAGTGTTTTAGAACAGCAGCACTTTCAATGGTAACTTCAAATATGGAGTCACGAAATCCTATAGGGCGTGTGAATGCAGAAAATCGCTCAAAAACGTAAAAATTCTCAGGAGTGAATGGGTTAATAGTGGATGTGGAAGGCTGTATGATTTCTGCTCAGATAGAAATAGATAATGGCGAAAAATTAACCATGGAATCATTGAAAAAGGAGGAAACCTTGTTACTGTTTTTTAATGAAAAGTTTTTTCTTTGATAACTGGCAAAAATAGGATGAAATGTAACACAGTGCAAAGGTCTTGTGTGATAATATTTCACAATGATTCCTTAGGAATTTAACAGTATTTATCAAATGAAAGTGGGTGGGACAGTGAATGATTCTGAGCAGGGCAGTGATGTGTAAATTTGGTTCCATTCAATGGCTGGGTGGTTTTCATAGTAACAATCTTGAGCATTTCTTGTTGTGACTACTGTTTTCTGCAAGCATGAAAAAATGGCCAGTGCTTTGCATGCTTTTCTTAATTTTTGGTTGATTACAGGACACTGATTAAAAGAAAATAAAAGAAGCAAGAACCACTGCAACTTTACAGATGCTCTCCCAACTCAAAGCATTTAGCAAAATTAACTTTGGTAATATTTTAACATGTGGGAACTTGAATAAACTTTCCTCATGAGTTTTCCATCAGTAAACTTTCACGTGAAAGCCATGAAACCTGCGTAATGCAATTTAACTTTGTGAAACATCTCGACAGTACTTCACAAGCAGTGCAATGAAAAAACTTATCATTAAAGCATCGAAGTTTACGTTCTCGAATAACTATTACCACTTTCTCTGAAGTGCGGTGCATTTGATTATTTTCTCGAGGAATCGGTCAAGCGACAAGCTCATTACTTCCTCGATTCTTTCGAGTCTCCATGCTTGACTCGAAAGACTCGAAACCCAACTCGATCCTCGATGCTCGATCCTCGCAAGGATCGAGGATTGAGGATCGAGTCTCGATCCTCGACTCGACTCGACTCGACTCGAAAGAGACTGTCAACTTACATTTGCCCGGTACTGTAGTCAGAGGAAGTGCTCTAAGTGTATTATTTATTGTAATAATTTTCTTTATCAGGTATCATCAAATGTCAGCTGATAGAGGGAATGGTTGAAGATGCTGAACAGCAACTGGAGTTTCTTAATGAAATACAACAGTCCATCGGAAAATCATCTGTAAGTTTTGTGTCCACAAAGTTCTCCCACCAAGCAAACTGTCTGTAAAATTGTTAAAATTAGCTCTTTTTTTAAAGTTATTGAATTTAATATTGTCATATGAATTGAACATATTCCTATGATCCTCTCATTGTCCCTAAAAATCAAACAAAGTCCTCTTTTGATTAATATGGAAAGATGGTAAATTTTATCTTGGTAATGAAATAACAAAGATGTAATGTTCAATCTTTCTCATTTCATTACCAAGCTTAAAATCTGCCATCAGTTTCTAATTATTTATCACAACTTGTCATGATGCTTTTGATTGCTGATCCTAGCATTAAGCAGAATGTATGTCATATATGAACCTAGTAATTAAGTGGCCCAGCTCACCACAAGTCTCTTGTAGCTCAGTGGATAGAGCATCCAACTGTTGTATGGAAGGTCATAGGTTCAATTCCTGTCAGGGTCTCAGATTTTTTTCTTCATCAAACAGTCACGACAGAATGAAAATTGCATTTGCATCAACATAAATTATACCATGAATCATCATCTTCGTCATCATCATCATCGTCAACATCATCATCATCATCGTCACCGCCACCGATGCCACCACCACCAACGCCACTGCCGTTACTACCTACCGTTGGAAGATTCCAATAATCAATTTCAAACCCGAATTTTGATTCAATAATGCAATCCTTTCCCAATTAATGAAAGTCATTCCCAAATGATAAGTGGAGCGCGCTGAGTATTTTGACTGTAACGTGTCAGAAGTCATAGCCAAGGGTTAACCCTCTACTGATTGTGGACACCTAACTATCTATCTAAGAAAACATAGTAAGATAATGTAACAGAATATTAAATAGAATAATAACAATAGTTACAATAAAAAGGCCAGGTGGTGCAAAGTAGGCAGTTTGTGCATGTATGCTCGAGGGATAGGTCCATGCTGTGGATTTGTCTTTTGAATGAATCAAAGGAGGTGATGTTACACAATAATATGCACAATTAAAATGGTCAAAAGTAACATAAAACCTCAGGATAAAATGCAAGCTTTCTTTCCACAGGAACTATCATACCTTAGCTCAGTACTGTACAGAAAGAAAAACAAACCTGCTGAGGAAGTTATTAACCTCCTGAATGAAGCTGTAGATGCACATTTTACCTCTCTCAAGGTTTGTTGAAAGTACAATTGAAAATCTCCTTACCAACACCTCCATAATACGGAAACCTCGCCAGAATGGACAGTTCTTTTGGTCCTAAAGATACAAAAATTCGTACAATCCCTACCTCTATAATACGGACACTTTGTTCTGTCCTTTCGGTGTCCATATGAACAAGGTGGTTTAACTATACAGTAAATTCATTTGACAATCAGGGAAGGGGAGTGGATATGAGGAGACAGTATTCATGTGTTGTTATGTACTCAAATAAATCCCTTTATCATCTAAGAAGTCGATGATAGGTTTAATTGTTTTCACTATCTCTGATTGTTTTGTTTTTGTTTTACAGGGTCTAGCTCTTGGAGTGAAATATTTCTACAACTTAAACCCCGATTTCCTTCTTCAGATTATTAACGACTACCTTGCCTATGCTCCTACAGAGGTTTGTACATTTTAAAACTCTCCCTTTCTCATCACCACCATTTAAACTTTGCGACAGATGCATTACAATTACTTGTAGAGAGCTTTAATATTTAAAATAAAATTGTCATAAACCTGTTGGAGATGGAGAGTATCTTTAAGGCCTGTTTACATGACTTTCTGACTTTCATCGCGGGATGAGTTCATTGCAGTATCTAGTCATTTCCTTGTTGCTTTTCACATGGTATTGTCCCGGGATGATTTTATCGCTGTCCTAATGAAAGGTGACGAAAAATTCCATGTATGCATTTTTCCTGGGATAAAGTTCCATGGGCAAGATGAATTTCATCTAGTTCGGGATGTAATTTTTTTCGGGAGAGACGACTGTCATCGCTGGATCCCAGTATTAAAACCACTCATGTAAACCAGAACATTTTTCATCATGGGACAAAACTTATCTCTGCTTTCATGTAAACAGTCATTAGTTCAGTTGTTGTCTTGCACTCAGGCACAGAGTCCTGGTCAGCCACCACCACCTCTTCTTAAACGCTGTGCTGCTGTGTTAGATCCATTGACTAAAAGTGTCCCTGGTTTGCTGGAAGGATTATATCTCATGGCTAAAGTCAAGTACTTGTCAGGTATATATATCTTTCAAACTCATTGATAATTCATGACGAGAACACAAAGGAAATCACTACCCTGAAGGAGGTTTTAAAATCGTTTCTTAATTTGCATAGGTTTTGGCGATTTTATTCCTTCGTTTTCTCCGCATTTATCGATCAGTTTGAGAAGCTAATAGGCTGCGTTTTTTTTGTGAGAATCCGAAATTGGATTTGTGATCTCGGATCATATGGATTTTTCATGACCAAAAAAACGAAAAATCCTAAAACGGATCATTTAACGTAAAAAAAAAACGTTGGTATGCAAATGAAGCTATTTTGACTCGCTTGTGTTTATCAGCCTGCTCGACAAATAGTTTTCAAAATATAAGCAATAAAATCTTACCTGAATTGCCCATGATATGAAATCGTGAAAGAAACAAAACAGCGAACGGAACGAGTAAATTTGCACGGAAGACCGCTTGTCAGATGTACTATTTTCGAATCCATTCCCAAAAAAACGCTCAGATCACGAATCTAAAAATCCGGATTTGGATTTGATCCGAAGAATCCACCCTGAGTGTGGATTTTATTCATGATCCGTTTTTGGATTTGCCCAAAAAAACGCAAAATCCGTTTTTGGATTCAGAAATCCGGATTTGGATTTTCCCAAAAAAACGCACCCTATATCAAACACTCGAAACAGTGTTTCATCAGATTTCCAAACACCTTGAAGTGGGTTAAAAAAAACTTGGCTGTGCCTCGTTTCTCCAACCCACTTCTCGGTGTTTGGAAATCTGATGAAACACTGTTCCTCGTGTTTGATATTATTACATAAAATTATATAAGTGATGTCAGTTTAGACCCAAACCAAAAATGCATTAGTATAGTATATGAGGTAATTCAAAGTAGTGGGTTTATTTTTTTTGCATTAGCTAGTCCTCCGATAACCATATTTATTGACATATTTATCGAAACAAGTTATTTTTTAACGAGGACGCCCAATGTAAATTAACCTGGGATAAGCCTGGTAGTTTCTTTAGGGCCTCATTCCACTTCTCAAATTCATTTATAATTCTTCAATTTTGAAAAAAAAAAACATCAGCGTGACAGTGGTTTGGAAAACCCGATCTTAATGAGCATAGATTTTGGGGATTTTATTCCTTCATTTTCTCTTTTGTAGAGTGTTTCAGCAGGTATCCAAACACCTCAAAGTTGGTTTAAAAAACTCGGCTGCACCCCGTTTTTTTCAACCAACTTCTATTTCTTAGTTTTGGAAATCCTGATGAAACACTCTTGCTTGTGTTTGATATATTACTTTAATATTCCATGTATTTTTTTGTGTTTGATAAATAATATGAAATAAAATATAAAAAAGGTGTATACAAGTTACTACCAAATTGGTTGTATTTGTAAGTGATAATTCTGTTAGTTACATGTCATAACAATTTGTACCAAAAAGTATTTTCAATATCAGTTCTTCTGACCTCTTATCATAAGTAATAAGAAGTTATTCCAAATATGCATTAGTAGTATAAGAGGTGCTAACCTGGTCACGCTGTATTATTGCAAGTACAAATTGATTTGAGCATTAAAAATAAATTTTCCTTGTTTGTATCAGGGGAAACGGATGCTGCGAAAGCTATGCTGACTCACTGCTTGGACCAAGACTCAACATTTTCCGATGCACATCTGCTCATGGCACAGGTAAGTTAACAATGGTTCCTCAATATGCCATTGGATGTCATGTTTCACACAAAATTGTAAAGATACTGTACTAAACGAACTAGTCTTCATTTATATCTGTCCTTAACAGATTCATCTTCAGCAAGGTAATTTCAAAGTCGCGGAACAATCTCTTGAAGTTGGACTCAGTTACAACTTTGAGGTGAGTGGTTCACTTGTTAGATGTTAGATGACCTTCTATTTTTGTATTGTATCACTGTTAGTCCTCTATCCCTGTAGTAAATTGTTTCATACAATCCATGCAAGTATAAATTGATAGTATTAACAAGCTGGTAATTTGCTTTGCTTCAGGTGAGGAACCATCCTCTATATCATCTGATCAAAGCAAGAGTGCAGAAGAAGATGGGACATCCAGACGAGAGTGTCAATACTATGCAAGCTGCAATGAACCTGCCTGGAGTAAAGAAACCAGGTAACATCACTGCACTAGTAATGCCAAACAAACATGTTCAATAGAGTGGCTTTCAATTGAGAACCAAAAGTAATTTCATGATTGCTTTGTTTTTGCAATGCTATGCTTTGTGATTGGCTAAGTTTGGGCCATTTGGAAGTACAATGGAGCCCTTTTTGAATGTTGTCATATCCACGACCTCTAAAATATGGGCGCTTAGCTCTGTCCCTTTGGTGTCGGTGTCATTAGAGAGGTTGAACTGTATTGGTTTATAGAGACTGCATTTGTTTCCTAGCTCCAAAAGACCAAAGCAAGAAAATAGCGATAACCTCCAGTGACCGAGCGGCAGTGTACCTTGAGCTTGTTGATGCACACATGGAAGCAGGACAGCTGGTAAATATAATCATCATAATCCAATGTTATCCAAACGGTTTCCATCTCTTTATGTTATTGGAACATGAGACATGTTTCGTAAACAATGTAAATGATGTATTAGTGTATTGGGCATTTTATTACACGACTAAGACAGTCAGAGGGCCAATAACTAAAATCAACCAATCGGAATGCTCGATTACCGGTCCAATATTCTCTAAATATTGGACCGGGCATTGTCCCAAATGATCCCGCGCGATCCTCCTGCCGGCAGGAGTCGTATAATAAATCTCTTATTAACCAAGCTTGCTCGGGACCGTACTGGGAGAATATCGGCCCTCGGTCTTTTCTGTACAGACCTCGCTGCGCTCGGTCCGTACTGTGAAGACCTCGGGCTGATATTCTCCCAGTACGGCCCTCGCGCTTGGTCAATAAGATATATGTAATGACTGGCATCTCTTAAACCTTGCAACTTTGTTAATATGACCAACAACGCGCCATACAAACGTGATCATAATGGGCTGATGTAAAATTATAAGTCTCTTTACATCAAAAGGCCAAAAAACACTGCAAACTGAGGGGTGGTTGTCAGAACTTCGCCTTCTCTTCCCCTTCCTTCACATCTCTTGTATCTTTGTGGTTTTGATATTGCAGAATGTTTTACACAATTCCTTCTTCTTGTCCTTCTTCTCCTCATAAATGCCATTTTCTACTGGTCTCCACCCTGTTTTCTCAGAGGTTTTCACCCCACTCCCTATATATGCAACCTAATGAATAGTGAAAGTCACTGCTATTCCACTCTTTATTAGGCTGAATATGTTGGGAGAGGGGTGGAAACCTCTCCCTCATAGCAGCTTTATGAGTTTTGGTGTAGCAGCTGCTATGTGTCAACTGCTACTGTTTTTAGGGTTATTAGCCATTGTTTCTTTTGTTTGTTGTATTGTTCTCTTGAGAGGTATCGGATCAATGGTGTGAGACCTTACGAGAGCTGCTATATCACCCATCTTTAATAATGGTAGAGCCCCGTTATGCATTTCTTGAACGTACAGTATTTTGTTCTTCGACTGCTATGCTCCATCTATCTTTTCTGTGGCTCGAGCCACTGCCCTGAAAGAAAGTCCAATGCGGTTGCCTTTTGACCACCACGCTTCCAAAGATACTTTCCCTTAACTAACCACTAAGTTGTAAAATCTGTTTGTATTCCTCTGTTTTGTAGCACGAGGCCACCAAAGTGATGCAGGATGCCTTGGATGCGTTTAGTGGCACCCCTGAAGAAGTCAGGTAAAACAAAGCTAGAAGTGCTAACCTTCCTAAGTTACAGGCAAATCACTGTTGACCTTCTAGGAGGTACTCGCCAAATTGGTTCCTGCCGTTCTACAGTCATTTATTTTAGAGAAGTTAGTTTTTAGACAGTATTACTTTATTACATTATAGATAGTCTCCCCGATTAGTAGGGTACCTGTGCCCGGCTATAAGACTTGAGACATCATCCTCATCATCATCCTCATCCTTGTCATCTTCATTGTCTATGGTCGCAGTCGTGGTCGCCGCCATTGTTGACATCATCATCATCAGTTGGCACCTTTTTGGGGGAGATGACATTTTCTGATAACTTCTTAAACTTTTTTGCGTTTTTTTCAACTTTTTTGAGCATTTTATTGATAGATTAGCCGAATTTATGGCAAAAGTGCCAAAAGTGCTTAACCCATTGACTCCTAGAGAATTGGAAGAAATCGGCAATTTGAAGTCATTAATGCCGTTTTTTTTTTTCTGTGGAGGCAAATTGCTAGCAAACTGTCCAAAACGTTGTTTGTAACATGAAAACTAAGCTTCCTTTTTGTTTGGATCAAATAAATCGACTTTTGGTTTCGGGCATGCGCAGAAAGCTTGACTTTTCTTTTTCTTCGTTCTACTCCCTGTCCTTTCGTTCTTATTCCATTTTTTTCTCCTTGCTGGCCTTTCACTAGACTTTATTCATGAAGTAAAAGTTTTCCAGAAAACGCTGAAGAAGGTGAAATTTTTTAACAAGAAGTGGCAAGTGGTAGAAAGACCAGATTTTCCTTCGATTTTGCCAGTCAAATCTGATATGTTATTCACTCGTAAATCTGGCCCAATTCACGAGAGCTCTCTGGTTTGGGCACTTTGTGAAAGATTTCTTCCTTCTTTTTGAGTTAGGTGCAAAACACATCTTTTATCATAAAAAGGGATGACGTCACAAATGGTAGAAGGACCGTGGTTCTGTCACAGGCGGTTTCGGGTGGTTGAGGTGTCAATGGGTTAATCAGAATATTCTGAACTATGTATCTACTTTCAGTAGAGTTGGTGCAGTGTGTAGTTGTTGTAGTTGCTCCCATAGTTGAGTTCTTTACCATCTCCCTCCACAACAAACAACTCACTATAAAAGACAAGAAGAATTGTCTTGAGCGAGTTCATTAAGTCTTCACTATATTTAAAAAAAACTATGTTATAAAGTCACATGCTTAGATTTACAAATTGAGTTATCCCTTTCACTCCCAGAGTCACTTATGGAGACATGTAGTGTAGTTCTAAATTTTGAGTCTGTGGACGAAATCCTACATCTATAGTGTGACTATTCAAATGAAACCTCTTGGGCAGTATTTTTGCGTAATACCATTTGTTTTTCAATATTTTGCAAAATGAAATTTGGGATTCTTTTTTAATTTTGATTTTTTTGCACTCTTGGGAGTTAAAGGGTTAATTGAGTTACGTTTTCTTCAGGGTTCAGATATCTAATGCTGACCTGGTGTTAAAGAATGGTGATACAGAGCAAGCCTTGACTATACTCAGACAAATAACACCACAACAAAGGTACAATATATTATGTCATGATATACTACTTGCTAACTTACTGCAAAGGTAAAGGGACAGGAAATATTGACATTCTTCTTACCTAATTCTCATGTTTTATTGCCAATTGTCACCAAACATACAACTATAAATTGGACGAAAAGATTCTACAGAGCAAAACAGAACAAAACGTTTGAAGATAAAGTACAGGATTACAAGGATGAAAGTGGATTACAGTTCATCAAATTTGATTTCATGACAGGTGGTCAAGAAAACAAAATATCCATTGTAGTGAAACGTTGAGTTTTTTCAGCCATAGTTTTATCTCTTTAGTTTTTAGATTTCTTTGCTATTATGACACTGACTTTTGCCTGTTTTGACGAAGCTTAAAGCAAGCTTTTGGCCATACTCATGAAAACATAATGCATCAGCTGGAGCACTGTCTGTTTGCACACAAACAACATCATGGATGTTACTGGACAGATTATTTATTTATTATTTATTTATTTAATCATATTAGGCATTTGGTATTTAGAGTGGTTTTCAATTGAGTGTCGTAAAACCAAAACCAAAATAATCACTCTGACCAATCATAACAGACACAGACAATCCAATGAACCAATCAGAAATCGAAGCAAATTCAGGTAGCCGGCGCCAAGCGCGGGAAAACGCGTGCGAGCAAGTCACGATTGGTTTTGGTTTTACTTCTGATTGGTTGAGAAAGTGGCGTGAGATTTTTTTAGCCAATCACAAAGCATAGCAATGCAAAACCATAGCAGAATTTTCGAGATTACACTTAATTGAAACCGCTCCATTAAGTTAATTATTTATATACAGTTACTACATCAAAGCAAAGGAGAAGATGGCAGACATCTATCTTCATCACCGGAAGGACAAGCGTCTGTACGCCAGTGTTTACAGGTTAGTTGCAGTCATTTTTTATTAATTTCATTTTTCTAAAACGCTGTTTGGGGTTCTAGAGTAACTATGATTTTCTTTTTAATATGACGACTTCGAGACTGGCTGTATTTTAATACACATACCGTCAGCTGAAAAATCCGAATGTACAAATACGAACTAAACAACACTGTATTTCGCTTTGTTTGTTTGCATTAGGATATATGTTTGATTACTGAAAAGTGGTACATGGAGGCGCGGCGGTCTGGTGGTTAGCTTGTTGGACTTTCAACCTGAAGGTCGGTGGTTCAAGCCTGGTCTCTGCCGTCGTGTTGTTTCCTTAGACAAGAATATTTTCTCCACACTGTCTCTCTCCACCCAGGTGTATAAATGAGTACCGGCGACATAATGCTGGGGGGTAATCTTGCGATGGACTAACATCCCATCCAGGGGGGAGTAGAAATACTCTCAGTCGCTTCATGCTACAGAAACCAGGCAGTTGTGAACCATTAGGCTTGTGAAGACTTACATTACTGAAAAATGGTATTGTTTAATCTCCTGTAGAGAACTAGTTGACAAGAATCCAAGCGCTCACACTTGTCTGTTACTGGGAGATGCGTACATGAGTATTCAAGAGGTATGTACTGTTTGGGTTTCTATTGCAATAACCTTTTTTTCACAGACCGTGCTGTACATCGGGGACTCAAAACCAACTGATAAACGCAAATAACGTGATCAGCCGATCAGAATAAGCATCTTACAGTGAAAGAAAAAGATATAGAGTATAAAGTGTGACGTCACAAAAACTTAAATTTGTGAAATTATGGAATTTGATTACATATTCGGAAACGGCATGACGAGAAATGCCCGTTTGCCAAAAATCAGCATCTTATTGCAATTTGGGGGTGAGATATTGGCACCGTTATGCTCTGATGACTCCATACAAACCCTTCTAATTTTTGCCTTGGTTCATTACGTTATGAATCACATAATTTCATAAATTTAGTTTTTGTGACGTCATCACTTTTAGTACTCTATATAAGAAAGAATTTGCGAATGTATTCTTTGCTTTAGTATTCGTACCTTCCAAAGTTGAACGCCATTGGATTCCATCTCTGCAGCATAAATGCAGTCTCTGGAGTTCTTTCTTTCTTTTTTCACTAGAGACATGAGCAGAAGCAGAAGCAGAAGAATTTGCGTGAAGTGAAAATGACTTATAATGCTTATGTCGGGCCCTTTTTCACTGGACATAAGCGCTGTTATGCTTGCGCTAATGCTGATGTCGCTAGTGAAGACCAGTCTTTAGGGATGCGTAATTTGTGTTACAGAGTTAGTTTTTCTTTTATTCAAATTCAGCCTGAGAAAGCAATTGAAGTATACGAGACAGCACTGAAAAGAAACCCCAGAGATGGTGCATTGGCGAGCAAAATAGGACAGGCCTTGGTAAAGACGCACCATTATGGCAAGGTAGGTGCTCCTCTTTTGTGTTTTAAAGTGGGTTTGCTTTAGTGTTTCTCAAAATACTACTAATATAAGGTCAGACACTGACCTGAGTGGGATCCTTACGCAGGCCTTACTGAGTCGAAAGAATTAAGGAAACAGGACTTTGTTCAAGTTCCGGAAGCAAGAGAAGGCGTACATGTACCGTGTATCTAACGTGCATCGGCCAATCTGTCTTGATAAAATCCTGACACACGTGAAACATGATCACAATTCAAGTTACATTATAGTGGTTAGCGCGTCGAATGTTTGATGTGAAGGTTGATGCATGGGTTGAACGGGTCTTTTTCGTCGTGTTGTTTCCTCAGGCAATAAACGTTTAAGTTTCTCCACCTTGTCTTTCTCTACTCAATTGAAATATGGTACTGGCGAATATAATACTGGGAGGTAACCTTGTGACGGATACGCCTTCTATCCAGGGAGTGAAATTTAGGCGAGGTTTAACTCAAGACATTGTTACATGGCCAGCGTTGCACCCATGCAAGCAGGTCATATGCGCGGTGGGCAGTGGGGATTTTCAGGAATGCTTATGTTGTTGCGTATCGCATGTGTTCCTTGCATTTGCTTGCTGATCTTTGCGGATCAGAACAGCTGTTTTTACATCTTATCAATTGCTTGGCAATGGCTATGAAGTTGTGCTCCCACTCCTCCCTCCCAGTATACGGTAGCTAACTATTCCACTGAACCTGGTGGTTGGTGCTTACAGGGTTGCCATAGTTACTTCCGTTGCTATGCCACCTACTACGCTTAGGGCCCCACCTCTTTTAAGCAGCAGCTCCCAAGCTCATCAACTGTCAATGACTTTAAGCAATAGTACCGGCCACTAGCTTTGGAAACAAGAGGTAAACGTCGGTGGGTCAGTACGTTTTCGATTTATTAGCGAATATTAAATTTGTTTTTTAATTTCTGGAGGTCGCTTATTTTGAGGGCTCACTAGTTTTGAAACTTAACAGCAACCAAAATAGTAGCAATTCATCGGGTGCTTATAATACCAAAACTAATAGAACGTTGTTTTTTTCTTGTAGGCGATCAACTACTATGAAGCTGCCTTGAAATCAGGACAGCAAAACGTTTTAAGGTTTTAATTAAGCGTGATTTTTCTTTGTGTTGTTCTTTGTTTTGTCCGCTTTTCATTGTTACAGCAGCTCTTGTTGACATCATATCTGTAAACTGGATTTTATTTCCAGGTATGACTTAGCTGAGCTGTATCTTAAGTTGAAAAACTACGAAAAGGCGGAGAAAGTTATCAAGGCAGCTCTGGAACAAGAAAAAGGTACGATGTTTTTCCTTGATCTTGTCGCAGGGTACGCTTTTGGGACCTATTCCAGCGATTTTAAAAGCAGAATATATCAAAATTGTCCATATAGTCTTCATTTGAAACGTGGAAACTATATCTTTTTGGACTATTTTTTGTGTGCGTGTTTGGCAACGTAACAACATAAGATTTTCAACCTTTTTTTGATTTTAGATTCATCAGAGTATCGTTAATTTTCTTGTTAAAATGTTTATCAGAGTATTAGCCAATAAATGTGCTCATAATTGCAAGCGGATTGAAACTGTTCGGCTTTTTTTTCAGTTGTGTGTCCTTAGAGAGCGCAAAACCCTTCCTTCCGAGGTTAACTTGAATAGCTAATCAAAAAGTACTCCAGGAGTACAGCTATCTCGCATTGCTTACAGGGCCGGGTGTTGAATTGAAGAATAGCTTATCGTAGAACTGAGGATTTCCTGTACTTTGTGCATTTGGCGGATGTCATTTTGATTATAGCATGAGTTCATGAACTTTATTTACTCTTGGTTTTCAACATCCTGACGATAAAAGAAATAGAACTTGGGGACCTTAAGCAAATACGAGAGAGAGTTAGGCAAAGTCGAGTCTCAGACGGTGGTTATGAATGCTTTGAATAAAATATCAAATAAAAATTCTCCAAAACTACCTCCATGATATTTTTGCATCAGGTTTTCGAAATCACAGTGTATAACGAAGACATTGTCTGAAGGAGATGAACAACCAATTCGAGGGCACACCGAGATTTTCATGCATTACAATAATTAATTATTGCAATGTGTTCTCTTTTAAGCGATAACTGTCTGCTCATGAAACCTTTACCTTTTGGTTTCCTTTTACCTCCTCAGCTAATGATCTTCCGTCGTTAATGGAAGAAGCTCGGCTTCTAAAGCTTCAGGCGCAAGTTTATCAACGGTCAGGGAACACTGAAGAAACCCTGAAGACTTTGACCAGAGCTAAGGAAGTACAAACCAGGTGAAATCATATTCTTTGCAACTCCTGGGTTTATTTTGGTTGCACCTTCTCTTGGTTGGTTATGACGCTGCTGGGAAAATTGCATTTTTTTTTTGTATGCCAGAGTTGTAAAATATGATACAATTAAACATTTTCTTGCTTTTTGGTAGTATTTTATATTTATTCATCACAAAAGGTTAGGCCAGGTTCAGACGCCGTACTTCACATGAGCCGAATCGAATTCGAATTTAGACCGACCCAAATTAATTAATCCCGCTGAATTGATTCAGACGCCGAACTCGATTCCATTCGGCTCATGTGAAGTACGGCGTCTGAAACAAAGCCGGTCAACAGCCGTTATTCCCGGCTGAGCCAGGCGGGAAAAATTGCTGAGCCGACCCGAATTAGATCGGCCGTTCTGAATTGATTCAGACGCCGTACTTTACATGAACTTAATTCATTGAATTCGATTCGGCTCATGTGAAGTACGGCGTCTGAACCGGGCCTTAGAAACACGCATTTATATTCAAAAGTGGCTTGACCTCATGCTCCTTATAACGTCATTTCTCGTTACCGTAGCAACCGATAGTTAAGTTATGCAGTGTTGCTTGTTATTTAGCAGTAATGTTAAAAATACGTGCATTTTGCAGGGTTTTGAGAAGAGTTGGTGTGGAGCAACCAGATGCTGTTAAAGCACAGAAATTACAAGCTGCAAAGTAAGATAACATGTTTGCCTTTACTCTAATACCCCATTCACACCAACGCTTAAACATGTTTAAATGTTGTTTAGTTTAAAACAATATTTTTTGTTAAATGGTTATGTTATAGCAGTACAGCGTTTGGGTTCCCTGTGATGTGGCACATATCTTATACCCCATTCACACCAACGCTTTAACATGTTTAAATGTTGTTTAGTTTAAAACAGGTTTAGAAAAATACCTTCTAACCTCCCGTAATATTTGGAGTGAAATCTTTACTAAAAGAAACTTTATTGACTTTATTACCATTCCAGGTAGTTTGAGTCATATGCATTTCAAAACGTTCAAGATAGAGGCTAAAACGTAGTTAAACTAAACAACATTTAAACATGTTTAACCGTTGGTGTGAATGGGGCATAAGGTTGGCGAAGGTCAGAATTAGAACTGCTTGTGTGACCCTCGTTAAACAAATTTTTTTTCAACTTTATTGGACAAATGTTTTCTTTTCTTTTCATTTACGACAGAATCTGTGCAGAGATGGCGGAATTGTCGATCAGTGCTCGAGAATACGATAAAGCCATTAATTTCTACAAGGAAGGACTGACATATGACGAAACATACTTACCGGTAAGTAGTAATCGTGGTACAAATTTACAGCCTTGAAGTAATACATAAAACATGAGGAAGTGTGTTTCATCAGGCTATCCAAACACCAAGAGGTGCAGCCGAGTTTTTTTTACCTACTTCAAGGTGTTAGAATACCTGATGAAACACTCTTTCAAGTGTTTGATAAAGCTTCTCAAACTGATCATTAAATGCTGAGAAAACGAAGGAATAAAATCGCCAAAATCTTTGCAAATTAAAATCAGGTTTCCAAACCACTGTCACGCTTATGATTGTCTTTGTTCAAACTTTATGAATTATTAATGAGTTTGAGAAGTAATATATCAAACATGAGACACAGTGTTTCATCAGATTTCCAAACACCGCGAAGTGGGTTGAAATAACGAGGCGCAGCTGAGTTTTTTTTAACCCTCTCAAGGTGTTTGGAAATCTGATGAAACACTGTGTCTCATGTTTGATATATTACTTCTCAAACTCATTAATAATTCATAAAGTTTACTTTAGATTACTTCTCAAAGATTACTTCTCAAACAAAATGATTTTAGAAGGAGAAATTAAGGATGCAAAAATAAGGAGTGTTTCAACTGATTTCCAAACACTCATTAAACATTAATTTCCTTTGTATTTTCGTCATGAATTATTGAGTTTGAGAAGTTTTCTTATTGGAACTAGCGGCTACCTCACTTAAACGGTCTCCTCTCCACAACGGCCATGTTTTCTTGTTCCAACTTCGTACCCATTCTCTCAAATCCTCCTATTGAACCTCTCCATAATGGCCACCGCTCTAAATACATCGCCCTGAAAATCCTGTTTGTGGCATGGGTGGCCGATGAAGGGAGCCTAAAAATCAACTGCAGTCGTTTTATTCCTGTTTTTGCACCGTCACTAAATCTTCTGTCACTAAACCATGCAATACTTTGAATAGCTAAGAGGTTTCAAGGGCAAAAAGCGTTACTCGTGTAGCTCTCGCGCGAAGCCAGTAATTGGTGACAATACTAACATGATCCCCCGCGATGTAGTTAACTATAGGCAGATTCGACCACGGCAGTCTGTTTTTGGAAATCTTCGGAATTTTCCGACATTTTCCGATCACTGTTCGATAGATACCGTGATTAATAACTTTTTACCGTCGCTGGTTAGCTCAGTTGGTAGAGCACCAGTCTGCATAGTGGGAGGTGTCAGGTTTAAATCCCACACGGACCATCAACCAGGGTCTGTGTTCAAACAACTTGACTCAGTTCAGATTATCGTGTCATTGGGCCTGTTCACATCTACAAGTAGGGGACGTTAAAGGACACTGTTAAAAAGACTCGGAGGGGGGGGGTTGTAGTTACGGGCCCACAGTCAATTGGCATAAAAGCAGTTGTGGTGCCCCTATCAAGTCTAGCGAAGTAATTAGAATCTTTATTTGTTGTTCCAGGCCATGTTACAGCTGGCCAGAATGTATTTAACAGTGGATGATCTGGATGCCTGTCAGCAGCAATGTGTTCAGCTTCTCAAAATGGACGCTGAAAATGATGACGCTACTGTGGTAAGTTTATCTCTTTTAAAAAGCAGGGTTGTCGAACCTTGAGCTCTTGTGGCTCTATATCGGGTTAATTCATACGTAGCCTGATTCCTTCCGAGGTCGCTCGCACTCAGTCTCCTCCCATCTGATGTCCTTTGTTTGAGGGCTTGTTCTTGCGTTATCTGTCCGTTGAGTTATCACATTCGTCAGAGTATGTTCAGTCCCATTCTTGAAATTACTGATGGAGAAAAAAAATGACTTACAACCACTCTGATTGGTGGAAACATTCAACGGTCAGATGACGTCAACAACAAGCCCTCAAACAAAGGGCATCAGACGGGAAGAGGAGTGAGTGAGTGCAAGCAACTTCGGACCATCTGAGAATCACACTATTTCATGCGTAAAATATACATGTACAAATGGAAATGTTATAGATCACCGTTTGAAAGTACCGTAAAATCTCTATTAAGCCACCCGGTGGCTTATTTATTTAAGGTACTTTCAAGGGGCGGGGGGGCTTATTGATTTAGCAAAATGCAGGACGATGTATACAATCAGGATATAATATAATATGAACTTTATTCAAGCATCGTAATCTCAGGAATGAGGATTAAACTTTAATGTTACAATTACATTATTTCCCCCCATAAAATGGTTTATACCTGGTTTATACCAATAACAAAAGCCACTTTATCACGGTTCAAGATCAGCATTTTTAAAGTTTGTAAGGGGGAGGGGTGGGGTGGCTTAAAAGAGAGGGGGGGCTTAATACGTTTCTTCTTGTAAAGAGGGGTTGCTTATTAGAGGGGGAGGCTTATTTGAGAGGGGTGGCTTAATAGAGATTTTACGGTAATCATGTTTGGTTTGGTGTTAAGTTTACGAAGCTTTGTGATTGGTTTAAAAACGTTTAGAATGTGTCCCAACCGGAGGGGATATACGAAAGAAAGTGGATGCAATTTTTCCTATTTTCTTTTAATTTCTTTTGTTGTTCGATCTGAAAATGTCTTTTGTTTGTTTGTTTTCAGATGATGGCAGATTTAATGTTCAGGAAAAATGAATACGATTCTGCCACGTTTCACTTCCAACAACTGCTAGAAAGAAAGCCAGGTGCTCCCCTATTGTCTTTAGATGAATATTATTAGTGTGTTTGTTTGTTTGTTTGTTTTAATTATTTAATTTGTTATTTAGCAGCCCCATTTAAACCAAACTTGCCTCAAATAAACTTTATGTACTTGGCTCATCTTGTGAAAAAGTAAACAAATCAATCAATCAATCAATTTGTTCGCAAAACTAATATAATACATTTCTGACGCTTTGAGTAAAAACGGTACGATTCGTATAGACTCTCCCATCTTGTTTGTTATTGGTATGATTTATTGGTAACTGGATTTTGTGATGCAATTTTCAGGTGTAAGTTGCATGTCTTACAAATCTTACATTTGTGTTACAGAGACTTTTCCGTAAGCATAAAAGATGCTTTTCCTTCGTGTACCTAATCTTCATAATATTTATCGTTTAAAGGAACATTGTCCTGGCTGATATATCGTGTTTTCATGGTTATGGTCAGGAGCTTGGTTTAAGCTTACTCTATTATCTTAAAGGAACACTGTCCCGGCTGATATATCGTGTTTTCATGATTATGGCCAGGAGCTTGTTTTAAGCTTACTCTATTATCTTAAAGGAACACTGTCCCGGCTGATATATCATGTATTCATGGTTATGGTCAGGAGCTTGGTTTAAGCTTACTCTATTATCTTAAAGGAACACTGTCCTGGCTGAAATATCGTGTTTTCATGATTATGGCCAGGAGCTTGCTTTAAGCTTACTCTATTATCTTAAAGAGACACTGTCCTGGCTGATATATCGTGTTTTCATGATTATGGCCAGGAGCTTGGTTTAAGCTTACTCTATTATCTTAAAGAGACACTGTCCTGGCTGATATATCGTGTTTTCATGATTATGGCCAGGAGCTTGCTTTAAGCTTGTTTTATTATCTTGAAACAGGAAGGAAAAAAATCGCCAAAAGTGATGAAAACAAAGAAATATTAACTAAAGAGACAAATAATGGCCTCCGCAACAAAGGCAATTTTAATGAACTGTAATCCACTTCCATCCTTGCAATCCTGCACGTTTTCTCCAAACTACTGCTTCTGTTTTGCTCAATAGAATCTTTTTATCCAATTTAGTTGTATATTTGGTGGCATTTGACGATATATAACTTGGAAATAATCAAGTAGAGTTTTGTTATTTCGGCGGGAGAGTGTCCTTGTAAGCGCAATCGACCTCCAAGCTTCAGAGACACAAATGTTTCTGGAAGAAGACCTTTCCCAGAATTTATTCATTAAGAATTTATGCATGGACCATCAGCCTTAACCTTAAAGCTTGTCTATTGAAACACTTTTCAATTACACAAATTTTAATTGATAATACTCTTTGCTAATTTTCAGGTCACTTCAGTGCACTCGCTCGCCTTATAAATCTCTTAAGAAGAGCAGGAAAATTGGACGAGTGTTCCAAATACCTTGAACAGGTTGGTCAAGAACTTATTGTTGGAACAGCTGGTCAGTGTTTGGTGGTACATAGCCTGTCCCAGGTGTTCAGATGGTGGGGAGGGCGCGAAGGAAATTTTGCGATGCCAGTGGCAATAAAGGAATGACTCCCGGGCCCAAAATCTTAACGCCTGGAACATGCTTGGCTAGGTGCTATAACCAGTTGCAAAATGGTTGAACAAATATTTGATGGATAATTATCTTAGTTTTATTTAAAGTGTCACACGTTGCCGAGTGATGCTAAAGCGAGGCGTTTGTATAAAAAACTCATAAGCAACGAAAAATTGAAGGCGGATGTACAAAACACTAGGATTTGTGGAGATCACTTCCCTGGGTTAGAAAGAATGTGCAGAACTCAACTTCCTTCGATATTTCCTTGGACTGTGACTCCTCAAAAGCGACGAGTTATAGAGAAGCGTCCCCCTAAACAGCCCTATGATGCTTTGCGACACGTAACTTGACCCAATCTCCCGCGCAACCTCGGAACGGCGAATACATCGTTGTGCGACGAAGTACCATCCTGAAATGCGTTTTGAGGTGCGTTGGTCTAGTGTGACGTGCGATGGACGTTTGTTCGGTGGTTTAAGGACTGGTCTCTGCAGTAGTTGTGTTTTCTTTAAAAACTTTGCTTCACATTTGTTCTTTCCTCCCAGGGTCCTGTGTTCGAAAACTGATCAGCGCTAATCCGGAGACGAATGTTTATCTGGGTTTTTCTTTCTTTCGTTTGAAAGCGTTTTCGCTGTTAATTTTAATTGACAATTTTAAAGCAGGCAATGTCAAATTGTGGCCCAAAAATGAATTTACAGGAATCTGCTTTGTTAATGCGCGCGCCAAAAATGTGTTTGTGGGTACCAGCGAAGCAATTTTCCTCTTTGTAAACGGTCGCTGTCATTTTACCGACACTTCACGACCACAAGTTTTTACAAATGGAAATTTGGGATTATTTTTGAATTTTCATGTTTGGTACTCTTGGGAGTTAGGGTTAAAGGCTAATTACAATACAGCACGTAGGACAAGATTATTGGTTTAACGGCTTCTTTTTGTACAGGCTGAAAGTGCTATACCTCGTGCAGCCATGGATTCCGGATTAAATTACTGTAAAGGTCTCTTTAATTGGTAAGTTGGTTCTTAGAAATCTTGTGATAAGAAGATAAGAATGGTATAATTTGTAATTTTTTGGGGGGGGCGGGGGGGATTTAGTTAGGCTATGAAAAAAATAGCACTCAAAACCAAAAACTCAAAACGTTTACTTGGAAAATTTTATTAGAAGTTACGAGTTCAGTGAACTACTGGAAGATTGAATAACATTGTGACCTTCGAACACATAAATAAGCTAATGTTATGTAGTTTTGTATGTAATTGTATGTTGTTATGCATTTAAAGATATTTTTGTTTTTTTCAATTATAATGATTTCCTTGGTATGCTTCCTTGTTTTCTTCATCATCATCACAATCATGCAGTAGTTCCTCTACTTCTTAAAATGAACTTCCCTGGAAATTTGTGCAGTTAGCTATCGCGATTTTTTTTATACTTTCTCATTGCGTTTTGTTTGTACTGTTTTAGGTACACTGTGAATCCCACAGCGGCTCTGAAACATTTTAACCTGTCAAGAAAAGACTCCGAATGGTACGAGTTAGTTTAATTCATGTTGTTTTTGTTGTTCATATGATGGGGAACTTTACAAAATATTGGGGATAACACTGTAATAGAATAGCAACCTATCCAGTGAGGAGAGGTATTGTTAATTGTTGGACCAATGGCGGTTACCTGAGGCAGCTTCATAAGCCAACGTCCGATCTCATTCTCATAAGTGTATGTAAAGCGCCATGAGACATGTACATGTAATATGTGCGCTATTTAAGTCATTCATTCACTCATTCCTTCCTTCCTTCCTTCCTTCCTTCCTTCCTTCCTTCCTTCCTTCCTTCCTTCCTTCCTTCCTTCCTTCCTTCCTTCCTTCCTTCCTTCCTTCCTTCCTTCCTTCCTTCCTTCCTTCCTTCCTTCCTTCCTTCCTTCCTTCCTTCCTTCCTTCCTTCCTTCCTTCCTTCCTTCCTTCCTTCCTTCCTTCCTTCCTTCCTTCCTTCCTTCCTTCCTTCCTTCCTTCCTTCCTTCCTTCCTTCCTTCCTTCCTTCCTTCCTTCATTCATTCATTCATGCTACAAAAACCGTTAATCAACACTGGTCTGACCCATTTTGCGTCTCCATGGCTCGTCTATTTTCTAGTATTGGAACAAACGTTTCTTCAGTTTATGTTATATTATACAATAACATACCGTTTTAGTTATAAAAATCAACCACTGCGAAAAACGTTGCAATCTCTGCCGATCCGAGTAAAAGTAAGAGTAATTCCATTGCATGCCTTATTTTGTTATGATTCATTTACTTACTGATTTCCATTAGGGGCGAGAAAGCCGTGTACAACATGATCGAAATCTGCCTCAACCCGGATAACGAGACTCTGGGAGGAGAAACCTTTGACGCAGTGGATGGCGATGTCAGGTAATAATGTAGTGCGTCGTTTATGCGCTTAGTGAGATGTCACCCTGTTTCATTTCATTTATTGTTGTTTTCTGTTCAGTCAAAACGAGAAACAAGATTCGGAAATGATGGCTGTTCGCACTGCCGAGAAGCTGCTCAAGGTAAAATGTCATCCATTGTGTTTCGCTGTCTTTCAAGGTTTTGCTTTTAATTGCCGTCTTATGCTGTGTTCACACTAGGGCGAAACTTGTTTAGTCTGGCTTATGCTGTGTTCACACTAGGGCGAAACATGTTTATGGGGTTAGTTTCTAGAGAAACTGTGGTGCTGCGTCGGTGGGGGGATGAAACACGAGAATTTAGTTTTATCGACTGAGTCGATAAGGTAAATTGACCACCGTAAAAAGATTCAAATAGCTGACGTTTCGAGCGCTAGCCCTTCGTCGGAGCGAATCAAGGAATTGTGGGTAGTGTGTGGTTTTATATAGTAAGCGGTGGAGCTACGCTATTGGTGGAAATTTGGTGACGTGAAAAACAAATGTAGATTAGTTGAATGAAAAGCGTTCGTTGATTCCGTGGGGTTTGAGAGTGCCGATTTGAAAGATGATTTTTTGTTCTAGGTTTTTACGGCTTTCTGTGTTACCCTGGTGTAGGGAAAGGCCGCAGATAGTCATGTGTTGTTTAGAATGGTTAGTAAGATTAAAATGGCGCGCGACTGGTTTGGATGCGTCTTTGTCATTTTTTTCAACGTCTCGGAGATGTTCACGAAAACGGTCGCTCAGTCTCCTCCCTGTTTCGCCAATGTATATCTTTTTGCAAAAAGTACATGTAATGCAGTAGATAACATTTACGGAGGTGCATGTAAAACGATCAGTGATTTTAATAGATCGTTTGGGTCCTGTTATTTTGTCCGCGTTGTGAATGAAAGGACAAGTGTTACATCGTGTGCGTGTGCATTTGAAAGTTCCCGGTACATCGTCAGATTTCAGTGCGCTCGTAACTAGAAAGTTGCCTATGTTTTTGTCACGTTTGAATGAAATTAGTGGGGGTTGTGAAAAAATTCTGCCAGTTTCGGGGTCGTTTTGGAGTAATTTGAAATTTTTTAAAATGATGCTTTTGACTGTGTTGTTGTGTGGGTGGAAAGTGAGGGTGAATGGAATTCTCTCGTTCTCTTCCTTCTGTGGCGTTTGTAGTGCTGACTGTCTGTCGATCTGTTGTGCACGTTGTTGGCCCGTATTAACAACAGAGTCAGGGTACCCACGTTTCTTGAAAAACTGGCACATTTCTTCTGATTTGTTGGAAAAATCAGAGTCATCACTACATAGACGTCGAAGTCTGAGAAATTGAGAATACGGAATGGCGTTTTTAACGTGCGATGGATGTGAGGATGAATGTAACAGATAACTGTGGGAATCTGTAGGTTTGTAGTGCACACTTGTGGATAAACTGTTACCGTTGATTGAAATATTAATGTCAAGAAAAGCGACTGAGGTTTCGGAAATTTCCCAGGTATATTTTAGAGCTGGATGAAAAGTATTGACAGAAGTTATGAATTGATTAAGTTCCTCTTTACTGGAAGAGGTAGCGCCAATGCAATCATCGATGTAGCGGCCGTAGAGTTCGGGTTTGGTTCCGTGGTACTGATTAAAAAATTTGTCTTCGATGTGGCCTACAAAAAGGTTAGCGTAGCTTGGTCCCATTTTGGTGCCCATGGCGACTCCATTTACTTGTTTGTAGTAGTTTTGGGAAAATGAAAAACAGTTAAGTGTCAAACGACGCGACATTGTTATCAAAGCGGCCGACAAAGGCGGGGCGGTAGTTGTTTGGCGGACCGACCTTTACCGACAAGAGGCTTTTCGGCAACTTTCTGACACCGCTTTCTATGCCAAAGTTGATAAAGATCTCACTTCTACCAACCAAAAAATTGTCAAAGAAACTATCCAAGACCTCATTACTAAACAACAATTACCAGTTACCGCCAACAATCTCATCATCACTACTCCTAGAACCTCACGCGTTTATTTCAAACCTAAAATTTATAAACCAAACAATCCGGGCCGACCCATTGTTTCCGCTTGTAGCTGTCCTACCGAACTAATTTCTAGCTATTTAGACAAAATCATGGCCCCCATTGTCAAATCACTACCCTCGTACATTAAGGACACCAATCACGCACTCGAAATTTTCCGGGATTTCAGTTTTGCCAGCGAAAACAAATTAATTTTCACTATGGACATTACCTCTTTATATACCGTCATCCCCAATGACGAAGGACTTCAAGCACTAAAATATTTTTTCGACCAGCGCTCCATTCAAAACCCAAGCTCAGAAACACTGCTCCGCTTAGCCGAATTAGTTTTGACACTTAACTGTTTTTCATTTTCCCAAAACTACTACAAACAAGTAAATGGAGTCGCCATGGGCACCAAAATGGGACCAAGCTACGCTAACCTTTTTGTAGGCCACATCGAAGACAAATTTTTTAATCAGTACCACGGAACCAAACCCGAACTCTACGGCCGCTACATCGATGATTGCATTGGCGCTACCTCTTCCAGTAAAGAGGAACTTAATCAATTCATAACTTCTGTCAATACTTTTCATCCAGCTCTAAAATATACCTGGGAAATTTCCGAAACCTCAGTCGCTTTTCTTGACATTAATATTTCAATCAACGGTAACAGTTTATCCACAAGTGTGCACTACAAACCTACAGATTCCCACAGTTATCTGTTACATTCATCCTCACATCCATCGCACGTTAAAAACGCCATTCCGTATTCTCAATTTCTCAGACTTCGACGTCTATGTAGTGATGACTCTGATTTTTCCAACAAATCAGAAGAAATGTGCCAGTTTTTCAAGAAACGTGGGTACCCTGACTCTGTTGTTAATACGGGCCAACAACGTGCACAACAGATCGACAGACAGTCAGCACTACAAACGCCACAGAAGGAAGAGAACGAGAGAATTCCATTCACCCTCACTTTCCACCCACACAACAACACAGTCAAAAGCATCATTTTAAAAAATTTCAAATTACTCCAAAACGACCCCGAAACTGGCAGAATTTTTTCACAACCCCCACTAATTTCATTCAAACGTGACAAAAACATAGGCAACTTTCTAGTTACGAGCGCACTGAAATCTGACGATGTACCGGGAACTTTCAAATGCACACGCACACGATGTAACACTTGTCCTTTCATTCACAACGCGGACAAAATAACAGGACCCAAACGATCTATTAAAATCACTGATCGTTTTACATGCACCTCCGTAAATGTTATCTACTGCATTACATGTACTTTTTGCAAAAAGATATACATTGGCGAAACAGGGAGGAGACTGAGCGACCGTTTTCGTGAACATCTCCGAGACGTTGAAAAAAATGACAAAGACGCATCCAAACCAGTCGCGCGCCATTTTAATCTTACTAACCATTCTAAACAACACATGACTATCTGCGGCCTTTCCCTACACCAGGGTAACACAGAAAGCCGTAAAAACCTAGAACAAAAAATCATCTTTCAAATCGGCACTCTCAAACCCCACGGAATCAACGAACGCTTTTCATTCAACTAATCTACATTTGTTTTTCACGTCACCAAATTTCCACCAATAGCGTAGCTCCACCGCTTACTATATAAAACCACACACTACCCACAATTCCTTGATTCGCTCCGACGAAGGGCTAGCGCTCGAAACGTCAGCTATTTGAATCTTTTTACGGTGGTCAATTTACCTTATCGACTCAGTCGATAAAACTAAATTCTCGAAACATGTTTAGTCTGGCTTATGCTGTGTTCACACTAGGGCGAAACACGTTTAGTCTGGCTTATGCTGTGTTCACACTAGGGCGAAACATGTTTAGTCTGATCACGAATGAAACACGTTTCACTATAAAAAGTGTTCAGACCAGATTGCGCGAATCATTATCGACATATGTTTATTCTGAGCATAGTTGAAACAACCTCAAGAGGTTGTTTCGATCTAAACCAGACGAAACACGTTAGCGCAAATTTCGTCTCATGGTTATACGCTACAAGTACAAGTACAAATACCATCATCGAAGGGCTTGACAAGTGACATTAAGCCAGAAAATCATGCAACAGCATTTTTGAGCTCTGTTTTTCGGCATTTCCCGCATAAATTATAGAAGCAGGCATGAAACGTGTTTGAAATTAATTATTAACTAACGCGAAAAATGAAATTGTAAAATGTTTAGGGGAAACGTGTTTCACTAAAACGTGTTTACTCTAAACATGTTTCGGTGTTGATGCGAACACAGCTTAAGCGTTTACTGCATCCAAATTTTGTCATTGCTATGAGCTATCATTACAATGTAGACGTGTTCTCAGGGCGCTGGACTCCAGTCCTCCTGGGTTCAAAACTTCTACTCTGACAAACTGTAGTCCAGGAAAGTGTTTAAGCCGAACAAAGAGTACTGTTGTTCCAAAAAGTACAGTGTTACTTGTTTTGTCATAAACGTTGTATATTGATGATTTCACAGGATTTCAAGCCAAAGGGGAGCCCTATTAAGTACCGGATATTGGAAAACAGTGTTCTAATGGCCTTCAAAACAAAACCTAACGTGGAGAAAGCCTTGGCACAGTTCATGGAAATTGTCACAACTGAGGTGTGTAAAATAAGGCGTGATGTAAGTGATAGATACAATATGAGCGGGAGATCTGTATGGGTATTTACAATGGCGAGCCAAAGGCGAGCCATTGTAAATCCCATACAGATCGGACGCGAATATTGTATCTGACTTGTGAAATGAATGTCATACAAAGTGTGAAGAATGTTGTTTACATTCAATTTGATTGGTTGTTATATGAATGAAGTTAATCCGATGAACGCAAAGGGATTAGCATAACATTTATTTCATTTTAGAAGAGCGAAATGGCGTCCACGCGCTTTCGTCCTCCGAAAAGTTTATTGGAAGAAAGTTCTCTGCTCAAGGATGTGACTCCCCAAAACACTAAAAACAGCACGAAGTGGGCCGTTAAAATATTTGAACAGTGGCAGCAGGCAAGGGCTAACAAAAAACCCGAAAATGAAACTGTAGCCTTGGAGGCGAGTAACTGCAGGGTGGAAAACGTTCAAGAATTAAGCTGCAAGCTGGAGGTTATGACAGCGGAAACAGTAAACTTCTGGCTTAGTAAATTTATTGGCGAAGTAACAAATCAATGCGGCGGTCGATATCCCCCGAAAACGCTCTATTTACTGGCCTGTGGCATAAATCGTTATTTAGTTATTTATTGAAAAGTAAATAAATGGAAGGGGGCTCTTGTTGGTTGCTTTCCAAAGAAGCTAGTGGCTGAGTTACATGTACATAATTAGTATTCTGTATCAGTTACAGAATACTAATTAGCTTCATTAGTATTCTGTATCTAGATACAGAATACTAATGAAGCTAATTAATATTCTGTATTCATTCATCAACCCCAACATTTCCCTGCTACCTATTCAAACCCTCCCCGTGCTTTCAGACAGTTTATATATGTATTGGGATTTACAAAGGTATACATGTGACTTGAATACTGTTGTTGGATTGGTCATCACCCTCATGAATTATTAATGAATTTTACAAGCTACGATCATGCATGAAAAGTACCTCATTTGTGACACTTAAAGGTACACTGTCCCGACACTGTCCCGGCGAAATAACAAAATTTCGCTTGCTTATTTCCACGTTATATCGCCAAATGCCACCAAATATACAACAGTTAGTTGTATATTTGGTGGCATTTCGCTTGCTTATTTCCACGTTATATCGCCAAATGCCACCAAATATACAACAGTTAGTTGGATAAAAAGATTCTATAGAGCAAAACAAAAGGAGTAGTTTGGAGATAACGTGCAAGATTGCAAGGATTGAAGTGGATTACAGTTCATGAAATCTGATTTATTGACGGGCGGTCAAGAAATCAAACTTGTCATTCTTGTGAAATTTTGACATTTTCTAGCCGTTATTTTGTCTGTTTAGTTCATACCTCTTTGCTTCTATCACTTTTGGCGATGGTTTCTTCCTATTTCAAGATAATAAAGTAAGCTTAAACCAAGCTCCTGGCCATAATCATGAAAAAAAGATATTTCAGCCGGGACAATGCCCCTTTAAACTCTCTAAAGCTTTCTCTCTCAGAACCGCTCGTGTCTTTTGTGAATAAAACTCTAAAGTTATCATTTGAAACTTGGCGCGTGTTGTTGGCTGTTTTTTTTTTGTCAAACTCTGCTAAAATTACTGACACCTTAAAGGAAGGGTTTCACGGTTCGGCGCATGTGTAAGCTATGACGTAACCCATAATTTAATTTCATTGTTTAGACCAATCGGAAGCGAGTAGATAATTTTGGCGGGAAATTTGCCCGTGAAAATGTCGCGGTCATTCAGCCAATTGAATGAATGATTATACATACCCATGTGCGCCATGAAAGCCACCATGCAGAGCGTAGAATAAATCCTTCGGGTCAAAGGTTTTATTCAGTGTTGACTTTGACGGTGTAATCCGTTGAAATTTTCTGTGAATTTTGGTCATCCTTCGCTTTCTTTGGACTAATTATAGTATGTGATTAAATGTGAGTGTTTCTTTTAACCGATAAAATTGGCAAGAAAGCGAATAAAGCATTTTAACTTGTGCACATGCGCTGAACCGTGAAACCATCCCTTTAAATTATGCAAAGTGTTTTGTTTGAACCTGAAAAAGAAGATATAAAGTGAACTCTCAGAAGGAAGAACGAAGTACAGCAATTTTTTTTTAACTTTTTCATAGACACGGGGAAACAACTTGAACAATTTACCCCAACTTTTTCAAGTTATAATCCATTTCCATCCTGGCGTGCGTGCGTGTGCAAACCAGCCCAGCTCGTGTAGTAAATGTTTAACTTTCAAAATCAACAAAAACCAAATATTTGTTGGTAAATATTTTGCACATAACATATAATAGCTTCTCGGTCCCGAAACGTTTCCGGGACTTTCGAGAAACGCACGCCTGGTCATCCGCCGCTAAAATCACACATTAATAGTTTCAGTGCACCAATATAGTAACTATTAACCAAAGTGGGCCATTATTTTTAAATTTCCTTGATTACAAATATGTCTTTTGGCTTTTCACAACCCGGGGACATAGCCCTCTTAATGCTAAATATTTGCTGTCGTTTTTCCTTCAGAATGACTGTGTTCCAGCTCTACTGGGCATGGCTACAGCGTACATGTACTTAAAGCAAACACCACGGGCTCGTAACCAGCTCAAAAGGATCGCTAAAATGAACTGGAACTCGGAGGTAAGTGCATCTGAAAATGGCTCACAAAGAACAAGTTATTTGAAGATCGCACACCCATTATTTAGCTTGCATGAATTGTATTACTGTAAAAGGTTTTTGAGGCCTTGTATGTTTTTGTTTTCCTTAAAATGGGGGAAAATAGAGGACAAGTGGAAAACAGAAATGTGAAAGCCAACTTATATTTGCAGTCTTGTTTAGGTAGTAAAATATTCACTATAGGTTCTCTATCATCTGATTCAACGTTTTCATTGTTTCTATCTCTTGTTATGATTTTTTCAGGAAGCAGAAGAATTCGAGAGAAGCTGGCTTCTACTAGCTGATATTTATATCCAGGTAAAGACGATATATTTCGCCCTCATCAACTATCACGCGATAGAAATCTCCAGCTCATAATCTTATTGTTTTTGTATTAATCTACTAGATGTTCAAAACTTAACAACAAATACTCTTCACAGACACTTCGAAAACGCGAAGAAGCGTTAATAGGGTTAATAGCCATTGTATAAAAAATCCCATACAACCTTGCGGTCTTGGCTTTACGCCTTTTTCATCCGACAACGTTAATTGAAATAGCTGTATACACTTTTTTTCTATTCTCTATCGAATTCCTATACTACCTACCTATCAAGTTTTACACAATCATGGGAAAGTTGTGGAATGCATGCAACAGTCATAACTTGGTGCGGAATAGTAACAGCCATGCCAACTGCCAATCTCTTATCTTCTACGGTGAAAGCACCCGATTCGCATATAATCAGAGAACCGCATATATCAAATTACCGCATGCAAGCGAGTAAAATAGGCCCTATTCGTCAAACAGTAGTATTCTTTATATTACTTACGTAACTGAGAGAAAAGAACTCCAGTTTATCACTGATCTGCAGTGTTTAGGGTTAAGCACTGATTTGAAAACGGTTAGCTTTCATTTGTGGTTATGGGTAACTCTATAAATATGTTAAAAATTACAGTTCCTGTCAGCTAGCCCTCGTTGGTGTAGTGGATATGGATATTAGTTATGAAGCAAACGACTCGGGTTCGGGGCATACATCCTTCCGATCTTTTTCCTTCTTTTACTCTAAAAAAAAAGGAGTTTTACTTTATGTAAAACGTTCAAGTGAAAGACAAAAGCCAGTTTGAGATCAGCTCTATTTTCGTTATTTCTCAGTAGGTGAATAGGGCCTACTTTAACCGCTTGCATGCGGTAATTTGATGTTAATTAGACTCGCTTATATGCGGTTAATTATATGAGAATCGGTTGGTGAAAGAGTACAACATGTGCAACATGCTCTGCTTTATCATGCTTGCTTCTGTTTCACGTGACATATGGATCACGTTCTCGTTAACTTGGAAGTGAGCCATATCGACGCTGACGTGCATTTCTCAAAAGTCCCGACAACGTTTTGTCTCGCAGAATGTTTACCAACAAAGATTCGGTTTTTGTGGTTTTGAAAGCTGAGCATTACGATCTTACGTTAACTACACAAGTTGAGTTGGTTTGCTGGCTAAAAACGTCAACGCCATTCGTTAGAAACTTTATTACATCCATTCTGGTGATCCTTGCAATCTGATTGGCTCTCAGCAGTGCGATTTATTCCCAAATCGCACTAGTTTTTGCTCTAAATCGCATCTTTTTCTCAGCAGTGCGATTTATTCCCGAATCGCACTAGTTTTTGCTCTAAATCGCATCTATATGTCACATCAATATTGGTACTGACTAAAATCCTGTACTTGGGCAATTAAATTGTGCGATTTCAAAATGGATGTAATAAAGTGGTAATTGAACTTTGTGTTGTGCAGTTTTGGTCTGAAATCATACTTGTGATTTCAAATCGAACTCGCGCTGCACGTTCGTTCGATTTTGAAATCACGCGTATGATTTCAAACCAAATTGCACTCCACTCAGTTCAATTACCGTTATAAATTTGAAAAAATAGCTTTCGGTTCCGGGGAGTTTTCAGAAACGCATGCTAGGGGTGGTCCGCTCAGAATTCGGGCATGTGTATATGTGCCTTGACTCTATGAGTCGTCTCTCTGGTGTAGTCCATTCAGTCTGGCTATACATAATCCCATATTACAGTATCACTGAAACTGTTTTGTATGAAGTAGAAACTTTTTGTGTCTTTTGTACAATTGTGCGAAATTGTTTGTATTTAACTCTTGTCTTTGAAGCGCGCGCCTTCGCCAGTAGAGATATTCTTTGCTGTCGACAAATTTGTGAAAGAGTCATAATAATAACAGCTTTATTGAAATCGCTTGTTCGGGCTGTGTTTTGAGGAAAACATTCGTCTCGTTCATTTTTTGCAAGTTTATGGACTTCGCCTTCGACTAGGTTCATAAATTTGCAAAAAAAAAAACTCGACTAATACTCCGAAGAAGAACAAGGCAAATAATAGTTTCTAATAATAGTGTTTTTTTAACCCGTGAATACGCGCAAGCGTAATGAACGGGTTATCGGTAACGGTGGCTGATTCACTCACTCACTCGCTCACTCACTCGCTCCTTCCATCAGCTGTAAACTTAGTGACGTAATGCTTTGTTACGAATGCATTTCGCAACAAGAACAGCGTGAATCCAGTTACAACAATAACTAATTTGTTGTAAACGAATATAAACAACAATAAGCTTAAAGATGTTTTGCAACATTAAAATCGATCTAAAAGGATTTACCAATCGGGACACGCGTTTTGATGCGAATCTACCTTAAAATAATAAAATTTAGTCATAACTGAGCATGTGTTCTCGATGGTCAAGTGGTCGGGTTCAATTCACGCTAAAAACACCTTATTTTTTTCTCTTTAATTTTTTTTCTTTGGACTGGACATTAGGAAAGTGATTTACTTTTTTTTTGCGTTCGTCAAAAATCGTTACGTTTAATTTTAAAAAAATATCGAACCGTGTCAGTGTGAAAACATATCTTACCGCAATATTGCGTTACGTGTTAGCATTTCTTATTCATCGGTTGGCTCTTAGGAGCCTTTGATTTTTTAAGAAATAACACCTCTATGTTACTGAAGATGGAAACCGAGACATGTTTTGTTCATTATATACGGACTCGTGGGTTCTTTAAAAACTCCACCCGAGGAAACTTTATCTCTTCATTCGACCATTCTAATGTTGGCTTCGGATAAACGTATTCAACTGCTTGGTCTTCATCATGCCTATAATTCCTTCTGCTACGATGAGGAGCAAGCAAAAAAACACAAAATATATATTATTAAAGTGTTCAACATGGTTTTAATGGATTACTAACGTTGTATTATTAAAGTGTTTAACAAGGATTTAGTAAGTTACTAACGTTGTTTTATGTTTTCAGTCTGGCAAGTTTGATATGGCTGGTGACTTGCTGAAGAAATGCCTTCAGTATAACAAGGTCAGTCTCATTAATCAGCAGTTTTAGCATCAAATGTCTAAAAACCGATATTTTCATCCTTCTTGTTATTTGAAGTAGATCCAAAGTGAAAAAACGTTATTGATCGCAAAGACCCTCCCCTTAGCATCTTATAATAATAATGAAAAAATAAAAAGTTTTATACTGATCAAGAATACACTGAAAAGTTAACACTAACTAATTATACCATACACCTTATTCACTAGCCTCATTTTAGCGTGTAAATTCTTTTGAATATTGCACATGCTAACGAGGCTTGTGAGGCTAATTAAAATAAATACAAAAGAATAATAAATCCGCCGCCATTTATGAATAAGGTGTATACACCATATAAAAACTAGCGGACACGCCATAAGGGTCGTGTGTCTTTGGTGTCATTTCATATATATATATATATATATATATATATATATATATATATATATATAGAAAACTGCTAAGCTAAATACTGGAAAAAATTGTGTATTTTTCTTACTCCGCTTTCCACAAGAAACCACTACTGCAGTTTTATAATGAAAAAGTCCAATCACGTAATTAAGAAGTAATTGCAGATGTTTTAGCGCGATTGTGGCAACCCATTGAACAGCTTAACGAATGAAGTAAGAGTATTTTATTTTATCATTCGTTATCGACATAACATTCTACAGTGCAAATACGCATCAAAACAAGTGCAAATAGGACACGTTATTACACTCTTCTGACCCCGCGCAAGGAAACAAATACTTAGGGCATTTATGTTAACAATGTAACAACAATTTTAACAACAACAACAACAATTTTATTTCATTATTAATAAAACAATATTTTAAAACATTGGCAACCCGAAATGAGCATAGCTAATCGAGGCGGGTTGTCAAAAATAAGAACAAAAATTAACATTAGCTCTTAATAATATGACTGAAATTAACATTAGCTCTCAGTAATATGACTGAAATTAACATTAGCTCCTAATAATATTACTGAAAAGGAAAAAAACAGCAACAAACAACGTATTATTATATATTATTATTATATATATTATGATTTACTTTGTTTAGACAGTGTCTAACAAAACCGCGCTCTAAACCAATTTCAATCTATCTAACCCTGATATTTAAACATTATTTACTGTAAACAATGTTCAGAGGGAATATATCACAGACTAGAAAAACATTAAGCTGCTTAAAATGACCCTCTTATAAATAGATGGGAGGTCCATTAATTGTCTTAAACCGCTGTGTAAGTTAGACTTGTTTAAATAACCAACCCTTACATTTTGGAGATGATGATTGTCGCATAATATACAATTTATTCAGCTAAAAGTTTTCTTATTCGGCTGGGCATTTTTACTCGTCCGTTTTTATTTTTCGAGCCTTTGACTGGTAAAGATACTCAGCCGTATTACACAAACCTGTATGTCTTCTCTTTGCAGTCATGTTGTAAGGCGTGGGAGTATATGGGCTACATCATGGAAAAGGAACAAGCCTACAAAGACGCTGCCAAAAACTACGAGAACGCCTGGATTTACGGCAACCAAAGCAACCCAACAATTGGTATAACGCTCTTATTATTAGATTAAACTCTTTCACTTCATGGGTAATAGTTAGAAGCATGTATTATGATTCTAACGTTTAAGTCTGTGGATGAATTCCTACCGTGTGACCATTCAAGCGGCGAAGTCATGATGCGCGCGAGGAACGAGGACCCAATCAGAGACTGTTCTGTTTTCTTACTGAAAACGAACCACCCGGCACTCTGACGCCGGAGCATTTTCATTGGTTGGTTAGCATAGGGATGACCCTTATGTTTCATCGAGGTGTCATTTGCTGCATCAATAAGAAGGCTGAGATCACAACGCGTTTATGTCAAAAGTAGGCAGTGGTGTGAATTGATTCATATGTCAAATGTGTGCTCGTTAGAAAACAGTGCAGTATCCTGTTTTTACTTTTTCTCGAGCTTGCGCACTTTCCTGTGGTACTGTTTATTATGTTGAACAAGGTGGTTCTAACCTTTGAGTCTGTGGATAAAATCCTAAAGTGTGACCATTCAAATGAAAGCTACTGAGCAGTACTTTCCTGTGGTACTGTTTATTTTGCTGTACAAGGTGGTTCTAACCTTTGAGTCTGTGGATAAAATCCTAAAGTGTGGCCATTCAAATGAAAGCTACTGAGCAGTACTTTCCTGTGGTACTGTTTATTATGCTGTACAAGGTGGTTCTAACCTTTGAGTCTGTGGATAAAATCCTAAAGTGTGACCATTCAAATGAAAGCTACTGAGCAGTACTTTCCTGTGGCACTGTTTATTATGCTGTACAAGGTGGTTCTAACTTTTAAGTCTGTGGATGAATCCTACAGTGTGACCATTCAAATGAAAGCTACTGAGCAGTACTTTCCTGTGGTACTGTTTATTATGCTGTACAAGGAGGTTCTAACTTTAGAGTCTGTGGATGAAATCCTTCCGTGCGTGTAATATGAGAGACCCGAGACGCGACAAAAGCCTCTGGCACCCAGAGTATGCTTTCTTGATGTTGTCTGTTTTTCAATAAGTTGCAAACTGAACATTTTTAAACTTGTACAGCTTGGCACTGAATGATGTGAAAGTCAAACTGCACTTAGCTCGGATGCCAGCTGTGGATAATTCCTCTCACGGAAGTTTGTTTTATTACCTACTTAGGTTATAGACTGGCGTTCAACTACCTCAAGGCCAAGCGCCTTGTAGATGCTATTGACGTTTGTCACAAGGTAATATTATGACACGCATCCAAGGTGACTCTTGTTATTAATCAAAGGCTCCTCAAGAGCCAACCCGTGAATAAGAAATGCTAACGCGTAACGCTTATGTTTTCACACTGACACGGCTCGATATTTTTGTAAAATCACTAGAAATGTAAGGATTTTTGAAGAAAGCAAAAAAAAAACTACATCACTTTCATAATGTCCAGTCCGGAGAAGAAAGAAAAAGGAGAAAAAAACATATAAGGTCCTCAACTCGCGCCTCCCGACTCCTAGTTCTGACACTAAACCACTCGCAGCATAGGATAGGAATAGGCAGCATACAATCACTGAATACTTGTTACTCTAGTTTTGCTACGCGGGCTGATATTAATGTTGTTGTATGTTTTTTTAGGTTTTAAACCAGCATCCAAACTACCCAAAGATCAGGAAAGAAATCCTGGACAAAGCACGGTTAGCGTTGAGGGCTTAACTGACACGTGCTGTCCAATTTATTTGTCACCAAATGATGCCGATTGATAACACACCTCTTCTGATTCAGACTAACGATTTTTATAAAACCATTTCCTCTCAGTGCCTACAACAGCCAAAATCGCGCCAAAAATAATGCCTTATTGCTCCTCTCTTCTTGTCAGTGGATTAAGGATCGTTTTTTGGAATTTCGTAAGAACCCAGGAAGTCGTGTTTCAAAGTAACGTCACTGACCGGAAAAACGACAACCTCGGGTGCAACATCATTACCGCCGTCCTGCACTCGTTCTTTTGCGAAAACGCCTCTTGTTGTCGTGGAGACAGGCTCCAGGATCGTGGAGACAGGCTGCAGTGTCGTGGAGACAGGCTGCAGTGTCGTGGAGACAGGCTCCAGTATCGTGGAGACAGGCTCCAGTTTTGTGGAGACAGGCTCCAGTGTCGTGGAGACAGGCTCCAGTATCGGGGTAGCTTGTTGTGTTAACAGTTAACTCTTAAACTTTCAAATTCAAGAAAATCCCAAATTTCATTTTGTAAAATTTTGAGAAACAAATGGTATCATGCAAAAGTACTGCTGAAGAGGTTTCATTTGAATGGTCACACCATAGGATTTCGTCAACAGACTCAAAAGTTAGAACAAATGATACCATGCAAAAGTACTGCTGAAGAGGTTTCATTTGAATGGTCACACCATAGGATTTGATCAACAGACTCAAAAGTTAGAACAAATGATACCATGCAAAAGTACTGCTGAAGAGGTTTCATTTGAATGGTCACACCACAGGATTTCGTCAACAGACTCAAAAGTTAGAACAAATGATACCATGCAAAAGTACTGCTGAAGAGGTTTCATTTGAATGGTCACACCATAGGATTTGATCAACAGACTCAAAAGTTAGAACAAATGTTATCATGCAAAAGTACTGCTGAAGAGGTTTCATTTGAATGGTCACACCATAGGATTTGATCAACAGACTCAAAAGTTAGAACAAATGATACCATGCAAAAGTACTGCTGAAGAGGTTTCATTTGTATGGTCACACCATAGGATTTGATCAACAGACTCAAAAGTTAGAACAAATGATACCATGCAAAAGTACTGCTGAAGAGGTTTCATTTAATGGTCACACCATAGGATTTCATTGATTGACTCAAAAGTTAGAACTACACTACATGTCTTCATTATTGACTCTGGGCATGAAATGATTAACGGTAGCTTGTTGGTAGGAAAGAAATTCACTCGTTTGGAGTTTGTAAAATAATAGTGGTGTGAGTTCGTTGCATATCAGTTAAACGCTTTGAACAAACGACTTGTAATGTAAATAACCATTAAATTATTTAAACGATATCTTTTGTGTCATCTTCTTCATAACTTTCTGGCTGATTGCTTGTCTGTTAATGAATAACAGCAAGTGCTTTGGAATAGGTTCAGTTTTGTGCTGCCTTTTGTTTGAAGTCGGATGTCATTTCTTGATGTTGCGATTTTTTTCCGAGAAGAAACAGTCTTTAGGGTAAATAGATGCCTTTACTATCCATGCTTTCGCTTAATAGAAGACAAAAAAAAAACATTTCCTTGTTATTGCTTTTTAAATAATAAATAAGTAGCCCGATGGGCTTCGAAACTGGCTCGTTTGGTCTCAGTTTCTACCCGGTTTTCATTTTAGAGTTTTATATTAGCAATCCACAATATAGAGTGTTTTCACTGACGTCATGAAAATTCAGAAGCAGTTTTCGATTCTAAAATGTTTACGGAATTGTAGAGTTTAAAACTACACATCTGGGCCAAATTTTGAAGCGGAAGAGCATTTCATTCAAGAGTTATAGGCGAATGAGTATAGACATTTTTAGTAAGAAATGTATGGAGTGGCCATCTTGGTGTCCCACTTAATAACACCAAATATCTCATCACAAAATATTGTATTCACTATAAGAGGCATGAAATCGGCTTATAAGCATCTATAATTCATTAATAACTTTCAACTAGTTCAATTTTGTTTATTTTAACGACTTATCTGAAATAGCGTGACGAATTGCGTGATACATTTACAACCTTTATAAATTGAAAACAAAACATCGTTAAAACCTGAAACTTTTTGTGAAAGATTATAACACTGGTATCCACATACCATGTTAGAAAAAGCTTTGTAGGATGTATACTTTAGATTTTTTATTTTTTATGACGTCATGTGAAAACATTCTATACAATCTAGAATCTATCAATATGCACAGTCCAGTCCATATTTACATTTACATTCCACAGCCCGCTTCAAGCACTTTTTAGGGACGGACCATTTTATTGTTAAGAGAAGGGGGGGGGGGGGGGGGGGGGGGGGGGGTTTGGTCAATTACTAAAAAAAAATTCCTGCACAGCAAAAGTAAAGAAAAAAAAATAATGCACAGTGAGCCAAAGGAAAAAAAGGTATGGAACAATCCTGAAAAAAATTCTTGCACAACATCAAGACGAAAAAAAATTCATGATCAGAAAAATTGCCCAACACCGCCCCCTGCCCCCACCCCCCACAAAAATACTGAATCGTCCATCCTTTAGTACATGTAGGCTACAATTTCAGGTCTATATTTAAGGTGACTCGACCCAGTTTTTTTGGGGGGGTATCGTCCTACTTTGATGCTCTGGTATCCCCACCTTTACTTTTATCGTAAGTCTAACACATAGAATGGATAACATAGATCAATCTACAATATAATATAAAATATTTGGCGATCGGAGTAAATGTCGCGTGGTTATAATGCCACGCCCCTTTGAGGTCCGAGTCGAAAATCTGCTGTAACCGGCATTTTTTCGTGGAAATCTCTCGGCTACACATAGTGCGTATTAGTGCCTTGCGCTGAGCAGAGTTTCACCAACATCGCAAGGACCCAATTCGAGAAATTCAGTGGTTTCCAAATTTAGGTCATAATTTAAGCGAAAATGATAAGCAAACTTTACACGATTATATCTAATAAACTATGAGACTTATCCCTTTATTTTGGGGATCGTTATAACAGATGAGTCCTTGCAAGTCAGCAAAAAGCTTTAGGGCCTTGTAAATGCGCGCGATTTCGAGCAAAGGAAACATAGAAATTATAGTTTTAGCTATTTGTTGACGTTTGTCAGCGTTTTAGAGTCCTCACGAAAAAAGCATTTTCTTAAAAATTCGTAGTTTCTTTTTCCTTCAAATTTTTCAGGGCCACAATTGATTAACTAACTGCCCGGATTCTGAATTTCATGGTCATTGAAAAACTGTGACATTATCTTCTATAAGCCCAAACTTGAGTAAACATTGAAGATTTTTAGCGTTTTGGCTGAGTTTGTGCTCTGGAAGTTGTCTATTGTTTCTAGTCTGTCATAATTACCATATCTCGGTGAGCATTCGGAAGTCAGCCAAGCGTGGTCATTGCACGCGTGCTGAACAAGAATGCTGTATAATGACAGACTAGTTTAGACATAGTGTATTTGATATAATCGTGTAAAGTTTGCTTATCATTTTTGCATAAATTATGACCTAAATCTCTGAACGGAGACTCTTTCGATTTGAAGTTGTAGAGAAACGTTTTTGGCCGGAATACCCATTTCGAAAGTTGACATTCTGTGCCCTCTTTTCGAAAGATATGCACAAAGGTTAACTTCAAGTAGCCATATGAATGACCTTATTCCTTATTGGAAAAAGAGAAAGAGAAACTGAAAGCTGAGCTCCACAACGTGAAAGAAGTTTCTATAATATTTCATGTGACGGCACTTCTGGGTGAGGCTCTAGCAATTGTACTACGTTTTGTGCAGGAAGATTGCAAGCCTACGCAACGCCTTGTGCGCTTAGAGGTTCTCGCTAAGCCTCTCAAGGGTAATGAGTTGGCCCAGAGGCTGATGACATGCATTGCTGTTAATCACAGCTTCGGGCCAAACATGGTATTTGCTGGGATGAGAGATGGTGCCGCAGTTAACGATGCTGCCATAAAGCAACTGCTTTTCTTTTATCCAAACATAATGGATGTCATTTGCTTCTCTCGTACAATCAATAATGCGGGATGCCATTTTGTATTCAGAGTTTTGGACACATTTTTCCGCCAATGGGTAAATCTATTTGCCCACAGCTATAATGCTAAACTTTTCTGGAACGAAAGAACTGCAAAGTCGATGTGTTCTCACAGTAATACACGATGGTGGAGCAAGTGGGAGCTCTTGAAACAAGTATCTGATTACTTTGGCGATGTGGTACCCTTTCTGCAAGAGAATGAGAATCTTTCTCCTCTAATTCGCCAGCATCTTCTGGAAGTAATCAATAACTCCCAAGATCTACAAGACCTTCGTCTGGAGCTAGGTGTTATGGTTGACGTTGGTGTGCATTTCGTCAATGTTACATATTATCTTGAAGGAGATGGGCCACTAATATTCACCTGCTTTGAGCGTCTATCAGCTGTCTCGCATGCTGTTACAGTAGGTCACTATCCATGTACCTGAGCCATCCATTACTCGATTCTGATTGGCTAAGAGCAGTGCAGTTCAAGTGTAACACCAGTGCAAAACGTGTAACACCAGTGCAAAAAGTGTAACACCAGTGCAAATTACAAATCGAAAAAAAAAAATTTTTCTTTTTTTTTTGCCAAAAAAAAGAAAAAAAAATTCCAAAAAAAAAAAAAAATTTCCAAACAAAAATGGATGCAAATTTTTTCATGTATAATTATTAATAAGTAATCATACGGTTTCGAGTTCAGTTTGGGATTAATTTGCACGAGTGAGTTTTTCAAAAAGCTCAAATTGCACTCGCCGAAGCGGCTCGTGCACTTTTGAGCTTTTTGAAAAACTCACTCGTGCAAATTAATCCCAAATTGAACTCAAAACCGTATGATTACCTATACTAATTGTTATCGCACGAAAGCAACAGTTAGCTAGATTTGTAAACCAGATTGTTACACTTACTGTCTAACTTTTTGTAACTAGCCACTTAGATTCAACTAAAGGTTGCCTAATTTGTTGTAACTAGTCACTTAGTTGTACGTTAATGTTGATTACCAAGCAATTGTTATTAAAATTAGACATGCAGTCTTAAAAATATTCGAGCAACATTACAAAACTTTTTAGCAACTTTTGAGCAACTTTTTGGCATATTTGGAAGCAACTTTTTAGCTTTTTCGGAGCAGAATCTAGAAAGCCTACGCTGGCGTGCGTTTCTCAAAACTCCTGAAGACTTTTCGGGCCCGAAAGCGATGTTTGAAGTGCAAGCATCGACCTTGGCCTCCTTTAAACAGAGGCTTGCCAGTCTTGGTTACTAGACATGACAATTACTTTCCTTTATTTATTGATTCGTTATTAATTAAGTTTTACTGTTACTGTTGTAAATGTATACTTTTAACGCTTGCGAAAATCTTCAGAAGTGAAGGAGGCAAGTTTAATGGAAGAAGAAGAAGAATCTCTTTCAAGTCGCGGTGAAGTTTTTAGCCCGAAAACCACTGCAAAGTTACTCGTCGATTTAAGATTTTATTATAGTGTATAGGTAAAAACGGCAAGCTAATCCTTACGGCAAGGAGAAGAGATTGAGACAGGAGTGAAATAAAAAAAAACAAACAGTTGAATATGTTTGCCCGGGAACTAAAAAACAAAAATGAATACAGATAAAAAATGACTGTTACATATAAAACTTTTGAAATATGACATAACAAAATAACAGAAAATGATTGGTAAGAAAGGAAATCAATGTCACTAATTAAGTTTATCACGTTTATTTATACCATGAGGATCAAGAGTCATCCCTTTATCTAGTAGATGGGTCTCGCGTGCCTTTCTGACTGAGTCGCGGTTGTTGTGGATGAGATCTAAGGGAATTAGGAGGATGTTGTTGATGAAGTGGCCAGATTGGTTAAAATGTATTGAAACAGGAGTAGGATTGATAAGATAGTGGTGATTGAGAATGGAGCAGCGATGTTCCCCAAAGCGTTCATTCAGTTGGCGTTTGGTTTCCCCAATGTACTGTTTAGCGCATTTCTTACATTTAATCAAGTAGATTAAGTTTTTAGATTTACAATTTAAAGTGTCATTGATATATCGTTCTTCCTTTGTAGCAGAGAAAGTGTATTGTAGCAGAGAGAGTGTATTTATTTTGACCTTCTGTAAGATTTTATTGCTTAGCTTTCAAAACGAACGAAAACTGAATCTCTGTTAGTAAATAGCTTGCAGATAAAATAGCTTTTCGGGCCCGAAACGTCTTCCGAAACGTCTTCCTCAGGTAAACGTCCCGGGAGAGGGGGGGGGGGGGGGGGGGGGGGGGAGGGGCTTTGCGGTATGAAAACGACGGGGTTGCTCGTCATACCTTTTAGGGGTCAAGATTTTTTAGATTGGTACCGCTTAGTGTGCTGAAATCTAAAATGACCATATATGACGGAATACGTCTTCGTGTTGTTTAAAATTGGTTTGTCTTAGGGGTTAAAATATATATGTACCATGCCTATCAAACGAAATTCTGGTACTTTTTAGGGTGTTTTTCGAAAATTTCCGTCAAGCAGTGGGGGGGGGGGGGGGGGGTAAACATCCGACGCAAAACCCTTCAAATCGCTAAAATTTGCCGTTTTTAGCTACAAGGTAAGCCGGTAAGATTATGTTTATTCTGAACATACTCTTTGGTGGTGTCAAGTGACCGACATCAACGCATGCTCATAACGTATAAATACGTTATGGTTCATAACGTAATTATGGTACGTTCATAACGTATAAATATGCTTGCATCGTGTTTAAAACGTACATTTATTGATGCGAAAATATAAGTTAGGTCGGTTTTATAATACCCATATTCTTATCTTGATAGAAATAGTTTATGGTCTAATACGAATATTTGAGTTCTTCTTAACATTTACATATTAATCTTTTTGTCATAAATGGCCTTCCATACATTTCCTCTAAATCTAAAAATACGAACGGTCACACAGTTTGTGTGGGCTCCCTGTGATGCTACCCTGCACAATAGGGACGAGAACTGTCAGCTCATTTTATACGGCATATTGTCAATATTTAACCAACAAAAGCGTCACGCAATCACCTTTATATATCAGTGTCGTTGATCTGCCGTGAAAACGTACCTTCTTGGCCTATTAAAACTGTTTTTGAAACACTACTTGTTACTATGTGCCCTCTATCGTGGAAATATCATATAAAGAGTGACGTGTCTAACGTGTGAACTTATTTATTTCAAGCGCGTCAGTGAGGGGGCTTAACAGAGAGATAAGGGGCTTATTAAGGACGTGAGGGGGGGGGGGGGGGGGGGGGGGGGGGTGCATTTTATAATTTAGCGAAACGCCAGTAGTTAACCAGTCTTTTTTTGTAATACATCATTGAAAGTGAAAACAGGAAACTTTGCCATCAAAGAGCCAGGAATATGCTTGTACGGTTTACTGCCCTGCTGGCTGAAACAATACATATTCTTTTGTTTGTTAAAGGATTATCAAAAGCTTAAAACATAAAAAAACATCAAGAACAACTGCAACTAACCTTACATTGTTTTGTTTCGTATTCACGAGATGTTTTATTTACCTTGAAAACTTCGCATTCACGGTTTGTCTTGAAACAAAACATTGTAGAATAAGCGTTGTTGGGGACTAGCAACTTATTCTACACTCAACTGTTGGCTCTGGTTTCTACTCTTGACTAGACTTCCACAGTTCTTTACGGTTTAGTTACTTCACAAGATCTCCTTAGAATGTTTCTCACGTAGTTTTTATCAGGGCTGAGAACTAGCTATCAATCAACGTCAAAAACAGATCGAAAGGTAATGCAGGCTAAGGTAAGCCTCACCATGATTGGTCAAGACAAATCATTATCATATATTCCTTCGATATGTTTGTCAGTGTCGAAGCTGACTTCTCCTTCGATTTTCACTAACATTTCGGAACTGCTCAGGCAAAACAAAACTACAATATAAAAATTACAGGGTACATTCTTATTAACATTTAGTTGTTATAGTGAGTTCACAAATAAAAGTTGTTGTTTACAATTTCTACACAATCATTGATTACCAGCGCAGAGTCGCTTATAATCAGAGCTTCGTGGGTCGGTCTTCAAGTACCGCCCTTTCCATATCATTCACGGATATAAGTAAACAAGTACATCCATATTACACTGAGCGACCTTGAACGATCTTTGGTAGACAATAGATCCTTTGTTACTTAAAACCACCTTTTATCGTACATTGCGTAACGTGCGATCAGGGTCCAAAAAGTAATTAAACAGTCTCGATTAACGACCGAAGAAGTCACCTAAATCTTTATAGTTTTACGGAAAAATAAGACAGAGAAATAAAAATAAGTTATACTCTAACTAGAATTACTATTTCCAGGCAGCGCGCTTAGAAGAACTTGACCTGAGCTTTTTTAATTATCTTGACTAGACGCCTATAGCTATCAGAGCACAAAGCCCATCCATTAATACGTAGATAATCACGTAATGATAATTGCTTCTACTAACAGAAAGGTGCTACTCACCTAACGTTTCTATGAAATATAAACTGGTATGGCCTCGTTAAGAAACACAGTTTTCTTACACTAGAAATGGATAAAATACAAGAATAGGTAGCAACTATTTGCCCACGGGACTAATTTCCTTTTTCAAAATACCGAGTGTTAATAATAACAAAACATCTGTTCTATACCGAAATCATACCAGAAGAAAACATCATTTGATCACTACGAAAAATATTCACAAGAGTACAAGTAAAAACCGAGTCAACAATATTTTTAAGTGCTCCAAAATTATATAATTCTTATTGCATATTATTTTCAACGCTAAGAACAATTTTCCCTTAATTTTTAAACACAGAATTGATAAATATGTATGACGTTTCATTGCTTGCATTTTTATTGTTTTACAACATTCAATAGACAAATTCGGCTATCATTGTTGTACCCAACTCAAACCTTCTGGGAATAAGATTCTTTGTTCACAATATTTCCATATAATTTCCATGTCAATGCTTCATTGATATGGAATATGACGAACAAAGAGTTCTAATCCCAAAAGGTTTGAATTGGGTACAACAATCCGTTAGCCGAATTTGTCTATTATCGCTCTACAGCTCACTCACCTGTTCACTTAGCGTGACCGTTTTTTATTTGCATGTTTGCTTGTGATTGAATGTTTCGATCACATGATCTTAACTACAGAAAACCTGTTCAGTTTACAACCCTTTCATTTCAAGGTGCGGCTGCGGGTTATGGTGAACTGATTTGAGAAGTTTCTCAAATCGATTTTAAGAAACATTCAGGTGCGTTCTCTTCAATAGACTTTTTTCACCAAAAACACAGTTTAGCATAAATTAGTCGATATTTAACTAATGATTATCTAGTTTCAATGTTCTTAATTTCTATTCCTATGCTTGTTTCAGGAAAACATACTGTGCTCTGCCCTTACTTGACCTTCCTAGTCAATTTTGAATTGATTTAAAATCACTGAATGGAATAATTTAGACTGAAAAGCGGAGACAAGTTTAACATCCTGCGAAGGTTTTCAAGATACAAATTAAAATATAACGAAGAGCCCTTTGTAGGCGACAAAATTTATCACTTCCCGAAATTACTTTCTTGCTTGTTTAATAACCAGTAGCAATTCTCGTCTGAGTGAGTGCTGAAAGCTTGCGAATAAAATTCGTTTCATAAGTCATTCAGACAAGCGCGAAATCGTTGTATGTTTCCATGACTGAATCTGCGTCTGTTTCATCGACGGCTTAACTCCTTTCGTGCGTACATTAAAGGACCAAATGTAGGGGCGAGAAAGGTTAGACAAAGCATTTAACGGAAAGAATTTAAAAGAAGCAGTCATATTTAATATTCTGAGAAGAAAGCGTAAACTATTTTTTTCGCATGACGAAACGGCTTGTCTAGCTAGCCTGCGTTCATGCATGAACAGTGATATTGATGTTCATTTCAATGTTTATTTTCAGGAAAACATCTTTCTTCAGGGCATTGCCCATTCCTGGTGGACAAATTGGACTTGAACTTCTTGAATTTCTGCAAAGGTAGGCAGGGAGAGTTTGTAATGCAATTATGAAACGTAAGTACACTTTTAACGTTCCATCCTATAAATCAAGAAAAGTGAGAAAACCAGTTTTCGAAATGATTTAAATGTCCACTTTTAAAGACAGGCAAACTCAGTGACATAAGCTGTCTTGGCTTTCTGATCTGAGTAAAAGTCTAGGGCGCTTTCCATTCGACCAAAAATTCCGGTTTCAAATTCCGGGTATTCCCTGTGGCGAATGGAACAGTATTTTCCGGTTGGTTGTTCCAGACCATCACGTTTCAAGTTTCGCGCGAAAATACAAAATAAACCAAAGCAAAACAGTCAAAACAAATCTGACAAATGGCGGACTCGTTGCCCTTTTTTACTTGCTTTGGAGTTGTTCGACGACTCTGAAGTTAAAACGAACGATATTTTAAGCGAGAACGATTATATTTTTTTTTTTCAGTGCAGCCAGCTGTTAATCATGCGAAGGAATATTTTTAAAAATCAATTCGGCGACTACTTTCTCGTGACTTATTACATTCGTTTAATACATAAGCTTATAAGCATTTCTGTGCTACTTACCAGTCCTAGTTGTGGCCATATTTTCTGCTGTTGTACTAGCTATGTTACGTGAGCAATCATGCTCGAGTAAGAGCTGTAAGCTTTCGGTGAAAAACAAACACGCCGTGCACTGATATTGAGACGCCATCTTGAGTCCGGCTCGGAGAAACTGGGCCGAGCAGGAATGGTCGAATGGAACGGTATATTCCGGTTGTTCCGATTTTCCGGAATTTTGGGACAACCTCGCGAGGTTGTCCTAAAATTCCGGAATTTTATTCCGGGAAATTTACGTTCCATTCGCTTCCCAACCCGGAATTTCCGGAATTTTTGGTTGAATGGAAAGCGCCCCTAGAAAATAGCGCGTCACCAAATTGACGTTGTTTCACCGAAGAACAGTTTTATACAATATCGAGCCTCACAGACTCGTAATCCTCGCAAAAATCAGAGGCGGTTGACTTCGGACTTTCTTGTTAGTAAATTTAAGTTGCTTCCGTCGTTAATGACCGGTACTGAGTAGTTTTCAGTCTGAGCGATATTTATATAGTGCAGTTCGCAAACAAATTAAAATAATGCCTTATTATGCATGCACATATTCCAGACTTAAAGAGTGATCGATTTAGTTTTCTAAGAAATCTGCATCTGTTTTCATACGACTGTCGACAGTATTATAATAATAATAATAATAATAATAATAATAATAATGACTTTATTAACGTGTCAGTCAAAATCTAGCAGAGGGAATTCCACACTGCTAATAGGGGACACCTAACTATCTAAAATATATTAAAAATACAAAAACAAATCAAAAATTTGAGACCAAAATCTACTAAGACTAGAATTAAAAACTACCAATGATAACTCACTAACATAAACGCCACAAAACTCTAATTCTAATTATCAAAATTCTAAAAAATCAATTAATTAAAAATGTAATTAAGAAAATTTAAAATCATGAATTGCAAAGGTAGCAGCCACTACATCCATCCAAGATGTCACTCAAATCAAGACTTCGTATCCGGATCTTAAACTGCGTAAGACTGGTAGCCGATCTGTCTGTGCTTGATATCTTACTCCAGAGCCTTGGACCTAAGTCATTGGTCAAGGATGTCCATCAGGAGGTCCTGACAGGGTTAATTGCGACGAGGAACTGGATTGTGATGCCCTGACAGGGTTAATTGCGACAAGGAACTGGATTGTGATGAAAGACAACCTTTAACTGATCAATAAATAACCTATGAATAAGAGCTTAATCTAGGACTGGAATGCTGTCGAAAGGTATACAAAAACAGTGATACTAGACTTCAAATAGACAAGGAGGGCGCCTTTAGCAAAGCCTCAGCAAGGGGTGTTAGAATTGTTATAAAACACATAATTGAGGGCGCCTTTAGCAAAGCCTCAGCAAGGGGTGTTAGAATTGTTATAAAACACATAATTGAGGGCGCCTTTAGCAAAGCCTCAGCAGCACGGGGTGTTAGAATTGTTATAAAACACATAATTGAAAAAGCATCTCAAGAACTATCATTTTATTCTGAGAAGGAAACAAAAATTATTTTTTTATCGCGCAACCGCGCGGCTTGTTTAGCGACCCAATCCCGCTTTTCTTCGATTAAAGTTTAAAGTGAAAAAATTGTTTATTCCTATATTGAAGTCCATTGACATGCATGAACAATCCATCACAATTTTGTCTTTTCTTGTAGATATTGTTGAATGTGAACACCCTTAACAATGTAGGTCATTTCAAAACAGCCTGAGGTCAATGATTTTGAATCAATGATTTGCAACATATTAAACATAAAAGAAAGAAAAATGTGAAAATGATGGTTTGAAAAACATTTTAAATATTTGAGTTCCACTGACGATGCAGTCCATGCAGAATACACTCGACCCGATCATGCAGTTGGCACCTGGCTTTTAGGGTCTCTTGATGCAAGCGATTAGAATGTAGCACAGTTTGGCAGCAAAATGACCGAAAAAAATCCACGTTTGTTGATATCTCTTTCTGAAACAAGTTAGAGTTGTTTCAGTTGCTTTAAAACAATCAGCGGCCAATAAAGTAGTCGGCTTGTCGCAAACAATATAACGGTTTACAAACTGATTAAAAGACACCAACATGATGTCGAAATTAAAACTATAAAAGAACAATGTAATTAAATTTAATTGCAACACCACGGTTTCACAAAAAATGCCAAGCGCTTTAATAAAAGAATCAGTTAGTTCGTATGTTTCTTCTGCAAATCATTCCTTGTTTGTCCCTTACCGAACCAAACACTATTTTAAAACTGTTTTTAATGTATTTTGAAAAGCTGTTTTTAATTTATTTTTGAAAAATATATGAAAAATATGTATTTGAATCACCAATAATAGAATGTACTTACTAATCAAAGTTAATTGAAACAAAAAGAATGCACATACAGTGTATAAAACAATATTGTGGGTTATTTTTAACCTGGTACACATCACTGACATGAGGTCACTCGAAGTAGTTTTGCTTTAAACTGTACCCTCAGTTTCTATGCTACTTGCTTTTGAAGGGTAATGTCAGTTCTCTTAAGGCTCATCAATTCTCTCTTAGCTTTGTGTTACCCGAAAGAATCGAATAAGGCACTGTTTACATGGGAGGCAGGGTGCCCCGGCTAACCGGATTACGTACCGGCTAGGAGGGTTAAAACATAGCCCGTGCATGCAACTCACCTAAGCGGGTTAGTCAGTGGGCTATCTTTTGAGCGGCCGCTAAGCACAACAAACAAGATGGCGGACTCCCAGTTATCATGTCTGACAAAGGAGAGTGTGTGCCCGAAGTAGATAGATAGATAGATCACTCATTCCACTTGTGACCGCTTTTCAGTGTCTGGGGCTATTATTTTGCACTCTACTTATTCATTCTGTTCACCAGATATCACTGGTAAGTGATAACGATGAAACAATTCCCCAGGATGGTAATTTTGTGCGGTCATTTTTTCGCGGTCTTCTCACCTCGGCTAGCAGGGTAACCCGGCATGAACCGTTTACATGGCAAAAAGATAGCCCTCCTAGAAGGGTGCCTTGAGCAAGTGGACAGGGTGCCTCAGGAAGGTGGGTTACCCTGGGTTTAGACACGACACGTGACCTGAGAAATTTATAACCTTAGCACTTTCAAAGTGATAAACTTTAGCCGATAAGAATTTATCGTGCAACAAAAGTGAGCCGAAGAAACCGCAATGTATGCCAAAAGAGCTAGCACCGAGTGGGAGTCGTGTTTAGCCTGTCTATTTTTATACTACTGCAATAAAATAATTAATCAATAGAAGCAGTCTGCATTTATGGAGATTTGGCAGTTCGGATGGAATGGAGTCTTCAAGTGTGTTAAATAAAATTTGCTGACATGTATACAATTTGAAAGTTGTATCTATGTATAATTATAATCATTAAACCATCTTAGAGTCTTTGTAAAGAAATTAGATGATTATTTTGTTACAATGTATAAAAGTTTGTTTTATTGAGTCTGGATTGAAGCAGAAAGAGCATGCATCATCAACAGTTAAATTGTACTTCTTCAGTTCTTTCTTAGCTGGAATTATCCTGTGCAGAACTTTAAAAGACAATTGTCTAAGTTTATTGTCTTTAGATGACTAATATATTTCCGCAAAACATTTGCCCTAGTTAGTAAATTCCGGGGTCGTCAGTACTGTGACCTAACGGCGGTCGGCTCCCGGGGGGGTACTCCCTTATATGGCCTATACGGGGACGTGCCGCTGGACAGGGTATGGTTTTTGGCATTTTTGTCCTGAACAGGGTATATAATTTAACGTGAGTCTGTCCTAAACAGGGTCTGAATCTGTCCTAAACAGGGTATGGTTCCAGTTACTTTAGCGCTTGTGGCGACTTACCTTGTCGTGATTAGTATAAGGATCCGTCTACCACTTTTTAAAGCTCAGATCAATAACCACGCACAAGCCGTGTTCTAGACAGGGTCCTAAAATAGCGGGTGTTGTCCTACACAGGGTAGGTATTTTCGTTTATTTTTGTCCTAAACAGGATCAGGGTCTCAGACCCTTAGCGGCACCCCTATACCCAAATATTGGTCAAGTACCCCCCCCCCCCCCCCCCCCCCCCCCCCCCCCCCCGGTGGGGTCGGCTCTACAGCAAGTTTTTCTTTAAACAGTTTATAGCAGTTTTTATAGCGCAGTTTAGATAACACTGATGTTTTGTCCTCCAACTGAAGGTATTCTAATGGTGCACTAAGCAGATCAGGGGTGGGAGAATCAAATGCCTTTCTCTTCAGATGAGAAGGGATGGCAGCGATTAGTTGAAAATAATGCAAATAGTTCTATTTAATTTTCAATTTTCTAATTTCCCTTCTGAATTTAAGAAATCGCTTACAGTGTATAAAATAAATTCTCTAGTCAAACCAGTGTTTCACGATATGATTATTGTGATATGTTTTATGCAGTTCAGTAGCAAGGATATATTTTCACTTGAGGAACAGATCCATTGACAACATGAAAGTTGACCTTTAGCGCATAAAGCGGTGTCACTGCAATAAATAACTTTAATGACAAAAATCGCCACTGCTCCCCAATAGAATTAGAACTCTGCTGAGGAGCTTCATTCTTCATTATGGCTCAGCAAAAGCACGCTAGTTGCTTGTGCCACGAGGTCACAAATAATCTGCAGGGTTTGATTTGAATAATGAAATTATTTCAACTGTGTCCAGTACTGTACATACAGTACATACATGTTAAGTTATATTTTTGCCTTGTTTACACTTGAGGGTTTTACTGCGGTATCGGAGCTTACTAACCAAGGTAAACTTTTCATTGAGTGTAAACGGCAACTGATACCTCAGTAAATGCCCCCAAAGACAATAGAAATTTGACCAAGGTAAATGTTGTAATTCCGCTGTGACCAGGCATGGTTTAGGTCGGTAACCGAGGTCAAAATGACAGATACATCCGCTTGGGGTGGTATACTATTTCACTTCCCACGATGTTCAGATCACTTTATTTAACTGCATTTTAACAGCCTTTTAGCCAGATCAACTCAGACTAGGCAAAAATTAAAAATAGTCAACTCGGATCAACTTGGACTAGGTAAAATAAAATAAAAACAATCTACTCGGGCCGACTCAGACTGGGCTAAAATAATAATCACAAAATAAACGATCTGAATGCAAGGGGTCACTTATCAGAATGGCATAGCCGTCGGACCCCTTTTTTATAAGAGGTCGGGGAACCCCAACCGTCGAGATAAACTAATAGTGAGCTTAAGCAACTGTCGTCGGCGGCTTCTGGAACGTCGACCGGAAAAGAAATTTACTTCCGGTAAGAGGTCGTAAGTCGCCGTCGCAACGGCTTGTCTAAAGTTAAGCAAAGCGCGCGAAAACCGACACAACGACTGGCGTAAAATTCGGTAGTAAATTTGAAATCTCTGAAGGTTTTGTGACTATTTCTCATTTCTTGACTGTTGACCAAAAATATGCCGAGCTTTCGGGAAACGAGAGTATTACTGTTGTTTGCCTTCGCGAAAGGGATTGTAAAGGCGGAGAAATTTGCCCTTCTTTACGATCTGAACTCTTCAAGAAATCCTCCTTTTCCATTCTAAAGTTATGAAGAATTCTCGCTGAACAACTTCAGTGACGAAGAATGTAAAGCAGAGTTTCGAGTGGAAAAAAGCAATTTACCAGTTTTGGCGGACGCAATTGGTATTCTCGCAGTTTTCCGCTGCCGACAACGGTCTATTTGTAGTGGAATGGAAGGGATGTGCCTTCTACTTAAGCGGCTCGCGTATACCTGTCGCTACAGGGATATGATCCACCGATTTGGTCGATCCGTTCTTGAAATCAGTATGATGACAAACGTGGTGGTTGACTGGATTTACCAATCACATGGCCATCTCCTAACTGACTTCAATCAGCCGTTTCTGTCTCGAGCGTTTTTACGCACATATGCAGATGCAATTCATGACAAGGGTTCTGCTTTAAACAACTGCTGGGGTTTCATAGAAGGAACCGTTCGCCCCATTTGCCGCCCAAACAAAAATCAAAGAATCGTGTACAATGGGCACAAGCGCGTGCACGCTCTCAAGTTCTAATCAATTGTGACACCAAATGGACTCATAGCAAATTTGTATGGCCCAGTAGGTAAGTTGAAGGAATTTTTTGTTGAATAAGCCAAGGGATAGCAGGGGCGGATCCTGGGCGAGGGTTGAGGGCATTGTACCCCCCTTCCCCCTCCCCTCCCCCCCCCCCCCCCCCCCCCCCCCCCCCCCCCCCACTTAGTTGAAAATGCCCGAAATGCAGTCTAATTGCTTTATTCCACAATCTACATTTAGAATTTTTTGGTGCAGCATGCCCCCTGAACCCCAAGAAAGAAAAATTTTAAAATAGGATTGAGTTCAGTAGGGAAATTGTATGTAGTAGCTGCATTGTTTAGGAATGCACTTACATGCTTGTATGGAAACACCACAGCCAAATTTTTTGAACTTGATCCTCCACATATTTATGATTATTTCTCATGATTTATATATTTTTTAAGTCTGAAGCAATGTACTATTTTTTTTAAACCTTGTTATAAATTCAACTGTTTCTACAAATAAGGACTGGACGAGAGATATTACGTTCAATATAAGATTGTAACATGCATCATTCGAACAGTAAAATCAGTATTTAACCCTTTAAGTCCCGATATCAACATGTAAATTCTCCTCACTAGCCCCCATATTCTTCTGGGAAATAAATGGATGAAGTTGTTTGAGCAAAACAATTTATCTATCAGTTTGGTCATAATTTTTTATCCTCATCACCTGTATGCTTCATCATGCAGTAACATTACTTTGACAAACAGGGAGAAAAAAGATGCTGATTACATTTGGGGCTTAAAGGCTTAAATTAGTTCCAGTTTCTTGAACAAGTTTCTTGGGTTTGCCATCTTTAACCGTTTAGATATAGAAAATGGTGTCTGCGCTTACATAACCTAATGAAAACACAAAGGGGAGTTTAAGTGAACCAGAATCAGCAGGAAAGGGTTTAACATAAGCACTTTCAAATTCTCCCAAACTCCCTTCAGTGTTTGCCACGTTTACATACTGCAGAATTATAACGGCTTAGTAATGCAACAAGTTTCATAACTCAACTTAATAGTCTACCACATTCAACATATAAAAATTCCTATCTGCTGCCCCAGGCTAAAGAGTTTGACTGTTTGTATCTCTTTTATTCAAATTGGAAACTGAAAACAAACAAAAAAAACATCAAGCCAGATAAATAAGTTTTTTTCCTCCTAGCCTTGGAGACAAGTTAACATTTTTATATGTGATAAGTGGCCAACTTAACAACAACAAAGTTCTCTTCACATAAGAGCACACTATTTGCGATTCATCATTTTCTCACATAGGGATGCCATAATCTGTGCTTGCTGCCTCTGGGATTCCAAAAACATCTGCTGCATCTGTTGCATTTGTTGTTGAACCTGGTGTTGATATTGTTGCTGTTGGTTATGCTGCTGTTGCTGTTGTTGCAGCATGGAAAACATCTGCTGTTGCTGTTGCTGCTGTTGCAGTAGAACTGATTGCTCTTCTTTTTTGGACTTACGTTCCTCTCTTTTCAGCTGAAGCTCCTTTTCAGTGTAATCTCTTAAAAACTGCACAGTGTCGTTGCCACTCCTCTGTTTTTTACATTTCTGTTCTGAATCTTCTGATTCTGCCTTCCTCTTCATTGTGGCACCAAGAGTTTCCATTGACATATTTCGCATTTCCACTGCGGTTTCTTTATCCTTTTCAATTTTTGTGACCTTCGTTTGGTCCTCAGCTTGAAGAACTGCGTCAGCCGCTTCCCACTTTTCGGCTATTTCTTCCAAAGCTAAATCAAGTTCCGTATCCTCTGGGGATATCCCTGAAACTTTTTCTATAGCGCTTCGTCTTTTCTTTGCTTTCTTTTCCAGCAGACTGAACCTATCTCTAACACTTCGTTGCATAACTTCAAAGCCAGGATGGCCATTTAAGTTATTGGCAATTTGTGTCAACACGGAACCCAATTCTTTTGATCCTCAATCGGCGTCATAATTAGTTGGGACACTCAAGACAAGTTCACGTTTAGCTGTTTAATCATGCGTGCGTTCTCTCCCTCCCCCAATGTTGCGTTAAAAATAGTTCTTAGCGCGCGAGCAATGGAGTCATGCTTTTTCCAGTTTTTTATTTCCAACATTGAATGGGAGAGAGGGACCACTGTCCCAACAAATGTGTCGGGGATTGCTGCTTTGAATTTAAAAAGTTCCATGAGTAGAATCTCGTTTGCCAATAGGCGATCTTTTTCCTCTGCCCACTCCATCTGAGTTGAAGAAAAATAAATACACTTTATTCAATGGTTTACAGATAATATGCGCAGATATTTTATGAATTGCATAGTATTTTTATCCGAGCCCTGAAGGGGCAGGGAAAAATGTAAGCAATGAGTAAAATGTCCACAAGTATTATTTTTAAAACCATTGCATAAGAGATTTATTATTTAACTACAGTATTTCCCTCTTATTTTAACTGTTTTATTCAATGACTGATTTGAAACCAGGATACTACAGTGCAATCATTTGCTCGCAAACCGGGCCACTGCAGTGCAGTATGCTCTCATATTTTGCATGTTCCCTTGTCCTTATATAGTAAAATGATGCAAAAGTGGAATAACACTAAAGTTATTGATCAAACAAACAATGTAAATTAATTCCAATTTTATATTTAGTGTATACATAAACTGTGGCAAAAACAAAATTTGGCCGTGTAATTTCTGTGTTAGAATACCAGTATAAATATAGAAGTAGCGTGTGATTCATGTTCAAAAGATTTTTTCCAAAAGGTAGAGACAAGATACCTTACAGATCTACATCTGAATCTTGACTGTGTATGCAGTGTATGCGATGCAAAATAAATAGTTTACCCTTAGTTTTGTTATCAATCAAGGAAAGTTCTAGTTTTATACATCTGCCTGATTATTATTAATAAGGTCTATAATACATTACGACTATAGAGCAGTTTTCATTTGAGTGTCGTAAAACCAAAACCAAAGTAATTACTCTGACCAATCACAGCAGTCGTAAACAATCCAACGAACCAATCAGAGCTCGAAGCAATTACATGTCGGCGGCGCCAAGCGCGGAAAAATGCGTGCGAGCAAGTCACGATTGGTTTTGGTTTTACTTCTGATTGGTCGAGAAAGTGGCGCGAGATTTTTTAGCCAATCACAAAGTGTAGCAATGCAAAACCAAAGCAATTGTGTAATTACTTTCGACACTCAATTGAAAACTGCTCTAAGACGGCTGATCATAAGCCAATTTAGATACAACATACAAGCTTATAATTTTTTTTATATAAGCTTAAGACTAAGATCATACAGGAGACTCAAATATTATGAGCCGTTCAGAGAAGAGTGTAATGTTAAGACAACTTTCAAAAGAAGAACATTGAGATAGTTAAGATAGTATGGTTCCCATTCTCATTCGTCAGGACTGATAATTCGTTGCGAAAATAAAAGGAAAATTTATTTTCAACCTCGCAAGCTGAATAAACAATACACAACCGTTTGCTTTACGCACATTAGGGACTGTAAACGGTCCAAAATTTGCGACAAAAAATAACTATTTCGCTTTCACAAAAAGTGATATAAATTATACTAGTTCTCTGAGGCATCAAAAAGGCTAAAGCGAGCTTATAGCGTTAAAAATATGGCATTAAGTACTCACGTTCTCCTCCTGATCTATCCCGACGTGAAACGTGGCGTTCTCAGGTTGTCGACTTCATGGCAATGTCAGGTCACGTCTCGTACATGCGCAGTAGTTCCACAAGTCTGTTTTTTACTTCCGGTCGACGTTTCCAGGCCGCCGACATCAGTTGCTTAAGCTCGGTAATATCAATGCCAGGACTCGAGCCGGAACTTCTTTATTTTTATAATTACTTTTACTTTTTGTTATGTTTGAAAATAAGGTCCCTGTCTTGGGTTCTTCTCTCATAATGGCGTGGATATTACGTAAATGGTTATGGTTGATCAGCCAGTCATATTTATTTTGGCTTTCCCGTGTGTGCGTTACTTACGTTAATTATAAACATAAATTATGAACATAAACGATCAAGAAAGTATTGCCTCAACACAATTTTATTACATTTCAAAAGTAATGGCATAAAACATTAAATGTAGGTTGAAATTCCTACTCTTAAATCTCGTTCTGTGCTATGATTGGGTCAACAACAACAATTTATTTCGGTATTCCCATGTATCAGTGAAATTTTAACCTTTTAAAAAACTTTAAAATACTCGAGAACAAAACAAAACGGTGAAACCCCCAAGGGGTGGGTACTCCTAAATACCGTCCATAAAATAATAAAAGCACTTTGTTGCATACAACAGAAACCTGGGCTCTATCCAAAAAAACACATGGTTGATTCAAACATTCGGCGTTACTTTTCGTCATGGTGCAATTCACTTAAGAGCCAAGTAAAGGAGCAAATTGAATCTGACAAACGGGAAGCTGAACATTGAGCGAAGTACGAACATAGAACATGAGAAAATGAGAAAATGAAACGTCTTGGAAAATAATATTCCCCTGTCTTGAACAAAACAACAAGGGCGATTGTTCACTCACAGCATTCACTTACTTGAATACCTATCCACAGTAAGCCAAAACACCTTGTTCATCATGTGGTTATGCAAAGTTTCGGAAGCACTATTTGGAAGCTCATAATATTAGTTTATCCTGCTTTTGGTTTTGGTAATGTTACATTATTGAAAACAAGACTCAAAACTAGTATAGAGCAAACCACTTTAACCAACTGTCACTGTCAAGAACTCTGAAATGCCCATGTTTAAAAGACATTCAACCCAGACCTAGTGATAGATTTGTAGCTGTCTAAGTGCGACTTGATGGGAAAACAGTGCAAGTCCTATGCAAGCAGTGGCAGAAGCCACCTTTACTCCAGCTTTTGGACAGTGACGTGAATTCTGGCAGACGCAGTGTAACCACTGGTATCTTTCACAATCTTTCACAATAAAAAAAAAGTACACGGAAGCTCATGTTTGTGGTGCACCACTGATTAGTCAAAATCCTAGTATATATGAACTACAGTACTGTACTTGATTTTTGATAATGCATTTCACATTCACAATGGAAAAGTAATTGGGAGCCCGTGGAATCTGACACTTCAATACTTGTCCACTAGGCATTAGAACTCCACAATTTTTCCTGCTAACGGGTGAGGGTAACGGTTTTCAGGGCCCCAGTGGCACACCAATAAGCGATCTTGCACATAGTATTCCCCTTCTCTCTGGGGCGAAAACAGCAACAAGTCGTATTAGAAGCTAAAGTTTCAATCCAATTCCTTGTTCCAGTAACGCCTTTTGATCACTTGTGAGTTGTAAGTCCACTGGAAGGTGGACTGAAGAAGGTTTAAAATAAGGATGTCTTAACTTTATGCAATTAAGATTGCAGTGGTAATATCTGTTTTGCTCCACTGAAATTTGCTGCATGCTATCTCTGTAATACACGTCCTTCTCCTTGTGCTGAAGGACAAGACCTAGATATGGTGAACCCCTTTGATCTCTGAATTTAAAAGAACACCCAGCGCATTTTTTAATCCGATTGTTAATTAGCAGCAAAACAAAAGGGTTGCCGTTTTCCCAAGGTGGCCTTTTGAACGCTGGTGAGCGTTGAGCCTGCAAGGGATGTGGCAATGAATGGAACTGGAAGCCTTGAGCACTTGCCTCGCCAGCGCTTCTAGGGAAGCCAGAATTTCCAGCTACGGAGTGTTGATCCTGCTGTATGGAAATAACGGCTTGCGAAGGCTGTGGCCACCAGTTTCTGGAGGCTTGATTCTGGTGTGGAAGGGGGACCCCTGGTGAGTCCTGTGTATTTGTAACACTTGGCAGTCCAAAACTCCTTGAGCAACCAGAATTAAGAGCAGGGACCTGTTATATACATAAAAGATGAAAACTTGTTTAATATTTGTACTTTGTTTATGTTTAAGTACTCTTGAGGAGTAGTAGAAGTAGTAGGAGCAATGTACAATGACCCACAGAAACTCACCTGTTGATTCTGCTGTTAGGGACTAGCTTTCTGTGAAGGATGTGACCATGCAAATCTAGATTCTTCGACCTGTGTGACATGCCCTGCGAGGCTTGAACATCTGACATTCTTTGCAAACCAGCACTCCTCTGGATAGCCAAATCTTGAGAAGGAATCTGATATATAGATAAAGTTGAATGTAACATTTCATGATGGCAACCATTCACACTACTTAACCTAAAGATAGCCATCAATACACATTGCTTAACACCTTTTCTTTAAGAAACCTACAGCTGTACTGAGAACCAATAAAAGTTGAAACAGATTAAACCCCTTTAACACCCAACAGTGCCAGATGTCAAAATTCAAGAAAAATCCCAAATTTCATTTTGTAAAATATCGGAAAACAAATGGTACCATGCAAAAGAGTAGTAAGGGGCATCGCTTGGGCACGTAACCAATGAGAGAGCAGTATTTAGGTCACGTGACCAAAAGAACAATGCTTTCCAGACATTCCTTAAACCCCCATTATTCCCAAGGGACCAACCCTATTAACATATTAACCCTTAGGATTGCCACTGCGCATGCCCTAACCCTATTAACAGATTAAACCTAAGGATTGCCACTGCGCATGCCCTAATTACCCTATTAGCATAATAACCCTAAGGAATGCCACTGCGCATGTCCTAATAACCCTAATTCAAACTGGCGGATCGCATTCTTTATTCAAAATGGCGTTATTGAGTAAAATGTTCAAAATGGTGGATCTTATTGTTTATTCAAAATGGCGGAATTGAGTAAAATATTCAAACTGGTGGATCTCATTGTTTATTCAAAATGGCGGAATTTAGTAAAATATTCAAAATGGAGGATCTCATGAGTTGTTCAACAATGTCAGGGGGGGCCATCCAGTCAAGGCGGGCCCGGCCAGTGTAGAAAACAAACGATCAAAGTCAGGTTTTTTTTTTGGCGGTCCGAATGGGCGGAGTGCAATGTCCATTGGCCTTACACACACTGAATACACGAGCACATACACCATATATTCAGCAAAATACAAAACAGACAAAAACAAACGTTACATGCCATAGGGAAGGTGCACAAGCACGTCAAACCCCACCGGGGGAACGAACCCCGCCTCCCCTTGAGGCCGCCCAGTACAATACGACCTAGCGGAAAAATTCAAAAAAAGACAAAACACAGACAAAAACGGGTAAGGGTAAACCGCAGAGTACAGCCAGCAAAGGCGACCCCTCTGAAAACCCCAACCCGACTGAAAACATCATGGAGCAGGCACCACGGCCACGTTGGGATCCCAGCGGATGAACCCTCTCGCGATGAGATCGTCGACCATCGAGGCCTGCCAAGGCATGAGGACAGAACCCTTCCGACAGTCAGCAAGGCTCCGAAAGGACGAAAGGTACTGATCGTCAACCTTCGTCAGCGGCACCCCGCGGAACCATCCCCAGATGGCAGGAGGGTACCTAGCCTGCCCGTCCCATTTTTCGCTTGGCGGGTGTTTTTTGCATCGTTATTCCTCTTTGTTCGCGTGCTTTTTGCTCGCGTGCCATTTTCGCGTGAGCTTTTCCCTTTGGCGTGTTCGTTCAATAGCCCCGTTTTTGCAGGGTTATTCATATATCTCCTGCGCCCCTCATTTTTGCTCTTTTTTCCCTTTTTTCCCGCGGATTTTGTTCGGGTTTTTTTTCACATTTTTCGCTCGGTTTTTGCCGTGTGATTTTTTCCAATTTGGTGTTTGCCCGTGTCATTTTTTGCGGGGTTTTCATATTCCCGTTTATCCTTTTTTTCCCGTTTTCTCTTGCCCATATTTAGGTCGTTCATCTGCGACTGTCCATTTTTGTTCTTTCTATTTACGCGTGTTTTTCCTTTCTTTCGTCTGCATTTGCAGTCCCCCTCGTTATCTACTCCCCTTTTTGTATCTCCATTAGCATGGCCATTTTTGATCGCACCATTAATATTCATATTGGGCGTAAATTCTTTGGGAAAACCCGGGATGAGTTGTTGGAGGAGGTCCTCACCATCTGTCGGATTTTCAAAGTGCTTGCTGTACAGCAGAGCTACGACACTATTAAAGTCACCTTCGGTTCCCAGGAAGAGGCTCTTCATGTCCTTAGGGTACCTAGTGTCAAACTTTTCGGGCAGCTATGTAGGATTTATGGGGCCCCCCCGGTCACCCTCATTCACGTCTTTGATTATCCGTTCGACGATGATCATGAGGCCATTGGCAATTATTTCTCCACCCTCGGGATGGTTAAAACCATTCGCCATAAAAAATATCTGACCCATGAGGACGTTTATTCGGGCACGCGTTTGGTTCATGTTTACCTCCATTCGCCTCCCCCCCCCCCCCCTGTATTGTTAATATTAATGGCTTTACCTGCAGGGTTTGGTACAAGGGCCAACCCATTACCTGTAATATCTGCTCCAGGCAGGGCCATAAATCGGCCGTTTGCCCGGACAAGGATAAGTGCCGCTTGTGTGGGGCTCATGGGCATTTTGCTCGTAATTGCCCAGATAAAGATAATCCCACCCCTAGGGAAGCTTCCCACCCCCCTTCTTCGGCTGGGACTGCCACCCCGGGTCCTATCCTGGCTGTGACTGCTGGTCAGCCGGCTGGTGATTCTATCCCTGGTCCCGCGTCGTCGGATAGCCAGCCCGTTCCTGATGCCGTTATGGAAGACCAAGATGAGTTCCATGATGCCAGCGGCGGGTCAGAGGATTAAGATTCCTTCCCCCCTCCTAGCCAGAGTATCCTGAGACCGCCTGTGATCGACGCGTCACCCCCTCCTGTGGCTGTTAGCGCTGGTCCGGTGCCCCCCCCCCCCCCCCCCTGATTTGGGCAATAATGTTCAGACTGTTTCCTGTGAGATTGAAAGCGATAGTGATGCTACCCTAATAGTAACAGTAACAATAATAGTAGTACTGATAATGATAATAGTGGAAATAATAATAGTAGTATGGGTGCTGGGGCGCCTCAGCAGGGTATTGTTAACAGTGAAAGTAATAAGTAAAAGGCTGTGAGCCAGTTGAAACAGACTGAGCCTCAGCATGTAGAAGCTAATGAAACTGAAAGTACTGGTGTAGATGAAAATAATAGTGACCGTAGTGCTGAGAGCCTGTTGCAACAGACTGAGCCTTGGCGTGAACAAACTAATGACAATGGCAGTAATAGTTTAAATGGAAATAATAATAATAATAATAATAATAATAATAGTGAATGTAGTGAGAGCAAGTTGCACCAGACTGTGCCTCAATCTAAATCTGGTAGTAGTGGTAAAAGTCAGTTAAAATCTAAGGGCAAAAAGCCGAAGAAACCGCCGGGAAAAGCTCCTCCTGACAGCCAAACTGGCGCTGGTGAACAGACCATGGACGAAAGTTATCCTGATGGCCAACCAGTCGACTCGGATAGCCAGACCGACTTCGTGATGTTGGATAGTTCCTCCACTGCCAAGCGCAAATGTGACCAAGGAGATGCTTTCGCTGTACCGGACAGTCCGCGGCCGCAGCGTGCGAGGTCTAGATCTGCCACCAAGAGAGCTAAGGATCGGTCTACTCCTAGTCCGTCCCCGGTTCGTGGTTCTCCATTGGATACTGCGCCCTCAACGCGGTTTAGACATACTGATCGGCCAGTAGCCCAGAAGGCCAAAAAAGCCCCCCTGGCACTGAGGTTTTTTGTTGTTTTTTCCATTCTTGAGTATTTTTTTCTGCGTATATCCTTCAACGCCAGCATTACATACACTACTTTTATAACTCTCAATGTTAACGGCCTCCGGGACGCAATAAGAGAATGGCCCTCATGCAATCTTTGGGCCATCTTTCTCTTCATTTCGCCTGCTTGCAGGAAACGCATTGTACTTCGTCCCGTGAGGCCCAGCGGTGGTTTTCCTCTTATGGTTTTTCTGTTGTAGCATCGCCAGGTTCTATCCATTCATGTGGCAACGTGATTCTGTACAGGCCTATGTACACCTTTGTTAATTCTTGGACTGATGAGGAGGGGAGGTTTGTAATGGCGGAGTTCCGTCGGCATGGGGTCACTTTTCGCGTAGTTTGTTTGTACGCGCCAAATCATAATCCTGCTCGGGACAACTTCTTTGAGGCTTCTGTTGAGCGCATTGATCCCTCTGTCCCTGCAGTTGTTTGTGGGGACTTTAATGCCGTTTTTGACCGCACCTTGGACCGTCGCGGCTCGGACCCTTCTGATTATTCTAGGGAGAGTTGTCAGGCTTTGTCTTCTTTCTTTCAGGATTGTTGCATTCTGGATACTTGGCGGCACCTGCATCCAGAGGATATTGCTTTTTCGTGGCTTCGGCATGATGGGTCTTTATCCTCTCGTATTGATTTTATTGGTTGTCCCTATCAGTGGGTGCACGCTCTTGCATCATCATTCATCACTCATTCCCCTGGTGATTTTGACGTGCTTGTGCACCCTTCCTTCCGCATGTACCGTGGTGTGTTCTGTGTTGTCTTAGTGTTGTCGAGTATGTGCGGTGTATGTGCATGTGTATTCTGTGTGTATAAGGCCAATGGGCATTGCACTCCGCCCATTCGGACCGCCAAAAAAAAAACGACTTTGGTCAGCCATGACTGGATGGGCCCCCCTGACATAAACAATGAGATCCACCATTTTGAATATTTACTCAATTCCGCCATTTCAAATAAAGAATGCGATCCGCCATTTTGAATTAGGGTAATTAGAGCATGCGCAGTGGCAATCCTAAGGGTTAATATGTTAATAGGGTTAGGGCATGCGCAGTGGCAATCCTAAGGGTTAATATGTTAATAGGGTTGGTCCCTTGGGAATAATGGGGGTTTAAGGAATGTCTGGAAAGCATTGTTCTTTTGGTCACGTGACCTAAATACTCTCTCATTGGTTACGTGCCAAAGCGATGCCCCTTACTACTCAAAAGTTCTGCCAAAAAGGTTTCATTTAAATGGTCACACCATAGGATTTCTTCGACGGGCTTATGTCTCCATAATTGACTCTGGTAGTGAAAGTGTTAATTATGTTGTCACAATTACATGTATAAAGTGGTTCAATCTTATCCCTGGTTGAAAGATTTTTCCTTTTAGTTTGTTACAAGCTCATTACATACATTACCATACCCAAAGACAAAGGGAAATAAAATTTGAACCAAGAATACAATTAAGTCACAACATTGACATCAACCCATAAGGCATTACAGGTGTATTTGATGTAAGACCAGTACAAAGATGTAAGAAATGTAGAGAAATGCCACATAGCCCACTTCTTTATTATGATGTTAGTACCTGTCTGAACACTTGTATAGTCTATATAGTCTATAACATACAACCACATGTCCTGCAAAGACCCACCTGTTGATTCTGATGTAAAGAACTAGTTCCATGTGAAGATGTGACCATGCCAAACCAGATATTTCAATATGCTGTGAAAGTGACATGCCCTGGGAGACCTGAACGTTTGATGCTCTTAGCGCTCCAGCTCTTCTTGGGTGACCAGGATTATCAGCAGGCAATTGCTGCTTTTGCTGGAAAGGAACCGCTTCCTGTAAAGGGTGTGGAACTGGAGGGGCTGTGCACTGCTTATTCTGAATCTCAGTGTCAGTGGATGTTGATGGAGTGGTCTGTTAGTTTCCTGAACAGCATAATAACTGTGTCTTTTGTATATGGTTTCTGAGGAAGTACATCATCATTTTCATTCACACTGAGAACATTCATCATAACCCAAGAGGTCTCGCCCAGAGGCAAATGTGCAGTTGCATGAGACAATCTCTGATATTTCTGTTAGCGTTATTTTACCACTGTGGTTAAGCTCAAAGATCTTCTTGGTTGGGCTCACATTATGGATGTGGACTACCTCCACCTTTGCTTGTTTGGTAATCTTCAGGGAATCTTTGAACCTTTGACTCCTTTATGACCGTTTTCGAAATGCCTTTTTGGCATTTTTCTGAGTTGCTTGGATTTCATCATCTGAGGAGCTGCACTTGTCACTAGGTTTTGCCCTGTGTCCAGAACTTTCTTTGACAAACGGTCTGGCATCATACACTTCAGCTGAGACTGTACCTTCTCTGAGCTCCCTTGCAAACTGTGTAGTTCTGTCCAGCTGCCGTCGTAAGGATATGTCATCCTTCTTCTTCTGGTCTGGGCATCGACCCCCTGTGTATGTCCCATCTTTAAAGCTAACAGAAGGATAAAAACAACCTTACTATTCTCCAGAAAGGTTCTGTGATTTACTAAGTAGGGTCATACAAGATAAAGGGGGTGGAAAATGTCATTACCACGCATTCCACCACGAATACCCTGGGATAATTATTTTTCAGCTTCTGAAGAAGTCATGTGTATCTTAGCCTATTTCTACAAGCAGTTGTACTTTTAATGATATTTCGTCTTTATCCGTTTGGATCTTCTAAACAGGAAGGACTGTCCATCAGCCTAACACTAAGATAACTGTAGTGCCGGTTATGCTTAAAGCTTACTAGATGTCTTTTCTTAAAGATCTTGATGGTCTTATTTCATACATTGTATTGTGTTCACACGCAACTGTGCACCCAAATAAATTTCTATAGACATTAAGCCTGAACGTGAAAGAATGTAGCCATTTGGTCAAGGCTTTGAGCCATAAGCCATAAGAAGGCATAGTCTTATGGCATGACTTTGCATCAGTTCCTAAAAATCACTCCTTTACCTTTCAATTTTTCCTTTCAGAATGGCACTTTCAACAATGTGGTCTTCTGCTACCCTGACAACTGACTCATGCACTGCTGAGAACAAGAACAAGTGCTACCGAAACTAGTCAATCAAAACTACCTTGTTGAAAACAGACATGCATAATAAAGGTGTCATGTATTGGAGGAGGGTAAATCTACCAGCATTTACATTCATGTGTAACAAACTGTTACATTTATAGTAAGCTATTTGAGTAGTAACTTATTGCTTAAATATCTTCTGTAGATTACTTACAGCATTTAACTGTTTCCAAAACTCGCATAACGTTTCTGTGCTTTCACTTAGGCAGTCCATGCTACACGTGTAGCAATTTGGTCAGGCATTCTTTTACTAGTGGATGCTGAACGGAAAGATTGATTGTTTTCATCCCTTTAACATTATCATGTTCTGCATCTAAGAAGCAGAATTCACATGCCAGTGGATGTGCACTTGCATTCCTTTGCATTTGCTTGGCAATCTCCATCCTTTCCTTACTTGATCTGAACACTGCAGTGATATCCGCCACTCTTCCATCTTTAACACTCCACAGAAGATACTTGTCCACAACATCACTGGAATCTTTAATTGCAGCTAAGGCCTCAAAGGAATGTCCAGATGGGTTTTCCTGTTGGATTACCGTATGTTTAATGTTCTGAATTTTCTTTAAATTTGCCATCCTTTGCCTCGGAGTAAATGTCTTTTATATAGATTTTCCTTCCTTCATCAAACCTCTCAAATGTTCATAAGGAAACTGTGATGGCTTTGCTGCAGTATTACTATGGAAAAACTTTGTAGCTGCCTCTGTTATAGCAACAGTTTGTTCTCTTTTTGTGCTGCAGGAGTGTTTTCCACAGTGATAAATAATGACCGTCTCACTGTGAAATTCCCAGACTTTCCTTGCATTACAAGAAACTTGATCGGTATCATATCCACAACAGCCACACACCGTATGATCTTCTGCCAATTGTTTGAACTGCACCTTATTCTGCTTGTTATAGGAATGGAAATACGGGCATCTGTCATTGTTACAAACATATGTGCCATCGCATGAAGCAACCCTTCTGACTCCATAAGCCTTGTCGTTTTGAAGTGTTCCAGTGCATCCATGACCTACCATCTTTGTTGCTTGCCATATTGTTTGCTTTATTGTATGGTAATTCATAACACAATCACTGTCGATATCATAGGGCAACTTTTTAGTCTTCTTAATGTTACATCTGTTCCATAATAATGGGAGAAGTCTTCGCTCGGTACTTTAGGATAAAAAAAACCAAATGTCTACACAAATTTTAAGAACAGCAACAACCAAAAGGGTAAAAATTAGCCATTAAGAATAACAAGAGAGCAAAAGTGAAATAGTTACGGTTGGCAATATAAGTATTAAAAAGGAAAAATAAAATAAAAAAGAGATCAAAAAAATTAAATTATACAAACTCAAACAAAGACACACTTAAAAAAGGGGTACATGTACCTTCAAGAACATCTCATTTGCATTTCATGTTGCAACAACAACAACAACAACAAGTAGCTTTATTTGCATGACTATAAATCCTTACAGTATTGCAAAGCTTTACAACATAACAAAATGAAATTACAATAATATAATAAAGAAAGGGAAAGTACAATCAGTCTGATTTGATAATTTGATTATTGCGGAGATCTAAGCATGAAATAATGAATTTCACCAAATGAATATTTACAAAATAATTACGAGAGTTCATTAATTCATTGGTAACTTCTGAAGGAGATAACTGTTTTATATTTGGTAGGTGATACCCTATTTTCCTGTAAAATCCGTCCCTAATAATTGAGTATTTAGGACAGTGGAAAAGGAAGTGAATTTCATCTTCAATTTCATTAGATCCACAAGTAGGGCACAATCTATCATCTCTCGTGATTTGTTCATATCTACCAATTTCGAATTATTAATTTATGATTACTTATACGAAATTTTACTAATTGTTTTCTGTCATTTGATTTCCTTGTAAGGTCTAAGTAATGAGAAGGCGTATATTCGTTCTTAAAGATATTATAAAATTCTAGTTTCTTAGAGTGTTGAATGATATGTCGCCAATATAGGATATATTTTTGTTGCATTAAGTTTACATAATGTTCGATTTTAGTTTCAGTTAAGAAAATAGGGTCAAAATCAGGCAAATTATAGAATTCGGATATCCTTATAAGATAAAAAAAAAAAGATAAGAGTAGAAGCTATTTTTACCAGAAGAGTGAAGATCTGCGGACATTAAAAAGATCTGTTTAACAATAGAGTTATTGTCCTTACTTTGAAGATATAAGGTATAATTAATTATTTTCTGATTAATAGCTATAATAAGAGGAAACCTTCCTAGTTCAGCTCTACATGCCACATTTGATGCTTTATTGCTTACTTCTAGATAACGTTTGCAGAATTGTAAATGATTTTTTTCAATCTGCGAGCTGTCCCAAGACTTAAAATCCGGTTTTGTGTACACACCCCAAACTTCGCTATTATATGTTAAAATTGGGGAGATCATCGTGTCAAAGACATGGGGATGAGGACAATTTACTGAAATTTGTATGTTTTCTTAGACTGAAAAGAGCGTGAAGGGCCTTCTCTTTTAGCTGGTCAAGTGCCATTGAAAAGTTACCCGTTGAAGAGATTACAGTGTTGCACACTTACAACTGAGCCGCACCCACAAAGTTTTAGGAGTGTTTTTGTAATTTTCTGACAAGCTCCCCAGTCATTTTAATGGGGGATGGTGAAAATGCTAAGAAGGTTTAACCCTTTGACTCCTCTCAGTTACAATTTCAATACACTGTCAAGCAGACAGGTATTGAGAATGAAGATTATTATCAACTAGGGGATATTATCTTGATATAACACCAAATTCTCATGACTAGCCAACAAAGAAATATATGGCATTAGTTAGGAGAATTAACTTTTAGATCTTGGGAGTGAAAGGGTTAAGAATCTGCAAAGGAAACTTTGGAGTTATATGCCTTTCAGAGACATGCTACTACCATGTTTAGGTCAGCAAATCAGTGTATTATTGTTGTGGTTCAATTTTATTCTTGGCTCAAGTTTTATTTTCCTTTATTCTTAACTATTACATTACCTTACACAACAACGGGTATGACATCAATTGAACCACAGCCTGCTACATTAAACTAACCTTAATGGTGGCAGCATGTTTTCTTTTTGCTCTCCTATAAAGGCCTTGCTGAACTACCTAAAATGCAAAGAGTGAGGACATCAATTCTCCAAACTCAAATCCCTTAGGCCACAAACTTTTCTATCTGATCAAGATTTAAGAACAACTTTACAGGGTCACTTTTTTTCTAAGGGAAATAGATTGACAGAGAATAGAGTGAAAAAGTTGGTATAATAAATAATGGTCTTAACCTTTTTGGAGGCTTTACAGCGACCCAACCTTAGGTGCTTCTTTAAATTGTCTTCAAGATGAAAAAACTCCAAAGCAGTCAGCACATTGCTGGCTTGACAAGGTTTCCTCTTCTGAGTCATGATGTCTCAGACTGGGTTCCACTTTCCTGCAGTAAACATGCAGGGGAAACATTATATCAACATAATACTCTAAATGAATTTAATCATTTGGTTCGACTCATTCTTAGAATGCAGAAAAGAGAATGCATGATTCTTCAGACATTGCCTGACAATATTACGTCTAATTATGTCACGCCTGTACATGTCGGCACAACTCCTTACCCGGTTTTACAATTCGCAGAAGTTCATCAAGAGCAACAGGCTTGACGTGACCAACTGTAAGGGTACCGACACATATCAGAGCATCGTACATCCCCCAACTCTCTCTTTCTCTCCACAATAAGCCCCCTCTCTTTGGTCCCTTTTCAACTCAGAATGTTACGAAAAGAGGAAGCCTTTTTAATATGAACACAGTAAGGTTTATAGCACCAAAATGTTCATGTTTTATTAATTCAAAAAACACATCTCTTTTTTGCCTGAATAAAAGATTCACAACACTCGGTACATGGGAGAGTAACACTTTGCTCGCAATTCATCCATTGTAGTGTGATAATCAATAACGTCACATTGTAGTAGTTTCCATTTATTTCCCTTCTCCATCTCATCCATCTTTTCGCGGTACCCAAACTTGGTTGTTTCTTTGTAGATGTCGCGGTCAACGGTTTCGTTGTAGACGTCTTTTCGAAGAGTAAACCCGATAATACCACCTAAAAACAAAACGAGGTATAAAATAAATACCGTATTTCCCGCAGCCGCCACGCCCACACGAAAACGCTTAATTATCGTTTTCGAAACTATCCACATTGGTGTCAAGGTAGGTTTACGTTTAAGACGGAATGAGCTAAGCGATATAAAAAATTTCCGTTTTCAAATAAAAAGTAAAGGCTAATAACATTAAAGACCTAGAAAATTCGCCCCAGTACCCAGTACAACACTGATATACAACAAGCTTGCGCAACTTATCAGGCTCTGCATACAAGCAGGTCAGAGTACCATGGACAATACACCGAATGCAAATATGGCTGCCGATTTATTATTCTTTTATGTGTATGTAAATTAGTCTCACTGGCCTCGTTAGCATGTGCAAAGTTCAAAAGAATGTTTACTCTAAAATGAGGCTAGTCAGGCTAATTAACATACATATAAAAGAATAATAAATCGGCCGCCATATTTGCATTCGGTGTATGACTTCTTAATTGATTGATTGATTACCGCAATCAACTGTTAGACTTGATATAATTCTAGCGATTGTCTGACTTATCTCTTGTATGCAACCACTACCCGTAGGCCACCAACTGTTAAAGATGTTATGGTGCCCGGTTATCGGCAAAGGTTCGACTCATTCTTAGAATGCAGAAATGAGAATGCATGATTCTCCAGACATTGCCTGACAATATTACGTCTAATTATGTCACGCCTGTACATGTCGGCACAACTCCTTACCCGGTTTTACAATTCGCAGAAGTTCATCGAGAGCAACAGGCTTGACGTGACCAACTTTAAGGGTACCGACACATATCAGAGCATCGTACATCCCCCCAACCCTCTCTTTCTCTTCACAATAAGCCCCCTCTCTTTGGTCCCTTTTCAACTCAGAATGTTACGAAAAGAGGAAGCCTTTTTAATATGAACACAGTAAGGTTTATAGCACCAAAATGTTCATGTTTTATTAATTCAAAAAACACATCTCTTTTTTGCCTGAATAAAAGATTCACAACACTCGGTACATGGGAGAGTAACACTTTGCTCGCAATTCATCCATTGTAGTGTGATAATCAATAACGTCACATTGTAGTAGTTTTCATTTATTTCCCTTCTCCATCTCATCCATCTTTTCGCGGTAGCCAAACTTGGTTGTTTCTTTGTAGATGTCGCGGTCAACGGTTTCGTTGTAGACGTCTTTTCGAAGAGTAAACCCGATAATACCACCTAAAAACAAAACGAGGTATAAAATAAATACCGTATTTCCCTCAGTCGCCACGCCCACACGAAAACGCTTAATTATCGTTTTCGAAACTATCCACATTGGTGTCAAGGTAGGTTTACGTTTAAGACGGAATGAGCTAAGCGATATAAAAAATTTCCGTTTTCAAATAAAAAGTAAAGGCTAATAGCATTAAAGACCTAGAAAATTCGCCCCAGTACCCAGTACAACACTGATATACAACAAGCTTGCGCAACTTATCAGGCTCTGCATACAAGCAGGTCAGAGTACCATGGACAATGACTTCTTAATTGATTGATTGATTACCGCAATCAACTGTTAGACTTGATATGATTCTAGCAATTGTCTGACTTATTTCTTGTATGCAACCACTACCAGTAGGCCACCAACTGTTAAAGATGTTATGGTGCCCGGTTATCGGTAAAGGTTCGACTCATTCTTGGAATGCAGAAAAGAGAATGCATGATTCTTCAGACATTGCCTGACAACATTACGTCTAATTATGTCACGCCTGTACATGTCGGCACAACTCTTTACCCGGTTTTACAATTCGCAGAAGTTCATCGAGAGCAACAGGCTTGACGTGACCAACTGTAAGGGTACCGACACATATCAGAGCATCGTACATCCCCCCAACCCTCTCTTTCTCTCCACAATAAGCCCCCTCTCTTTGGTCCCTTTTCAACTCAGAATGTTACGAAAAGAGGAAGCCTTTTTAATCATGGCCAGAAATTCCGGTCATCGCAACGGCGCACGCGCGGGTTTACTTGGCAATATGGCCGCCAAACATTTAAAGGAAATGTATGACAGAAATAAAACAAAATAAAATAGAGCAAGTTCTGTCTTACCGGGAACAAGTGCCGCGCTTTGGTCGAGTTCTTGAAAGCTTCCTCGGCTATTCTGATTAGTTGTTTTTCATTAACAAATGTTACTGGCCCTGCTTTTCATCGATGTTTATTTTCGAAGCTTGGCTCATACAATGCTCTGTATTTCAGAGGCTTCAAATCCAATATTTGCATCCCAAACAGATAACATGATCGGGATATCTCAAGTGCCGCGCTCGTTTGAAGACAAGCACCGTATGATGTACCATTTGGCCAATTTTCACCTTCGATGCTCTTTTCTTCGCCCTGCTTTTTGCCTTCAAAAACAGTTCAGAGTAGCACAAATCAGTTCTACCGAAAGCGAAGATATCAAATGTCACGCGAGCGTCTCGTGTGTGTTGATCCGAGAACCACATGTCGTATTCTTGGGCAAAAAACTCGCATTTTGCAGCAAATTCCGCTATGTTTGGTCGCCATTGACTGTCTTTATTGAACTGATGTCTCGTCTCTGTGTTCGACCGCAGGCGTGTCTGCTTTATTATTTAAACCTGTCGTCTATACATCCATTATATGACCTAAAAAATTTTTTTTCCTTTAAAAAATGATAAATTCCAATTAAATCCTAAAAAAGTGGATATTAAAACTTTGTTTTAATATCAATTGCTGCAATTACAGTTATACAAATGTATTATTGTATTTTGTATACCTTTAAAAAGAAACAAAAAGCGGTTTCTGTCCGCCATCTTGAATTCCTATTTTTGTAAGCGAAGCCGCGCACCGGTACGCGGACTCAAATGTCCGCGATTTCTGGCCATGATGAACACAGTAAGGTTTATAGCACCAAAATGTTCATGTTTTATTAATTCAAAAAACGCATCTCTTTTTTGCCTGAATAAAAGATTCACAACACTCGGTACATGGGAGAGTAACACTTTGCTCGCAATTCATCCATTATAGTGTGATAATCAATAAAGTCACATTGTAGTAGTTTCCATTTATTTCCCTTCTCCATCTCATCCATCTTTTCGCGGTAGCCAAACTTGGTTGTTTCTTTGTAGATGTCGCGGTCAACGGTTTCGTTGTAGACGTCTTTTCGAAGAGTAAACCCGATAATACCACCTAAAAACAAAACGAGGTATAAAATAAATACCGTATTTCCCTCGGTCGCCACGCCCACACGAAAACGCTTAATTATCGTTTTCGAAACTATCCACATTGGTGTCAAGGTAGGTTTACGTTTCAGACGGAATGAGCTAAGCGATATAAAAAATTTCCGTTTTCAAATAGAAAGTAAACGCTAATAACATTAAAGACCTAGAAAATTCGCCCCAGTACCCAGTACAACACTGATATACAACAAGCTTGCGCAACTTATCAGGCTCTGCATACAAGCAGGTCAGAGTACCATGGACAATGACTTCTTAATTGATTGATTGATTACCGCAATCAACTGTTAGACTTGATATGATTCTAGCAATTGTCTGACTTATTTCTTGTATGCAACCACTACCAGTAGGCCACCAACTGTTAAAGATGTTATGGTGCCCGGTTATCGGTAAAGGTTCGACTCATTCTTGGAATGCAGAAAAGAGAATGCATGATTCTTCAGACATTGCCTGACAACATTACGTCTAATTATGTCACGCCTGTACATGTCGGCACAACTCTTTACCCGGTTTTACAATTCGCAGAAGTTCATCGAGAGCAACAGGCTTGACGTGACCAACTGTAAGGGTACCGACACATATCAGAGCATCGTACATCCCCCCAACCCTCTCTTTCTCTTCACAATAAGCCCCCTCTCTTTGGTCCCTTTTCAACTCAGAATGTTACGAAAAGAGGAAGCCTTTTTAATATGAACACAGTAAGGTTTATAGCACCAAAATGTTCATGTTTTATTAATTTAAAAAACACATCTCTTTTTTGCCTGAATAAAAGATTCACAACACTCGGTACATGAGAGAGCAACACTTTGCTCGCAATTCATCCATTGTAGTGTGATAATCAATAAAGTCACATTGTAGTAGTTTCCATTTATTTCCCTTCTCCATCTCATCCATCTTTTCGCGGTACCCAAACTTGGTTGTTTCTTTGTAGATGTCGCGGTCAACGGTTTCGTTGTAGACGTCTTTTCGAAGAGTAGACCCGATAACACCACCTAAAAACAAAAGGAGGTATAAAATAAATACCTTATTTCCCCCAGCCGCCACGCCCACACGAAAACGCTTAATTATCGTTTTCGAAACTATCCACATTGGTGTCAAGGTAGGTTTACGTTTAAGACGGAATGAGCTAAGCGATATAAAAAATTTCCGTTTTCAAATAAAAAGTAAACGCTAATAACATTAAAGACCTAGAAAATTCGCCCCAGTACCCAGTACAACACTGATATACAACAAGCTTGCGCAACTTATCAGGCTCTGCATACAAGCATGTCAGAGTACCATGGACAATGACTTCTTAATTGATTGATTGATTACCGCAATCAACTGTTAGACTTGATATGATTCTAGCGATTGTCTGACTTATTTCTTGTATGCAACCACTACCAGTAGGCCACCAACTGTTAAAGATGTTATGGTGCCCGGTTATCGGTAAAGGTTCGACTCATTCTTGGAATGCAGAAAAGAGAATGCATGAGTCTTCAGACATTGCCTGACAACATTACGTCTAATTATGTCACGCCTGTACATGTCGGCACAACTCTTTACCCGGTTTTACAATTCGCAAGAAGTTCATCGAGAGCAACAGGCTTGACGTGACCAACTGTAAGGGTACCGACACATATCAGAGCATCGTTCTGGTCTGTCGCGATATCCGCTATGGGCTCAGTGGCACTTAGTGGAGCACAGAAGAACTGCTTGTGCACATTCAGCTTCTTTGCCTCGTCCAACATCTTCTGCGAGATATCCAAAGCATCAAGATTGGTGTAACCGAGATCCTGCAGAACTTTACCCACGATACCCGTCCCAGTGCCCGCGTCCAGGATTCTCAGCTCTGTATGCTTGTTGTCAAATGTTTCTCTCAGGAGCTGGTCAAATATGGTTATTAATTGGTTAATACCACGCCCGTAGGGTGGGGGGGTTCAAGGGGTTCGAACGAACCCCTAAAATTTTTGAAGTCGACATTTTTGGGGGTTGAAAAGATAAAAATATCACTTAATTGGTTATTTATATTATGGTAGTGCTACAGGCTCGTAGGGTAGGCGCATGTGAACGGAGTTTCTCTGCACTGAGGAGATCGAATACTTTCAACCATGCCTGTATGGGCCAGGAAAGGCTTTCGGCACTTGCCCTAATTCATATACACTATGATAAAGAACTAAATCTGGATGATGCCGTGGATATTTTTGCAAAGCTCCACCCAAGGAGAATGGACCTGCAGAGTGTTATATTCCATGACGAATAGTGGGTGAATATGCCAGAATGGCTGTGTTTTGGATTTCCTAGGCATCTACCTGGCACAAGAAAAGTTGAGGACCACCGCAGATTTTGCCTACAGATCTGTATCGTGATATGCATCTGACAGTATCGTTGCATTATAATTTATTACAAATTTTTGAGGGAAAGACACCCGTTGCAACTGAGTGATCAATACAAGATTTTGGAATTGATAAAAATGATAAATAATGAAGGAAAAGTGATATATTCATAAAGTCAATAACTTACGTGATTGCAAAAATTGTAAGAAAGAGTTATTTAAAAATCACCTTGCCAAAGGGCTCAAAACTCTTCATTGAAAACGATGAGAGGAAAGAACATTGTTTTGTGGATTTCTGGACAAAGCTCTTAGTCTAAGACAGTGTAAGCATTACAAAATAATCCCAACTAAAATTTCTGAAAGTTATAGACTTACCCCCTTGAACTAACAGATATTTCTGTACTTGCTAAGACATGGAACATGTTCAGTAGTTGTTTCTAAAATACATAATTGTATAACATGTCAGATAATTCATCATTCTTTCAATTTCTTTTCCACTCATCCACCCTGTATGTAATTTTAATATTTGTGTTTTGAAAACTGCCTAAATGCACACAGTATGATACAAAAGCAAGACGCATCACATTGTCCACCCCAAAAATAAAAGAACCCCCCCTCAACAAAATCCACCCTACGGGCCTGTGTACAACACGTCAACCCATCCCAGATCCCAGTTATTGCTGTCGACCAGCCCCTGTTTGCTCTGGCTAAACAAATCCAGTGGACGTTCGGTGATGTATATGTTGTGGGTCAAAGTTTTCCTTGGTTCAAAATTTACTTTCCTTTGTTTAAAAATCATTATCATACATTATCATGCATTTTCATACCCAAAAACAAAGGAAAGGAAATTTTGAACCAAGGAAAATTTTGACCCACAACATATACAATGAAAATCAATTTGTCATCATGCTTGGAGGACTCCACATAGAAATGGCTGCATTTAAAATGCTCGGAAAGTGGTTGAATGGCAGTGGGTGGACAGAAGCGCTTTGCAATGCATAGGTCGCGACACAAGGCGTGGCTGATTCTTTCCTGAGTGCAAGTCATTTAACTCGAACACGGCGAGTACATCAAGTAACTGCAGCAAGTCTGTACATACTGATGAACAAGGCATACGATAACTATACTACTAACGTTGGAGAGAGTGATCAGGCCAAATCGTTCCAAGAATGGAAAGCAGAAATGTCAAGCAAATGCCCGCAGTTTCTGTACTGGGTCAGGGTACTGGATTTGCAGCTCTGTTGTCTACAGCTAGTGAGAGCATTCAGGGAGGCCAACTTCCCCTTGTACATGAAAGCCATTAAAGTGATCACGCCATGGATGTTTGCTCTGGACCATCCCAACTACTCCAGATGGCTTGCTGTGCATTTCAGAGATATGTGCGATCTTCCAGTCAAGCATTTCATTTTTTTCATTTTTCATTTATTTGTTTACTCCAAACCTTTACAGATGTTAATAATTAAATTAAAACACATTATATTAGAAAGGAGAGGAGAGGGGCACGTCTAGATAAACTAATATTGTGCCCTCTAAAGTTATATAAGTATAAACAAAAAAATTGTAATTTTTAGTATAAAAGTAAAAGAAAACTTATAAAATAGCTTGATAAATGTCAAAAGAGATGATGTTTCATTAGTATTGAGCAAGGTACCAGCGTAAAAGTGCTTTTCTAAACATCCAGAGGTGTACACTCAGTTCAGCAAAGGGTCGTTTGTGGTGCACAAGACAGAGAGGTTGTTTTCTTCTTTAGCGCTAGACCATGCACATGAGCAAGTTAATAGTGAAGTCAAAGGCGAAGGAGGTGCAGTTGGGCTCACAGAAAACCCCGCAGTTCTCAGAAGATGGATGGTCTCAGGTTCCGAGTCAGCACGACTGGTTGAAGAATTTAAAGATGACATATCCGCCGGGGAGACGTAAAGCCATCACGAGCAGAAGCCAGGTGTTCAAAGCGCGTTTGCCAAAGATGTCCGCAATGTGATCTCTTCCATTGAAGAACTCGGAAATCCATTTCTAGAAGAAGGCAGTGAGCTAATAGCAATCCACACAAAGGACGTCATGGATGCTGCAGTTGTTGCTACCGTGCAAAACGTGAAAAAGGTCGGAGAAGAGCAATTCCAAAAATTCGTCAAAGAAAGATTCATCGACCGAACCAAGCCCATTTCAGATCCTCTGAAACGAAATAACCGTCCTATATTCAGCACTCAGACCAAGAAGGTCGTTTCAAAAGAGAAAGCTAAAGTGGGAGCTTTGAAGGAAGATTGCGCTCTGTTTTCTAGGCTGTACATAGTTTGTCAAAGCCGAGATGGCAATTTGGAAGAGTTCTTCCGGTTTGAGAACCAGCCCTGGCCTCCATTACTCTCACAAATGGGCCAGCTCAGAGGAGGACAGAAAGCAGATCTGGTGAAGTGCTTACCCAATGCCTCTGCACAAATAACAGTTGTGGACGCAGTCATTCTTGACGGGGCCGTTATCGTTCAGATGTTACCACCAAGAACAGCGCAAACATTTGAGGAATACTTCTATACTGTGTTCGCCCCTTATATCCTGGGACAGCTTCAAGCAACGAACAGACTTGACCTGGTGTGGGATGTGTACCAAGAAGACTCCTTGAAGAGATCCACGCGGGAAAAGAGAGGCTCTGGGCAACGACGGAAAGTGCTTCCTTCGACACGAATTCCTTCGGATTGGAAAGGATTTCTGCGAGTCGACGACAAAAAGGATGAACTTTTCAAACTGCTGGCAAACAAGGCAATAATGATAACAACAATAATAACAGTTATGATAAAAATGTATCTATAATAACATGATAGATATTATACATAGAAAGAAAAACAACAAATGTAGTTGAAAATGTTTTAAATCTTGTGTATATAATAGAATATATAAGGGCTAAATGGTAAAATAATGTCTAAATATAAGTTTATTTGTTCTTCAAGGCGGTTTCACTGACGTTCCCAGATGGTAAGGAGATCTACACCACACATGGCGAAGTAGTCTTGTCTTCATCCAACCGAGTGGACATGCACATCCTTGAACCTTGCACGCATGAAGAGGCGGACACTCGCTTGATGATCCATGCATTAGATGCAAGCCTGTGCGGTCATCGACGAATAAAAATCAGAAGCAACGACACAGATGTGGTTGTTTTAGCCATTTCAGTTGCTAACACCATTCAAACAGATGAGATTCTGACTCCACTAAGACGAGACATTCAATGTGAAATGAGTTTATTGAGGATGAGCCAGTCAGTCATCTGCAATTAACAGATAAACGATAACAGATTGTTGGGTGCTCAGCTAGAATGTCGTTTTGTAACGTACTGGTTTGAGTTAGTGATGTATTAGATATGTGTACGTAAAAACCTTTTATAGGACCAGGTTATAGTGTTAATAAAAGCTTTTATTTTATAGCTCAATGGTTATATTTATGTAGTGAAAGACAAGTTTTTGTATATGCGTAAAGCACTGTTTCTTTCAGTTGAGTTAGCGCTAGCACTTCGATGTTTTACCAACAATTATAGATGGTTCAGATAAAAATTTGGAACAACAACAACAAAATTACATTTAATCAGGTTTCCTTACAGTCGGTTAACAAGTTTAAGTTGTACCTTCACAGAGTACCGTGAACTTCCTCAAATCATTCATACTTAAATAGTTTCAATAAATGAAATGAAAGAAGCTGGAAATACACTAACAGTGCATTGCCTAGCTGGATGTTTGAGTCGACTCAACAGAAAGGACCCTCCCCATTCTACGGCCCTGCACTGAGCATCTCTATGCCCGCCGTTTCTAGTAGCTCTTAGTGCTAACTTTATCTTGCCATTTGACCTTCAATATTCTTCTGAGCCAGCGATTTTGGAATACGTCGATCAGTTTATTCTCATCACCTTTATTCGTCTTCCATCTTTTGCATCCATATAGTAAGGTAATGTTTCTTTAGTGGAGAGCTCTGCTTTACACGATAGTCTAAATAATAAGTAGTGTTGATAACATGAGCGGCCGTGTTCACGTGTTGTATCAGATTAATTTACAACCACTGTATATTTCCACTAGTGGTTGTAACAAATAAGCATTTCATAGGAGAACAAGCCTTCATTAAATTTTCATTTCTTTTGTATTTTCCTTATGAATTTTATAATGAGACGTAAACGCGTGAAACACTAATTACAAGACCAACCCCATCATGCTGTTATACAATACAGAGCATGTGAATTACGATATTCTATTTACTAACAAAAAACCATTTCGAATGCAAACATGCTGCTTGTGAAAAGAAACTCTGATACTAATTAAACACTTCCCTTTTCTCATTGTATATCAGCAGTAAAGGAGACTAAGCGTTATTGAAATTGTGTATGCCCAGGTTTGCAGATGCGATCAGTAAACATAAATATAAACAAAAGAAACAAAATGACTGCTAAAAAAACTAAAAGTTTTATCAGACAATTTGAATTACTGGACCGCCTTTCACGAAACCAAATTCGATGAACTGTAATCCGCTTCCATCCCTGTACATGTAAATTGCAATTTATCCCCAAACTACTTACTTAATGAAAACATTAATTAATATTTCCGGTTGAAATTTAAAAAAAAAAACGAAAAATAAAAGGTGATGTTATATTTACCGAGTAATAATTAAAAATTCTTTCGAATACAAACATGCTGCTTGTGAAATGAACGTAATTAAAATTCGACGTTTTTCTCATTGTATATTGATAGAAAAGGAAGTAAGCGTCATTAAAATTGTGTATGCCCAGGATTGCAGGTGCAAACACTTTTACTTTCTCTCAGACTGAATCAGTGCTAATCGTGATTTACTTATAAGCGATGGATTCGCAACAAAAATCAGATTTGGAGAAAGAGCTTGCAAACAGGGACGGTCTGTCCATAGCCATAGAATCAACGGTAACGTTCATTAACCTTTTTACTGCCATCGGTGGAAATTTATTAGTTTGCTGGACAATATTCAAGCATCCTCGCCTTCAAAGCACGGTCTCAAACATATTTATCGCATGCTTGTCTCTCTCAGATGTCCTTCTTTCAGCGTTGGGTTATCCTTTCACACTCGCAGTTTTACTAACAGGACGTTGGCCTTTTAACAAAGCTGCGTGTAGTTTTCAAGGATTCGTTTTTGCTGTGTTTGGCACATTCTCCATTGTTACAATGACTCTTACCGCAATTGCACGTTTTTTCAAAGTGACTCGGCCGTCATTACATCGCAAAATTTACTCCAAGAGGAACATTTGTCTATTTGTAGCATCAGCGTTTATCATATCAACGTTTTTTCCGATATCTATGATACTAAACGACGGATTTTCATTCCATCCCGGAAAACTCATCTGCATATTTGACTGCAACAAGCGAAACGCTTCTGGGTGCATTTCCATGGGAATTTTTTTCATCGTAGCATGCTACGGACCAATCGTCTTTTGTCACATTTTTATTTTTCGCTCTGTTCGGCAGCATAATATTCAAGTGGCAAATTTAAGAGAGGAACGGGATAACCAAGGAAAGATACAAGTGGATGAAATGAAAGTCACAAAACTTTTATTCGCCATAGTAATCGCGTTTACGTGTTGCTGGTTACCCCTTTTTGTCATCGATGTCATTGGATTTTTCACGGGGAAATATTGGATGGCTCGTGAGGTGTACATAACGTACACAAACCTTGCTGGTTACAGCAGCTCTGTGAATCCCGTGATATACGGAATATTTAACCCGCAGCTCAGGCGGGAACTTTGTAAATTACTCGGGTGTAGGCGACGGAGACGAGTGGCAGTTCAGCCACAAGTTTAATTATTAAAGGGACAGTGTCCCGGACGATACAGAAACCCTTCCTTTTTTGCGTTGGTATGTAATCAATGTCAGTGACATTTGTGTTATTAGGTTTAGCTGCAGTTGCTTTTTAATTATTGTTTAAAAGAATGTGTCATCCAGTGTCAAATACATTGTTAAAAACCTCTTAAATTTACTTTCCAGAAATGTGATGACTACGTTTTCGTGTCTTGTTTTTCAACCTTAATGATATGCTCGGATGGGGGGAAGCTCCCATAATTATTAACATGACGGGGTTACCGGTAGGAAATTGTGAAAGGGACCTTCAAATCACAATAAACCATAAACAAAAATTTCACAATTCTGCTTGGCAATAAGAAGATGTACTTAATTGCATCAAATTAATCCCTGCCTTATCAACACCCGAGAAGATACTTCGATATGTTCAATTATTAAAATTACATTTTAATTGAAGTCGAAATCACCCTAAAGTAGCCTGAATAATGCATTTTACCCCCTTAAGGGTACCGCGATTAACCCCCTCAACGTTTTGTCTAAAAGCTCCCCGAGATTTTGTGGGCTAAAGGTCGGTGGTTCGAGCCCTGTTGTTTCCTTAGACAAGAAACTTTACTGACCTTTACTGCATATTGTCTCTCTCTGCCCAGGTGTATAAATGAGTACTGGCAACAAAATGCTGGGGGTAACCCTGCGATGGACTATCATCCCATCCAGGGGGAGTAGCGATATTCCTAGTTGTTTCATGCTATAAAAACCTGGTTAAGCTGGGACTTAACCTTTTACCATGTTTACCTTAGAGGAAGGAAAAGGCTACAAGCTGAAAAACGAAGGATACAAAAGTTGTGTTTGTACTGGCTTTAAGCTTGCGCGTGTTTTTCAGATTGTGTTATTGAGTTTCTGACTTCTTGTTAAAAAACGGAACGACTTACAAACTTCAGCCTCCGTGCATGTAAATTAATTATAACACAAAACAGTTAAACAGGCTGGCGCTTGGACCTCATATGTTTCTTTGCTTGACAGGAAGCTGTGTTGCTGTGTACTTTGGTTTAAAATTGATATTATAAGTAGTCTTATTTAGAGACAATAGAAAAACAATTATAAAACGAGCTTAAACAAGTGTTGGAAAAACAGTGGATTGCATCATCGACTAAATCCTCCGGATGTTATATTCTACAGCTTCCCCTTAATTAGGGTGTATATACCTTTTTTAACCTTAAATAATGAAAAAACTGAAAAAAGCTCGGAAAGGTCAACAAGACACTGAGATGCCTCCAAATGTTGATTTTGAGATCACATTTTATTTCATTTAATTTATCAAACATTGCGGCAAAATGCTACTTTAAGTAGGCTTTAGACGGTTTCCGCCTTAGATTCCTGCGCACAAAATGTGCAAATGCCATAAAAGCGATCAAAACCATCCCTAATTGGCGCGAACATTCCCTAAAATGAGAACGTAATTCCCACCTCTGCAAAGTTAACTGCCCTCTTAGTTCAAAGAATTTTAAAACAATGCATGGGCTGGAACAAGTACTAACATGTTGGTGTATAACGTGATAGCAGTGCAGTAATTTTGACACTGATGGTCATGTTTTAAACTTTGATTCCTTTTCAGCCCCAGTTGCATTGTATGCTAGTCACATGAAATTGCAAAAAAATAGACTTAAAGTAACTGAAATTGTGTTGATAATGTGCATATTCCACAAAAATTAAATCAATCAAAGGATCGCGCGCGACAAACGGACACACATCCGCCATACCTGGCTCAGAGAATGTTAAGTGTAATATATATAGTTAGGCTTAGCCTAACAGCGGCGCCCTCTGAAGACCCTCTGAACAAGCTTAACTAAGATGAAACTTAACTAATAGGTGAAAGGTCGGAAGCACAAGAATTAAGATTAATATTGACGACCGGGCTATTTTTCAATTTTAGCAATTCTCAAAAACAGTATTACCCGACCGTCTGCACAGTACATTTAAACCGTACAAAAGTTCACAAAAACAACTTTTTCTCCGTCTAGAATAACTATTACGACTACTGTTAAAAAATACAGTTGTAGCTTGTCAAAAAATGCCTGAGAAACTGATTTGGAAATCAAAATTGCCAAAAATACAAACATATTTGCATACGGCCACGCGAGTGAAGTTAGAACTATAATAAAATTCAAGTCTTGTTTTGTTTACATAAAATCGCTTTTCAACCTATGTAATGAATGAACAAACACATAAAAATGGACAACACAATCTTCTTTCGATAAATTTTATTCAAATCTCCATTAGTTTATGTTGAAAAGCAAAACGGAAAACGTGCATCGAGGCCGAGCCGTGTCTTCGATGAAATTCAAGAAATTAATACAACTGAATTTAAGCTACACGTTTAAAAACAATTCTCCAAAACTAACGAGAACACATTAACAAAAAGTCAATCACAGATTGATATCTAGATAAATTTCCATCGAAAAATGTAATTTGTTTTACCTTTAAGTCCCTCCGGCGACTACTGTGCTTGGAAATTCTTTAAATCTCCGCTTTGGTGCTGAAATCCGTAAAACGAACCCATCTCTCGCATTGCTAAAAACGTATATAGTTCCTCGAAGCAAGATTTTATCCCTGAAAGCTGTTCTTTTTCCACTAAAGCGGCTCCTGAGTATCCCTTAATTAGCATCCCTGTCTTGAGTAGCAAACCACGAAAAAATGCAGGAAAATAACGACTTTAATTTAAACCGTTTTCTCCGCTCAGTAAACACAGCAAAACATCAAAGTGTTTTCCCAGCTGACGTGACATTCGGCCGTGTAACCGCGCGAAAAAAAAGCCTCGCTTTGGTTTTAACATGACGTCGTACGCGCATATTTTGCGACGTCATACGCGCCCGCGAGCTAGTCCTCCGCTAAGATCCCGGATGTTGTGTGGCGTCATACGCGCATGCGCGCTAGCCTTGCGCGACACACATCTCCGACACACATGTTTTTGTTGCAGACAGCGCCCGCGAAACATTCCGCTAGCCATGACCATGAAAAATGAGGGCATAGGTTCTATGAGTATGGGGCTCCGCAGCCGGGCCTTCGGCCCGGCTAGTGCTCCGCTATAAAGGGTGATTCCTTTTTATATTTCCTTCACTTCGAGATTAAGACACTTGAAAATTGCGCTAAAACAACATCATTATCAACTCTGTTTTTACAGGCCACACATACCACATATAGTTATTAAAAGTACTCGCATTGAGCACTGGAGCAGAGCAAGTCTGATAGACTTTTAGTTCGAGTTAACTTTGAAACTACTTCGCTGCGTTCCAAAGAAAAGGGATTGAACAATTAATTGACCTGAATTTCCGAGCAAATCATGGAAATCTATATCTTTTTAAAAAAAATTAAGCGATCACAGTCTAACATGTTGGAACATGTCTGTTCAAAATAATGTACGTGCAGAGAAGATACTTGGCAGATTATTGAGATAATTGCCCTAAAATAATAAAAGATCATATATTATATTTTAGAGGCAACACATAGCGTGTATCAGTTCTGACACTGCCAAAGAAAAAGGCTCAAGCCTATGGGCAAGGGGAAAAACTTTTGTTGAATTTGATTTTTCCAATTTTTTATTTGTTTATTTTTCCTTATTTTTTGAGTTTCTGGGAGAGTAGATTCTTAATTTTTTTCTATAATAAATTGTAATTTTGAATTTTCGCACGACCCATGGGAATATATACCATTGTTTATGTTCTTTTTATGGAACAATCACAGTCTAACTAGTTAAGACTTGTTTGCTTGGCACGAGGTTATTGTGTACTTAGCTAACACTCGCTTTTACCATTGTTCTTTGAGCAACATAATACATTTGCTTACGTATTATATCATGTGTTAACCTGGCACAAGTTTGCAGTTATAAAACAACCGCCGTGTAGGTTGAGGCATTACATGTTTGGGTTGGACAACATTTGCGTCGAGATGGACCTTGTTAAATTTTTAGCTCTGTTTTTTCTCTTAAATCTCGGAATTCTAAGTCCAAGTGTAAAAGGTAAGCCTGTAATTTGTAATTACATTTACTATAAAGCTGAAGAATTTTCCATCAAATGAGAAAAAATGTTTTATTTATTACTCGTTGCAATAACCGCTTTAAGTGATGAAGTCTTAACTTTTTCCTTTTTTTCCTTGCTTAAATGTTTTCGTTTTAGAAATACAATGTTTGATTCTAGTCAAAATTATTTCCATAGGAAAGAGAACGAAGTAAGTGAAGTGGTGAGAATTCGATAATCCATATAACCCCAACAATGACAAGCTTTCTGTTGCGACTTCATCTCAACAATCATCCCGTTTTTGTTCTAACGATTTTTTCGTAAACATTTCCGACGCGCTACTGACAACATTGCAAGTTTTTGATTTGCTTCGTGTAGCTCTGTTATATTTTTAAATCTCTGCAAAGTTTATTGCCCTCTCGGTAAAAGCAAAAATGAAATGGGCTGGAATAAGCTCTTACATGTTAGTGCATTACGTGATGGCAGTGCAGTTATTCGTGATAACTGTCATGTTTCATTTCCTAAGGGGGAGGGGCACCTCATCTTTTATTTAGCTCAGTTTTCTATGAATTCAGAGTTGTTATTATTTTGATCAAACGAGATATTGATTCTTTTTTCTCTCTCTTCCTTTTATTTTCACATTCACTGCACAAAAAAATTATTTTGGCAAAAGAGAATCATTTTCCCGAAACGTTTTAGTTTTCGCTTTTGTATGCCAATATTTTACACAATGATATTTACCTTACAAAGAACGGATTTTCAAACATTTTAATGTTCAATTTCGCTGACGAAAGTATAAAATTGATGTGTCTTTCATTGAAGGAACAGTAACGTTTGGATTTGTAGCTTGCATTGATACGTACGTAAACATCCCCTTTTCACCCCAAATCCCCTAACTTATCACTCTGCACACCAAACCACCCCCCATCTTTCTTTTCACTCAATACCTCACTTAAGTTATCTTTTATCTTATACTAAAATTGTGTTTTCTTTCTATTCAAAAGGAATCGCCTTTCAGACTGGAAAAGCAAACATTTCAAAGACACGACAGGAATGGAATTGCAACAGTGGATGCGAGCCACCAGGACATTGTACATTGCCACGTTGCACCACCGTGGCATTTCCTCAGGCGTTTGGTGGATCCGGAACCGTAAGTGTACCATAGGGGAATTATGACGTGCTTTAGGATAATCCCAGGGAATTTTCTCTGTTTGATAGCCACAAGATGCTTGACTGATGTCATAACCCCCCATGGGAAACACATGTTCCTTCCCTAGCTCCCCCCTAGCCCCCCCCCCCCCCCCCCCCTCCCCCTCCAAACCTAGCATGAGAGACACATGATCTCTTACCAAGCCCACCACCATCACCTAGCATGGGAGACACATACTCTCTTACCTAGCCTCCCAATTAGCATGGCGGACACATGGTCTTTTACCTAACCCCCTACCTAGCATGGGAGACACATGGTCTCTTACCAAGCCCCACACCTAGCATGGGAGACACAATCTCTTACTTAGCCTCCCACATAGCATGGGGGACACATGGTCTCTTACCTAGCCTCCCCACCTAGCATGGGATACACATGGTCTCTTACCTAGCCCCCACCTAGCATGGGGGACAGACCTAACATGGTCTGTTACCTAGCCTCCCCACCTAGCATAGGGGACACATGGTCTGTTACCTAGCCTCCCCACCTAGCATAGGGGACACATGGTCTGTTACCTAGCCTCCCCACCTAGCATGGGATACACATGGTCTCTTACCTTGCCGCCCCCACCTAGCATGGGATATACATGGTCTCTTATCTAACTCCCCACCTAGCATGGGATACACATGGTCTCTTACCTAGTCCCCCCACCTAGCATGGGATACACATGATCTCTTACTTAGTCCCCCCACCTAGCATGGGATACACATGGTCTCTTACCTAACCCCCCACCTAGCATGGGATACACATGGTCTCTTACCTAGTCCCCACCTAGCATGGGATACACATGGTCTCTTACATTGCCCCCCCCCCCACCTAGCATGGGATACACATGGTCTCTTACATTGCCCCCCCCCCCCCCCCCCCCCCCACCTAGCATGGGATACACATGGTCCCTTACCTAACCCCCCACCTAGCATGGGATACACATGGTCCCTTACCTAGTCCCCACCTAGCATGGGATACACATGGTCTCTTACATTGCCCCCCCACCTAGCATGGGATACACATGGTCCCTTACCTAACCCCCCACCTAGCATGGGAGACACATGGTCCCTTACCTAGTCCCCACCTAGCATGGGATACACATGGTCTCTTACATTGCCCCCCACCTAGCATGGGATACACATGGTCTCTTACCTAACCCCCCACCTAGCATGGGGGACACATGGTCTCTTACCTAGCCCCCCACCTAGCATGGGATACACATGGTCTCTTACCTAGTCCTCCTACCTAGCATGGGATACACATGGTCTCTTACATTGCCCCCCCCCCCCCCCCCCCCCACCTAGCATGGGATACACATGGTCCCTTACCTAACCCCCCACCTAGCATGGGAGACACATGGTCCCTTACCTAGTCCCCACCTAGCATGGGATACACATGGTCTCTTACATTGCCCCCCACCTAGCATGGGATACACATGGTCTCTTACCTAACCCCCCACCTAGCATGGGGGACACATGGTCTCTTACCTAGCCCCCCACCTAGCATGGGAGACACATGGTCTCTTACCTAACCCCCCACCTAGCATGGGATACACATGGTCTCTTACCTAGCCCCCCACCTAGCATGGGATACACATGGTCTCTTACCTAGCTCCCCACCTAGCATGGGATACACATGGTCCCTTACCTAACCCTCCACCTAGCATGGGATACACATGGTCTCTTACATTGCCCCCCCCCCCCCCCCCCCCCCACCTAGCATGGGATACACATGGTCTCTTACCTAACCCCCCACCTAGCATGGGGGACACATGGTCTCTTACCTAGCCCCCCACCTGGCATGGGATACACATGGTCTCTTACCTAACCCCCCCACCTAGCATGGGCGACACATGGTCTCTTACCTAACTCCCCACCTAGCATGGGATACACATGGTCTCTTACCTAACCCCCCACCTAGCATGGGAGACACATGGTCTCTTACCTAACCCCCCACCTAGCATGGGATACACATGGTCTCTTACCTAGTCCTACCACCTAGCATGGGATACACATGGTCTCTTACCTAGCCCCCCACCTAGCATGGGAGACACATGGTCTCTTACCTAGTCCTACCACCTAGCATGGGATACACATGGTCTCTTACCTAACCCCCCACCTAGCATGGGATACACATGGTCTCTTACCTAGTCCCCCCACCTAGCATGGGAGACACATGATCTCTTACCTAACCCCCCACCTAGCATGGGATACACATGGTCTCTTACCTAGCCCCCCACCTAGCATGGGATACACATGGTCTCTTACCTAGCTCCCCACCTAGCATGGGATACACATGGTCTCTTACCTAGTCCCCCACCTAGCATGGGATACACATGGTCCCTTACCTAACCCTCCACCTAGCATGGGATACACATGGTCTCTTACATTGCCCCCCCCCCCCCCCCCCCCCCCCCCACCTAGCATGGGATACACATGGTCTCTTACCTAACCCCCCACCTAGCATGGGGGACACATGGTCTCTTACCTAGCCCCCCACCTGGCATGGGATACACATGGTCTCTTACCTAACCCCCCCACCTAGCATGGGCGACACATGGTCTCTTACCTAACTCCCCACCTAGCATGGGATACACATGGTCTCTTACCTAACCCCCCACCTAGCATGGGAGACACATGGTCTCTTACCTAACCCCCCACCTAGCATGGGATACACATGGTCTCTTACCTAGTCCTACCACCTAGCATGGGATACACATGGTCTCTTACCTAGCCCCCCACCTAGCATGGGAGACACATGGTCTCTTACCTAGTCCTACCACCTAGCATGGGATACACATGGTCTCTTACCTAACCCCCCACCTAGCATGGGATACACATGGTCTCTTACCTAGTCCCCCCACCTAGCATGGGAGACACATGGTCTCTTACCTAACCCCCCACCTAGCATGGGATACACATGGTCTCTTACCTAGTCCCCCCACCTAGCATGGGAGACACATGGTCTCTTACCTAGCCCCCCACCTAGCATGGGAGACACATGGTCTCTTACCTAGCCCCCCACCTAGCATGGGATACACATGGTCTCTTACCTAACCCCCCACCTAGCATGGGATACACATGGTCTCTTACCTAGTCCCCACCTAGCATGGGACACACATGGTCTCTTACCTAACTCCCCACCTAACATGGGATACACATGGTCCCTTTCCTACCCCGCCAACTAGCATAGGAGACGCATTGCCTCTTACGTAGCCCCCAACTAGCATAGCAGACGCATGGTCTCTTACGTTGCCCCCCACCTAGCTTGGATGACACATGGTCTCTTACCTAGCCTCCCCCTAAAGAAAAGTGGGTCCCGAGCATGTATAATAGTTTTAACTACATTCGTAACTGTCCTATCTGCCTGCTGACCCCAGTAGTGTTCGGAGGAGTATATTGGGGAGAGGAGGGGTGATTGAAGTGTTTGTCAAAAACACAATTATGTTTTACTGTGCTGTTATTTAAGTAATGCTCCACATAAAAACTACTGTAAACTTCATTGTTCTGCCGCAATGGCTCTTTTCCACATAGAATATCTTTGATTTCAAGAATAGAGGACGGGCTGACGGTTCATAGTTATATTTCAGTATAAAAATAAAGAAAATCCATTTGCGTCAAATAAATTTTAGGAAATGTTCGTGCTTAACCAATCAGAATAGCAGAAGACAATAGCTAATAATTTTGCTTATTTGATGAAGTTCCCCAAATGCAAAGTCTTTTAAAAATTCCATGTTGTGCGATTGGGTCTCGAATTACTTGAAACCTTTAAAACATTAGACAAAATGCACCTTGAACCTTAATTGTTTAGCAGTTTTTGAGTCTAGGCCAATGAGATCACTAGTTGTAACAATGAAAAAAGTTAGCATTCCATCGTGCATTACGTTTCAGCGCTTTCCTTCTTATGCGGATCATTACTTAACATTTGTTGGTTGTTGGTTTATATTTATGGTTGTTATGTAATATTTGTTTGAGGATGTAAGGATATAGTGGGTACCCTTAGTGAGATACGGCGGCGGGGAAGTAGTTGTATCGAGGTCTGATTTTGCCAATTCGACCTGATATCATGCGCGTCCTGGCATCGAAGGAGTGAAGTGTTTTCCTTCCTTTATAAAAACGATTAAGTTCGATTCACAGCGTTCTGAGATGAGAGAAGCTATGGACAAGAGATTGTGGAGAGGTCTGACATTGGCCTACACCCTGCAGTGGATGGTTAAAGCTCTAAAAATATTACTTTTCTTGTTTTTTTTTCGGGGGAGAAAAGAATTGCACCTGTTTATTATTGTTTACTGAACGTACCGTATATGTCTGTTTAATGTATTTTAGGTTCGAGTTTTTGTGTCATTGAGTCATGTGGAAAAGTCTTCGGTGGTTCACTCACCCTCAGCTCTGTGGGCAGAATCGATAAATACAGTTGGATTTCAGCTATGTTCACGTGCGACAGGTTCTACTAATGACACGGGTATAATCAACTGGCTGGCCTTCCAGGACAAACCAATGGTAACGCATGGAAGTGTTACGTTTAGTGGAATATGGACAACAGAAACTAAGTGTGACAAAGTGGCCTTTTCTAAGGTTAGAACTTAAAATTAGTTACAAAGAGTACCGCATGAAGCTAGGACTTCAATGACGATGGAAACAACTACCAACTGCCCATTTATATTTGCATTTGAATGGTCATGTACACTATAGGATTTCATCCACTCAGAGTCAACAGTTAAAACCACCTTGTACGGCATAATAAACAGTACAATACGAAAATGATCGCTCAATAGCTTTCATTTAAATGGTCACATTTTAGGATTCCATTCACAGACCCAAAACTTAGAACCACCTTGTGCAGCATAATAAACGGGACCAAAGAAACAAAATGCTCAAAATGCAAAAATCTTGTTACGCATATAAACAACACAGGGACGCAATGCTCAATGGCTTTTATTTAAATGGTCGCACTTTTGGATTTCATACACACGATTAAAAGGAAGCCAGAACTCGCCAGGTTAATTTTTGAAACCAAGCTTGTAAGTTTTTACTTTCTATTATTACAGTTATTGGTTTCTGCCTTTTTAGTAATCACTATGCCACAAAAGGCTTGTCAGTTATTAGACCTTCTCGATTTAAAAGTTTATCAGTATTAATTAAAAAATATACTGATACTTGTTTTGCAGAGTTTCGGTACCACGCCCCTCATTTTCGTCACATTGAAATACAGTCGTAGTACAAAGCCAAACGACGCCATGTATGTATGGTTAGAGAATGTCAAGTCTGGAGGTTTTGAGGTGTGCATAAGGGAATTCTTACCTTTTGATGGAAAACACCAAGATACAATTGTGGTAAGTGAAGAAAACAAGCTGAGACGAATCAAACTAATACAACACTACGCGCCGTTAATTAGTTGGCGTTTATTTATCAGCGATATTGAAATTTGGGAACCTGCAAGATGAAAAGAATGGAGATTATTGCGCTGCGTGAGCACGGGTAAAGTGGGGGCGTGTCACGTTATAAACATTGTGTCGCGTAACACGAGTAGTTTTTTGCGAGTTCCGTGTTGTGTGCAGTCAGGTGATTTCTCTCGTGATCTGTCGCGTGACGTTTCGCGCGTGTTGGATGTCGTTCGTGCAACTATAACTTGTGAAAAGATACTGTCGTTAATAGTTTGTAAAACCTCGTGAGTTGTATCACAGTGCCCACACCCACTCACTCACTCACTCACTCACTTACTAGAAACTAAAGTACAACCCAGCTCTCATTTTCTTTTTATGCAGGACTGGGTCGCATTCCTTGGCAATAACAGTCAGCTCAATTTCACGATTACCGGAGAAGAATTCTTTCCAAATAATGGAAACCCGTCAGCTGAGGACAACTACGGCTTCTGTCAGGTGAGTGACAGCTGTAAATCACTTTGCTTAATAAGACTTTTATACATGGTCGTTAATTAAAGCCTGAATTCTCATTATAAATTTTCAATGCATTATCATGTGCACAGGCTACAAGGGAATTTTTTCAGGTCCATACTTCAGCACGTCTTGACCCGCCAGTGCTGAATTCGTTGAATTTTAAAGGAACGCACTGACTAACTAACTAACTAGCTAACTTGCTTACTTGCTTCTATTTTTTCATTTACAGGAGGTTCCTTTCAATACCACGTTCTACAAGTCACCAGTTGTCCTCATTAGTGTTAATCACCGATATGACCGTCAGGTTAAGGGCCGCATTCTTCCAGAAAATAACATTATATCGGCCTGGGTTGAGGTAGGTTGTACTTCTATTCTCGATAGTCATAAGCATTCGTAAACGGTGATTTTCAGTGCCTGGCCATTTCATTCGTTTATTTACTGGCAATAAATTCAAAAACCCTTCCTTTTAGGTATTCTCTTTGTCAAAGATTTGTTTTATGTCTTATCCAAGTGCTACTACCTTTTTGTAGGAAGTCGGTTTGAAATCTGTCACGATATGTGTTAAAGACCTAAGTGGATCAGGATCTAGCCACGACCCACTGACTGTCTTCTATGCTGTGACTGGAGGTTGGTATTTAAGAGCCAATGTCTGAAATTTTCGAAAATCGGGCGTCACTCACAAAATTTCGGATTTCTTCATATTTTGCCCAAATAATCTCTATAGTGAAGTATTTTCAAAAATAACATTAAAAATTGTAACGGCGTTTTATTTTTTTCGAAAACGGGCAAAGTTTGAAAAACGGCAAATCGGCGGCCTTTCAGTTGTGAAACTGGCGAAAAATTACACATTTTCATCTCGCTCGTACAGAAAAACGCGATACCATACATAAATAAAATGTGGCCACAACATAAACACGCTCTTGTTCTTCACACTACTGTTATTTACTTTGGATTAGCAGTTGAAATAAGAATATTTCGGCCGTTAGAAAAAACATGATTTCTTCCATTTTAAAAATTAACAAATTTGAACCAATTTCAACGCCGTGGAAACCCAATTGGTACGTTGAGTTTGAAAACAAAATTAAGACGGTCTTGAAGCACAACTTCTGTTGTTTACTGTGGTGAAATATTTCTGGCGGCACTTTAAAAGTGCCCCGTCGAGAGACCAAAATGTGAAGGGTAGTTTGACACCAGGAGAACTTGTGACACGAACCTGAGCGCCGCCACTACGCACCAAATGTTTATCGCTAAAAATAGTTCCTTTGAGATAGAGCTTTTTTCAGAATCGTAAACACTTTAGAAGAACTTTATCTATCCTTTGCTAACTTAAAATGATATCTTTTAAGCAGTTTGTTGGGATACGGAGTAGAGACACGAACCCCGGGACACGAACATCGATCATGTTGTGCGACCTTACAAATAACAGCGATCAACACTTAATACCCGCTTTTTCATCAGAAAATTAAACTGACCCGAACCTTGAATTGCGTTTATAATAAAGACATCCTGCACTCCGATCCATTATATTGCTGTGTTTGGAATATCTGAGCCTTGTAGATCATATCATAGCGTTATTTACTCCAAATTTGTTAAAACAACAGTCGCTAAATGACAGTTCGGAAGTTTCCCACAATGTGTTGCAAAGAGATTGCGTGACGCGTAGCACACTGTAATTTGCTGCCTGCTTATGGTATCGGTAAAGGAAAGAACACGCCCCTTGCCGGCTCTTTTGCGATAACACACCGTCTTTATTTTGCTACGAAGTTATGTTTTCAATACTCTTATAAACTAATTTCGATTTTGAGGTGTCAATTGCAATACTGCATTATATTGACGGCTAGTTGGGAGAAAATATATTCCGTATTGGGCGGAGTCGCGAAGCGGCGGAGCCCCGGGGACGGAGCCCAGTACGGAATATATTTTCTTCCAACGCCGTCAATATAATGCAGTATTAACGCGCGCCTTAAAATCGAAATTAGTTTTGTCTAGATTTTTGAGACGTCAATACGACTTTATATTGACGTCTCAAAAGCAAGCAAAAGTATCTGAGAATAGTGATACTATTACAGATGTGAGCTACAGCTGGCTGTCAGTTCTGTTTTCGGCTGGTGGGTCTAAAGCTGTTTCTGTGACATCTCCACCGCAAGTTACAGTCTCAACAGCCACGTCCGATGACAAGGAAAACAGTCCTGAACGTCCAACATCCAATGTATTTTCATACCCACAGGAAGGCTGCATCCCGGGGAGGGGCGGGGGGGGGGGGGGGGGGGGGGGGGGGGTGTACTTCCGAAAAATACCTATACGGGTATGTGCCGCCTAACGGGGTCGTAATTTTGGGACTCCTGGTCTAGAACGAACGGGTATCCATTTTAGAGACATTTCCTAGAACGAGGTATAATATTTCGAACGCACGAAAGCTTCATAAGATGGTGAATAAAGAAATTGTAGATCGTGACTTTATCGTCTTTATCTTCTGTTTGAAATCAAAGCAATTATGTTGCTGATTTATGTGGAAGCAGAATTGTCGTATTTTGATGTATAAGTCGAACAAACAAAGAAATAACTTTTTTTTAAAAATGGGCTATTGAAAGTTACGCAATTTCTACGAAATCTAAATTAAATACTGCGCAGGAAATTCCAGAAGTGGTGTTGACCTTGGAATTGTCTAGTTACACGCCCACTTGTACTCCTAACCAGAATCTGACTTTCAACGTCCACAAGGCCGTGAACAATCAGGGATAGGCGGCTGACAGCCCAGCGAGCTTCGAGGCTCTGCCATCCGAGATCGCATATCATTTTCCGTATCATTTTTCTAGAATCAGAGTGTTAAAAATTGACCTATTTTTAGAATGGAGTAACATTTTGAGTGCAAATTCTTTCTAAAACGGGGTCTAAATTTGAAGACCCGGGCGGCACATACCCAGCCAAGAATATCCGAGTACCCCCCTAGCCTGCGAGCAAGCTCTCGGGGTCGGGACCGGGTTCGCGGTTTGGGAGGGGAGGAGGCCCCCCGAACCCCTTCCTCCCAACCCCTAAGAACGAGAGCCTTGCCTGCAGGCTAGTACCTCCCGGGGGCTGCATCAAAGTGTTTCAACGGCCGTCCGACCTGTAACGCCATCTGTCATTAAAAGCCTGCTCCAGGTCACCGGAGAGGCACACCCTAATGAACCTGGCCAAACAACAGTATGCCACCCTCCTCAGCGAAAGCGTTGCACTTCTTCCTTTCTTTCAAGCTCAGTTAGCAGCCCAAACAAAGGCCAAAGCCTAAAGGCGGGCTGGGCGCTAAAGGAAATGGAACAGCCCTTGCTACCAATTCAATGAAAAGCAGAAAGCCTACCTGGAGGCTAAATTTACTATTGGTCAATCCACAGACAGGAAGGTCGACCCGGATGTAGTTACAAAAGAAATGCGTCGTGCCCGTGCCCGGCAGTGATGAAAAAAGCGCCATCGATGGCCCTCCTTGAAGATTTTGAGGATAGTTGCCCTTGTAAAGCTAGAAAATGGAGGGCCAATGTAATGCAAGATTGCTAACCACTTTTACAGTTTTATTTTCTCTTGTAAGAAGATTGAAGAAGCCTTGTGTGATGCATGATTTGTTTTCCGCCTTGAGGCTGTGCAAGAATTTTTTTTCGAGATTATTCCATACTTTTCTTTCGCTCGCTGTGAACGATTTTTTTTTCTCTACTTTTGCTGTGCAGGAATTTATTTACAACAATGGAGTGCATGATTGGCTTGATCATAAACGCAATTCAAGGCTCGGGTTAGTTTAATTTTCTGATGAACTATTAACGGAAAGCGGGTGCAATAGTGGCTAAAAAGAAAAAAATATCTTTGAATTTCACTTTTGTTTTCGAAAATATCTTGTATCCTACCGGTAGGCAAGAAATTTTGCTACGCGATACGAACGTCTGTGAAATTTGCCGACTTTGCGGAGCTATATCTCCACTATTTTAAAAGATATCGCTTTTAAACTCGGCTACTTTACTAATTTTGAGATACTTTTTCCAGTAGTGTCGATGGATTTTTGCTATCAGGCCAATATAAAAATTTGGAAAAACCGTGATAAGGCCTATTGCTCGTGTAAATGGAGAATAGTGGATAATTTTTCCTTGTCAAGGAAAAGCTGGCATGCTAGCTTTTCCTTGACAACGAAAAATTGTCAAGTCAGAAATTTGCTCGTGTAGACGGACAACAAGGAAAATGTGGCAAGGATATTATTGATTTACGCATTGCGGGCACAACCGAAACTTAGGGACCGTTCATTATTTATGGGAGGGAGGGGGGGGGGGGGGGGAGGGGGGGAATGGGTGAGAAATTAACAAATTTTCCATTTTTTTTTCATGTCCCCCCCTTAGTGAATCTGGATTTTTTCAGGTTCCCCCTGTTCTGTTGGGGAAGAATTTCAATACCCCCTCCCCCCCACTATTAATCTGATTTCTATAAAATAAAAGTTGTATTGTATGTATCCATACCGTATTTTTGTGGGGGCATGATGATGTAGTGGCTAGCGCGTTGGTTTTCAGATCTAAAGTAGGTGAAAATTTGGGGGTGAATGTATTGCTGTCTTAATATTAAAAACTGTGCTTCTAATATCATATTTAGTTTTAAGCATATAGGTGTAAATTTGGGATATGATGGGCCTGGGGTACGATAGGAATGAGGATATGGCGATGGGAATGGGGATATGGAGGAGACATAAATCTGTATAAACCAGACATAATCTAGTATAAACCAGACATAAAAGCAATAAAATCATAACATGTTGTAATAGGAAATGAAAAAAAGTTTAGAACTAATTTTCAGTAAATTTATTAATAAATAGTTATTACAACTTATGGCATTTTGACTCTTGTGTGGTTTTCTTTATCGAAGCAATTCAACCACTTGGTCCACTGTGCATTTGAAGAACTAGAGTTATTAAGACTTTAATAGTTGTTTATTACTATCACAACCAAGACTCAGCTGGGCTATATAAAGATTTATTGCAATATACAAAACCACTGCTACTGAGCAACCCAGAAACCGGGAGTGGTGCACGTGGGTCACGGTGGGCTGACTCACTTACAAGGATGACAAAGGACGAACTGATAACTACAAGATACTACTTACAGTTCTTCAACTTAATGTCCACGTAGCAGATTTTAGGAAAATTCCTTTGGCTAGGGTTACAAATACTAAATAACACTTTTAACGTCAATCACTAAAACCCTCAGTTTAACACTGTTACAATCCAGTAATACTGTATGTTTAATGGTGGGTTAAAACTTTAAGTAATGTCGTGTACAATTATGGCAGTACCAAATAAAGAAATTAAAATTATAAATCATGCTCCATGACTGCACCAAAATACTGTGCAAAGCTGTGCTCTTTAATAGAAGAATCATAGAGAGCCTAAAGGCTCCCAGCCATGAAATCTGGGGTGCGCTGCTCTTATTGGTACACTGCAGGAGCTTATTACTGTACTGCACGAGCAATAAAAATTGGCAAGTAAACTTGTCAAGGAAAAATTGCTCGTGTAAATGGGGCTTAAATGACACTGACCTGAAACCTTTTCCACGGCAATGTTCTTTCCGTGACCGATACCATAAGCACGCAACAAATTCCAGCGTGCTACGCGTCACGCAATCTCTTTGCAACACATTGTGGGAAACTTCCGAACTGTCATTTAGCGACTGTTGTTTTAACAAATTTGGAGTAAATAACGCTATGATATGATCTCAGCAATATAATGGATTGGAGTGCAGGGTTGTCTTTATTATAAACGCAATTCAAGGTTCGGGTCAGTTTAATTTTCTGATGAAAAAGCGGGTAAGTGTTGATCGCTGTTATTTGTAAGGTCGCACAACATGATGTTCGTGTCTCTACTCCGTATCCCAACAAACTGCTTAAAAGATATCATTTTAAGTTAGCGAAGGATAGATAAAGTTCTTCTGAAGTCTTTACGATTCTGAAAAAGGCTCTATCTCAGGAACTATTTTTATCGATAAACATTTTGTGCGTAGTGTCGGCGCTCAGGTTCGTGTCACAAATTCTCCTGGTGTCAAACTACCCTTCACATTTTGGTCTCTCGACGGGGCACTTTTAAAGTGCCGCCAGAAATATTTCACCACAGTAAACAGCAGAAGTTGTGCTTCAAGACTGTCTTAATTTTGTTTTCAAACTCAACGTACCAATTGGGTTTCCACGGCGTTGAAATTGGTTCAAATTTGCTAATTTTTAAAATGGAAGAAATCATGTTTTTTCTAACGGCCGAAATATTCTTATTTCAACTGCTAATCCAAAGTAAATAACAGTAGTGTGAAGAACAAGAGCGTGTTTATGTTGTGGCCACATTTTATTTATGTATGGTATCGCGTTTTTCTGTACGAGCGAGATGAAAATGTGTAATTTTTCGCCAGTTTCACAACTGAAAGGCCGCCGATTTGCCGTTTTTCAAACTTTGCCCGTTTTCGAAAAAAATAAAACGCCGTTACAATTTTTAATGTTATTTTTGAAAAGACTTCACTATAGAGATTATTTGGGCAAAATATGAAGAAATCCGAAATTTTGTGAGTGACGCCCGATTTTCGAAAATTTCAGACATTGGCTCTTAACCAGGCCGCCTGTGAGGAGCATGATTCCTGATTTACCCAGTGTATTTTTTCGTAAGCCGCTCATCCGAGTTTCTCAGTCAAACGAATGTGGAATGTGGCCTTTAGTCTGTGGGCTGCGGATGGTGGATTTTGAATTGTTACCTCAGTATAGTACAAAGCAAGTACAAAGCCGCCCCACGACGTCCCCATTAAAAACACCACCTGTAATTGCGGTCATTATTCATCATCATCATCATCATCATCATCATCATCATCATCATCATTGCTCTTCGTGCCAGTAGGCATCCATGTCACCCTCACCCTGACTACTGATTTCGCAGTGTTCCAGTCGTTCCATCCTGCCTGCCGTCTTTCCCCACCCTCACCCCCCTTCCCCCAGCAAAATATTAATAATAATAATAGTTTTATACCATCATTGTCTGTATCGGAAAGCCCCGTTAATCCAAGCTTCATGTTGCTATGGTTATATTTAACCCAAATCTTATATGATGGAAAGGAATATAGTGATCTCCAATGTTTCTTGCTTTCTGATAATTCAAGTGCGAAACGCATGAGTCAGACTTTTAAATATATGAAGGACGATTAAATCATGCATTCCGAGACAGCAAATTTAATTGATATTACGTTACATAGGTCCACAAATTTAGTCACGGTAAAATTCCTGAGCAGAGAAGGCGAGCAAAATGTATAATATTATTGTTTATTGTCACAGACTTGAATCCTTGCCTTAATGTGAAATGTCCACGGTTTGGGGTCTGCAAGACCTACAGTGCGCATGACGCTCGCTGTGAGTGTAATGATCAGTGCTCCTCGTACCAGGATCCAGTATGCACTGCGAACGGAACAACATACGACAACAAATGCTGGCACGAGTTAAGCTACTGCAGAGGCCTCGAGAATAACCTTGTCTACCACCCAGGGAGCTGCGAAGGTAAGTGAGATAACCAGTCAAAACAAATTGCATTTCATGTAACTCATGTACACTGTTAGAACTATCTCCTTTCTGATAAAGTATTCTGTGGCTTTGCAGACATCCCGCTATTACAGACGAATACCTTGCAGACAAGATTTAAGGCTCGATAAGACAATTACCATAAATCCTTCCATTTCAGCCTCTTGCTATTATGTGCACAAACACTGGCAAAGGTAGCGCGCTCAAATTTTCCATCTTATCATATTTCTTCATTTATCACCCTCTTCTTGCGCCTGCCACGCAGACTACGCCGAAGGTGTCTGTTACAGCGTAAGCTGACTCTATGACTCGTTATAACTTTGACAAAAATGATTTTGTATGTGTGTGCTTTTATTATTTAACAGGTTTCCCAATTGTGCGGGGCCGAGTAGAACTTCTCAAAGTTCCAAAATGGTCCGATTCTAGCTGTCAGACAGTCGCTTTCCCGCCATACCGCTTCTATCCGGATAAAGAGGTTCATGTCCAAATAACTGTCAATCATATGAAATTGAATGACTCTGTGACAGTGCACGACGCTGTTACGTCATGGACAGAAAACATCAACACCAAAAACTTCACAGTTTGTGCCATGCAATCTGGAAGGAAAGGAGAAAACTTTAACCCATTTGCTACCCTTGATTGGGCCGCTTATCAAGGATCACCGCAAGAAGGATTAACGGGAACTATTAAAATGCAGAAATGGTGGTCAGGGACAAACTGCGAAGATGTGACGTTTCCCAAGGTACAAAACGGGCATTTATATACCAAAATGCCTAAATTGTTCTGTTTACTGACTAACAAATGTTCCAGAAATCGGCATTATGTTCTAGCCGGAAAGGGATGTAGTCAAGTACCTTTTGGATCTTCCCTGAGGACATTTCATTTCTTTAATAGTCCACAAGCTTTAGCCCTTAACTGGAAGCCTTCCAATGACCTTCGGACAAACTTCATAAAAATGAAATTATTCCGTTAATAACTGAAAAACTGGACAAAAAAGGTAATAATGCGGTCGGTCAATGAGTTACCTGTTGCTGCAATAAAGTTGATTCCGTCTCACACGTTTTCAGGTCATGAATTTTACTCATTTTTTCTACAGGACAAGTTTGACGAAGCCCCAGTAGTCCTTGTGACTTCGGAACATATAAGGACTAAAAGAGAATATGATGCTGCCTTAATATGGACAGAGGATGTAACCAAGGACGCGTTTAAAGTATGTCTTAGAGAAATGCAAAACTTCGACGGAAGACACGAGGATATTAATGTGGTATGTACCAAATATACTAAAAAACTCGAAAGCTATTGCTATCAAAATTATGATCCATGTGTATTGAGAAAATGACATAATTTTACCTCCAACAGAAGCCTTAAAAAATAGTAATGGAATAATGACAGCATGTACCGTGACAAAACTATCATTTACAGTGTTTATCTGAGAAATACTTGAAGTGGAAAAAAAAAACGAAAAGAAAGGTTCAAAACGGAAATAAAAGGAAAACAACAACATGCTGTAATACTAGAATTTTGAACAGTACAGGGGTAGTACAGTTGAGGGTTCCAAACTGTTCTCCTTAGAAAGGATAATTTTGCTCGTCTAGTGTCCCGTTCGCAGAAAAGCTACAAAAAATGTTTGTTTATTCTTGCTGACAGAACTGGTTCGCCTTCTCCAAATTACACAAGCCACTCTTTACCGAGCACGGCACTATAAAGTTTCCAAATACAAACCCGCCATTGGATGAAATGAACAACGCTTACTGCGAGGTGAGAAGAAAATTCTTTAAAATTACACTTGCAAACTATTGTGTCCCTGGCAAAAGTATGCGGGGAGTGGAGCCCTGTGACTAGCATGCTGATCACGGAGTTCTGTAGCATAGCATGCTGATCACGGAGTCGTGTGACATACCTATACGGAGCATGAACTCCTGTGGCATAGTATGCCGAGCATGGACTCATGTGACAAAGCATGTTGAGCAGGGTGTCCTGTGACATAGTATGCTGAGTATGACGTGTATGGACTCATGTGACATAATACGCTGAGCATGGACTACTGTGGCATAGTATGCTGAGCATGGACTCATGTGACATAGTGTGTTGAGCAGGGTGTCCTGTGACATTGTATGCTGAGCATAGGCTCATGTGACATAGCATGCTGAGCATGGACTCATGTGACATTGTATGTTAAGCAGGGAGTCCTGTGGCATAGTATGCTGAGTACGGACTCATGTGTCATAGTATGTTGCGTATGGACTCATGTGACATAGTATGTTGAGCACCGAGTCCTGACATAGTATGTTGAGCAAGGAGTCCCGTGACATAGTATGTTGAGCAAGGAGTCCTGTGACACAGTATGTTGAGCAAGGAGTCCTGTCACATAGTATGTTGGGCAAGGAGTCCTGTGACACAGTATGTTGAACAAGGAGTCCTGTGACATAGTATGTTGAGCAAGGAGTCCTGTGACATAGTATGTTGAGTAAGGAGTCCTGTGACACAGTATGTTGAGCAGCGAGTCCTGACATAGTATGTTGAGCAAGGAGTCCTGTGACACAGTATGTTGAGCATGGGCGTTTGTAACATGTTATGCAAGAATTAACACCTGTGACATGGAAGAGAGATACAATGTCGTGTGGCAAAGTATTCAGTTGTGGAGTCCTGTCATATAGTCTGCACCAAAACAATTACTACGCAGGGGGTGATGTAGTTTAATATGGTAGTACAGAATGAAAGCTTGATATTGGACATACTATACGTGTAGTACAATAAAAATATAAAATGTAAAGCACAGAGTGGGCAAGAAAAACGTTTTCTAGAATAATGATTAACATAAAACATTTTGAGAAAGATGTTATGTTTATCATGTCACAAGCGTGGACAAAGAAAAAATTCTGAGTCCTTGACAAGATATTTTTCTTTCACCCACACTCGTGACATGATGAATATTACATCTTTCTCACATTCATTACCGAACTTAACATTTACCATCTTCCTTTATTTATGACATTTTGCCAAGTTTCATCTCTTTCAATTTGAAAACGGCAACCAATTACAGCATCAGAGTTAATGTTAATCAAGAAACAGCATAATAAGCAGTCCAACGATTTGTTGTATTTTGCAGTTCGTTTTATTCAAGAGAAGCTATAACACGACCCCCACAGTACTCGTATCCGCCAATCATAGCACGGCGGTATCTGGGAACTCGGCACCGATTCACAACGGAATAACCACGTGGATCGAGGTACATTTTGTTTTAGGACTGCGCCATTAAGGTTTTACGTGTTGTGTATCTCTCGTCAGATCATTAACAAACTGCTGAGAAAGAGAATAACAGACAAAATCGTTTATATTAATTTTGTATTCATTTCAATTCCGTTTACCAGTACAAAAGTGATGTTAATGAGTATAGCTATCATTTGCATATTTTTAACGAGTTTTAAAACTTCAAACCATAAAGGTCCACTGGTTCAGGACCTTATCGTAATTCTTTCCTTGATCAGTTCTTATAAATGTAATAAATGTAACAACTCCTTTATAAATGTATTGTTATCTTTGATATTTAAATCCTTTGACATTAAAAACAATTGAAAGAGGCATAGTTGTTTTCATTGATTTAATATTAATTTTGACAATAGATAGCAGTTTGCATTGTGTGCAAGCTGTTGCATTTTGCTTTGATAGTAATGAAGAAATGTTTTATTGTTATATTTATATGTTTTCATTGGTAAAAGCGCTAAAAACGACATTCAGACCTTCCATATTAATTACCATGTTTAAAAGTTGCTTTCCATATTGCTCACCTATCATGTTTATTCAGTAGCCGGCCAGTGGACGCTTGAAAGGCATGCAATGCTAATTATCTTCTTTATTAATGTTTATTATTAACCTGAAGTGGTGCATAAGGCCCCTGTGCCACTTTCTGAGATTCTGCCCATATAAGATATATCTCTCCCATTTCATTTACCATGGTTCTAGCAATACTGAAAGTTAACTAAGTGAAATGTATGTTTGCAGAACATGAATTCCTCTGGATTCAGAGCCTGTGTCAAGGAATTATACGAGACCAGATATGATCCATTGTCAGTGAGTTATGCGGTGCTCACAGGTCAGTAATTACTGCATTCGTAGGCAAGTTCTACAGGATCCATGAAATCATTCAGTTTAAACCTGCTCGGAAACAAAAACTTGTTCCTAAGATTTTCATACTTGTTGGTCAATGTAAGGTTTAATTTTCACAAACGTTACAGGAACACAGCAAACCTTCCTGATGGTTGTGAAGTTCGTACATTGATGAAACCTGTACCTTGAATTTCTAACTGACATATATACAAATAAAAAACCTGTTGAAAACATACTCACATCATTGTCCCCATTTTGGATGTTAACTACGAGATATAGAAATTTAATATTATAATATTTGCAGATATCTGTGATGCTGGCTGGAGATATTTTCATGGGTATTGCTACTTTACAAGCGACAAGTGCACAAACTGGACCACAGCGCTTGCTAAATGCCGCCAAGAAAACTCAGTTCTTGTTGATGTCAACAATAACGAGGAAAATGTGTATATACAACACGTCCACAATGGGGAAAAATCCTGGCTTGGACTGAATGACATCTCAACAGAAGGTACCTTTACTTGGGCAGATCGCGGAGCTGGGAACTTTACGGCTTGGGCCAAAAATCAGCCGAACAATTTCGGGGAAGAAGACTGTGTGCATACACTTGGTGTTGAACACAAATACGAATGGAATGACGTGAAATGCAGCGACTGTCATCAGTATACATGTAAGAAAGGTACGTTTGCAAATTTCATGGGTGAGAAAATACAAACGATGTACAAATGAATGAATGGATGAATTAATTAAATAATTTATTAATAAGGAAGGAAGTGTGAATGCAAGATTCATGCATATGGGAAAGGAAGCATACACAATAATCATTTAGAAGTAACTAACGTTTTTGTTTTCACCTCTTAAAGAGAAACGTACTTAGATGCTGTCACCATAGCGCTTTATCTTTTGAAACGTTTTTGTTTACTCTTGAACAGATTTAAACGAGTGCAGCAGGGACAAATATTACTGCATGCATCAGTTCGCCAGTTGTACAAATTATCGCGGTTTCTTCACCTGTACCTGTGACCAAGGATTCTTGGGAGACGGCTTCGATTGTGAACTCAATTATGCAAGTATGTTCCTTATCAAACGAAAAACGTGTTTAGAGATCTTTAATTTGTTTTGGGTAATGCTTATTACAACGGGGTATTCGTTAAAGAGCGGAGTTATTAGCGTGCAAGAACAGATGGAACCATGATCTAGTGTAGTTTTTCTTCCAACAAGGGGTCAATCGTTTAAGAATCTACTTCAATCATTCTACTGTTTTATTATTCCCGTTTGCATTTTGCACGGCTTTTTTATCTTTCAGTTATTAAAAATATCGATTTATTCACACCTAGTGTTGTCATTTTTACAGTTTCAAGAAAGGTTGTCGGAAAAAAGCGCAAAAGTGCACGCGACAATCCCGAAAAATAATATGGGATATGATCAATGAATTTTAAAGTACCCCTGTGATCAAATTTTTGATTTTCATTTGTTTTTACATTTTCATGTTCAATTAGACTTTCTTACTCATCTTGCCAAATTTCAATTCATTACGAACATCAGAAGTCATTTTATTTTAATATTTATTTCCGAGAATTTACGGTCGCCATTAATCAACCTTGTTTCTTGGCTTGGTTGCGGATGGGAGAAAGTGACGTCAAAGACTGAAACATACCTAACGGGTTGAAAATATAATAACAATAAGTATTGAAAATCACGCGAAAAGCAACAGAAACTTTGGACTTGTTCTTCGTGCAATTTTCTTTGCTGATTGTTCTTATAATTTCAACCCGTGAGGTATGTTTGAGTCTTTGACGTCACTTTCTCCCATTCGCAACCAAGCCTTGGAACAAGGTTGACTAATGGCGGTCGTAAATTCTCGGAAATTAATGTTAAAATAAAATGACTTTTCTTTTTTGGGGGGGGGGGGGGATATTTTATTGATAACACATAGACCAAGATTTACATGCATGTAAGGAGAAATAAATAGAAAAGAAACTAGTAACTAATGAACTAGTAAAATAACAATATGGATAACAAAACAATAAATCTTACAATCACACTAATATAAAGGGAAAGAGGGGGGCTGGATTAGAGTGGGTAAATAGGTTGAGGCACACCGTTATCGCAATAAACAATAAACAGTCGCAAATTATACACAGAGTGTAGTCCATTTGGATACATATTTCTCGTGTTTGTTATTTTTCACAGCAATTTCTTTTTCACTACGAATTTTGTCATTAAGAATGACGCAGAAAGCCTCAAAAGTCGGAGAACTGCAATTTAACTTTGATTGATAAATATAGAATTTCGCTATTAGAAGATAGTGGTTGAAAGCGGAAGTGGAAGTCGATTCAGGTTTATATCCATACAATACGTCAGTTAAAGTGACAGTGACATCATCACCTCGTTTTTTCTTCCACCATTCAATTACAGTGAACCAGAAAGATTTAATTTCGGGGCATTCAAAAAACATATGTGATAAGGTTTCGCGGGCAGAATTACAAAATTGGCACTTTGGATCTGTCGCGATTTTCATTTTGTAAAGTCTATCCTTGGTGGTTATTATATTATGAATTATCTTATATTGGAAACATCTTAATTTGTTTTCTATAGTGATCTTAAAGGGCAATTCGAAAATTGACGTGGGGTTTAGATCAAGGTTTTTGAAATTGCATTCAACGTTCGGGGGAGTGAAAGCTTTGTTAAGTAGCACAGTACTTGTTTTCTTGGCATTGACATTCACAACGGAGAGTTCATTTCTTATACAAGCGGAGTTGGATATGGCAGAAGGATGCTCTCTAATGGACTTTTTCCAAACCTCAGGAATTGCAGCTATAAAGCCACTGTAAGTTAGAAAGTTCGTTTGGAGATCATATTTATCTTGGAATCGTTTTAAGGTTAAGAACTTATTATTGCAGTCAAGAAGATCACCTACAGTGGTTAAACCTTTCTTGTGCCACGATAAATAATAATAAATTGGTTTACCGTCTACTCTAATAAAACGGTTATTCCAGAGTATTTCATTTGCAAATTCGTCAGCATTAGATGGATCACAAGAGTGAAGATTTTGCCAAAACGAGAGCATGGTTATATAAAAATCTGGAATCCCAGTCAAATCTATGTCTTCTATTTTATAGTTACACTCAAGGAGAAAAGTACTTCCGTTTCTTCTGAAAGCTGAGGTGAAAAGTGTACACCAATTGCTATTTTCGTCATCATGTAACCTCTTCACCCAAGCAGATTTGAGAGCTTTGTCTACGATGGAAAAGTCAACCATTTTTAATCCACCGTTAGCAAGGGGACCGATCGAAGTACTTCTTTTTATTTTGTCCGGCTTATAATTCCAAACAAATTTGAAACAGACATTATTTACCTCTTTGTCAAAACGTGGTGGCATAACTAGTACTGAGGTATTATACACAAGTTTCGAAATGCCAAGAGTTTTAACAATGTTGATCCTGCCCAGAAGAGTCAGGTTTCTATTTGTCCAACGATTTAAAGTTGCTTTTAGATTAGAAAGTTTTTCTTCAAAATTTAATTTCCGACCGGCTTTGGGGTCATATGCGAAGGCAACACCAAGTGCAATTATATCCATGATATCCCGAAAGGGGTTTTCACGTTAATATTTCTTTCAAGACTGCCGAGCCACATTCCTTCTGTTTTGGAAGAGTTAATCTTGAGGCCGGAGCAAGCTTCGAAATCTTTCAGAAGAGCGAAAAGATGACAAGCGGAGGCTTCATCTCGTAACAAGGCTGTTATGTCGTCTGCGTATAAACTAAGCTTGACTTCTTTATTGCCGATCTTTAGACCACGTATCAAACTGTTTTCCCGTATACTTTGAGCAAGAAACTCAATCGCAAGGACAAAAAGGAGTCCAGACAAAGGACAACCTTGTCTGACACCTCTTTGAAGAGAGAAAAAGCTAGTAGCGTACCCGTTATTGGTGACACAGCTGCTGATATTGTAATAGAAAGTATGAATCCATTTTTGAAACATAGGGCCAAAGTTCATTATCTCAAGAGATTTAAACAAGAAGCTCCACTCAAGGGAGTCAAAAGCCTTTTCAAAATCTATAAACAAAAGTAGGCCAGGGAGGTCTTTCCTGTCGTACATGTCGATTACGTCTGATATAAGTCGAATATTCCCACCAATGTATCTGTTTTTAACCTATCCAGTATGATCTCTATTTATCAACGTTGGTAAGACTTTTTCCAGCCGTTTGGCAATACATTTTGTGGCAATCTTATAATCAGTGTTAAGCAAGGTTATCGGACGCCAATGTTTAAGGTCTAGCGGCTCTTTTTTCTTTTTTGGAATAAAGGTGTTTTTATATCATCCCAAAATCTTACATAAAACTCTGCAGTTAATCCATCCGTTCCAGGTGACTTACCTTTAGCTAGCGTTTGAACCACTGACGAACATTCTTCTGCTGTAATCAAGCCTTCGCATTGATCTTTTTGCTCTTCGTTTAGCTTTGGAATATTTGAAATCTTAGTAAAGAAGTTTACTTGGTTCTTGTTACTATTTGTTGAAAGCTTAGATGCGTATAAGGTCGAATAAAAATTCTCAATTTCTTGTAATATCTGACGGGGTTCTTCAATCGTACTTTCACTTACAGTCTTAAGTTTCTGGATGTGTTTTCTATTAAAAGAACGTTTTTCCCAAATTCATGAAATATTTGTTGCTTTTCTCACCAAGTTCATACCACCTGGCTTTGCTCCTTATAATTGAACCTTTTGTTTTGTATTCTGCAAGCTTCTGCAGTTTGGTTTTAACACGCAGTAATTCAGCAACAGCGGTTGTGTCTTTAGGGTTCTGGTCAACCCGTTTGTGCAATTGTTGAAGCTTGCAGAGGAGATCTATTTCGGTAGGTTTTTTACGTAGTGACAAGCGCTTAGAGAAACGAATACAAAAGTCTCTAATTTCCATTTTTATCATCTCCCAGTAGATTTTTTTGTTCCTCGATTCACGATGTTTTTCTTTGACATATGTTAAATAGAACTTAAGCTTTGTTACAAATTCTTCGTTTTCTAGGAGTGATTTGTTAAATTTCCAGAAACCGGGCCCACGAGGGTTATCTTGTTCGCTTTCGTGTTTAAATTCTATATAGATTGGAGAGTGATCAGATTCACAGTAAGATTTTATATCGGTTTTGTAGACACAAGGGACTAATTGTCGGGAGACAAGCCAATAGTCCAGCCTACATCTTATCCTCCTAATATGATATTCTTTGTTGCGAAAGGCCGTAGACTGTCCTGCAAATTTTCGTAAAAGTTTACCTGGGAATTTTGATCGTTAGGAGAGTAAATGCCCGGGGGGGGGGGGGGGGGGGGGAACTCCCATATAAAAATGACGGGGGTGCTCGTCGTACCTTTTAGGGGTCAAAATTTGTAGATTGGTACCGCTTAGGGTACTAAAATCTAAAATGACCACCATTAGAATTATCGCGGGTCCTTTTAGGGTACGAGCCGAAAAAATATGACAGAATATGACATGTGTTGTTTTAGAATTGGTATCTCTTAGGGGTAAAAATTATTTTAAGCCACACCCATCAAACGAGATTTGCCACTGTGATCAAATTTTTGATTTTCATTTTTTTACATTTTCGTGTACAATTAGACTTTCTTACTCATCTTGTCAAATTTCAATTCCTTACGAACGTCAGAAGTCATTTTATTTTAACATTTATTTCCGAGAATTTACGGCCGCCATTAATCAACCTTGTTCCAAGGCTTGGTTGCAAATGGGAGAAAGTGACGTCAAAGACTCAAACATACCTCACGGATTGAAATTATAATACCAATAAGTATTGAAAATCACGCGAAAAGCAACAAAAACTTTGGACTTGTTCTTCGTGCAATTTTCTATGCTTATTGTTATTATAACTTCAACCCGTGAGGTATGTTTGAGTCTTTGACGTCACTTTCTCCCATTCGCAACCAAGCCTTGGAACAAGGTTGATTAATGGCGGCCGTAAATTCTCGGAAATAAATGTTAAAATAAAATGACTTCTGATGTTCGTAATGGATTGAGATTTGGCAAGATGAGTAAGAAAGTCTAATAGTACACGAAAATGTAAAAAAGTGAAAATCAAAAATTTGATCACAGGGGCACTTTAAATTTCCGACGAGCACCCCCGTCATTTTTATATGGGAGTCCCCCCCCCCCCCCCCCCCCCCCCCCCCCCCCCCCCCCCCGGGAGTAAATGTTGGCTAAAACAAATTCTTCACCATCGATTGAAACTTTTAAGATTAGAAATCTTCCATTTTTGTCGTTGATCACTTGAACGTTTTCAGGTTTTACGGTAGGTCGAAAAAGGATCATGACACCTTTACTATGTTTGGTACCGTGTGAAAAGTAGATGTCACCGCCCCGTTCTGCACTCTAAATGCGTTCTTTTGTTGTGTCGCTATACGTTTCTTGTAAGAAAAATATATCATTTTTGCTATTGTGAAGCCACCTGAAAAGTTTCCTACGTTTAATTGACTTATTGAGGCCTCTGATATTTAACGAGATGCAACATAAGTTCATGGTGATAAATTGAAGTTTTGCGACGACGGTTTCTTTAGAAAGTTGTTGAAATTGCCAAAGCGTCCCTCATCCAGCTCATAGTATAAAGGAGCAGTATCACGAGGTTCCACGCGCGCCACTGTTCACTATTCTTGCACCGGAATTTTGGACATATCACTGTTAAAAGTGATTTTTTTCTTTCTTCCGGCTATCAAAATGGATTTTTTGATTCAACAAATACCTCCACTTCTCGACGGCCTTTTTGAATTTGCGGAATCAAACTTGAAAACTGGGCCGACGTTTTCAAGTTTTAACCTCGTGATGCTGCCCCTTTAAATGGATTTCAAACACTCATTAATAATTCATAAGCATATTAGTCTATCACACGACGTAAATCCATCACGTGCATGGACCTTTATACCTGGTAATCCATGGTCATTCTGAAAAGCCTGGTGGCGGATTTGATTTCCGTCCCAAGGGAAGTACGGGGCTGATTGTTTTTTACCTCATTAGTATTCTTTATATAAAAAAGTTACTCTCATTAGTATTCTTTATATAAAGAATACTAATAGACAATAGGTTTCTTTTCCTTATTAGTAATCTTTTTTTAAAAATACTAATGTTGGTAGTAATTATTCAGGATTCTTAGTACAACAAATGGTGACTTTAATTTTTTTTTCAATACTGTTTTACGATATGTAGCCTTTTGCCATTCTATATGGAATCTTCTCCAACAAAATAAGCAACCAACAGTTTGGCAAGTAAGCCGTTATTTGAATGACACCAGCGCCCACGTGTAAATTGGTAGGAAAGCGAGTGGTTCAGAGATGCTAGCTGCTTATTTCTACTCGTTCAATGCCAATGAATAAAAATTGTTAGACATTATCCACCGTACCTGTCAACTTTGGTATAGCATTTTTCATGGATTATTTTTTTCCTCAGAACTTTAAAATCCCAAAACTTTCGACAGTTGCCGGGAAGCCATGGTCACCTCGTCGAAGCCAGTGTGGCACATGTGCTGTATGCTAATCAGTCTACTTGTTTTTCTCGTATGCTAATATCCTCTTTGCACAAAAAGCACATTTGTTTGATCTCCGTAGGGACACGCCTTTGGCGGTTCGTGTTTGAAGCCGTTCAAAACACTCACAGCACGTGTTTTATCAAGTCTAAAAATTCTCGCGCTTCGCGCTCGAATTTTTAAACTTCATAAAACACTGCTGTTCGTGTTTTAAACATTACACAAAAAATACAGTTAATGCAATACAGATCGTAATACAATATGTACAATGAAACACAGGGGCGGATCTAGGGGGGGTGGATTGGGTGGCTAGCCACCCCCCTTTAGACCATCAGCAGGGGTTTCATTAAGGGCCGGGCAGTCGGGCACCGGGAAAATTGACCGGCTGTGAACACAATTTTGCCCGGCTGCTTTGAACATCTAAACCTTATTTTTTCACCAACAAGTTAAATAATTTACTAACTTGGCCTTTTTGATGTGTGTTCTAAACAATAAAGCATATTTCAACTTAAAAAACAACGAGGTTATTGCTTATTTACCTCCCGTTGCTCCCTGTACAGAAGAAACGTGACAAACAACTGAAATCGCCCCACAATGCATTGCCAGCTTAGTGCTCTGCATTATGTTCTGCATGATGTCACTGAGTTGCAAACAAGTTCCACGTGTGTTATGGCGACCGGAAAAAGGTCAGAACGGTTGATTTAAACAATATTTTTGTACTCAACTTGATAACTTGATGTCCATGACTACAGATATCTGTATTCAGTTGATTGAACAAACTAAAATACAATGTTTCAAGCAACAGTAAGATGCTTAAGTTCGTGCTTCAAAATGCAGGAAAATGCATCTCCTAGAGGGGATGGGCCTTAGGCCCTTCCAATCATGTGTCCACCTGCTCAAACTCATTGCCCTCCTGTTCAAAGTCTTAATGGACTTTAATGAAATCCTACCCTGGGTGCCAGAGGTTTTTATTTTTTTAGTGGAAACGGCGAGTTTGAGCGGCGAATCCGCGACAACGAGGCGCAACTTCTAACCGTTTGTACGGTTAATTTCACTCATGATATTCAGAGAACGGACCTCTGGATCCAGGGTGATGAAATCCCTGCATCGGTTTTAACAGTTTTCTTTTTAATTGCAACAATTAAAAAAAAAGCAATTATAGACTTAGGCATATACCCGTAGCCACCCCCCATAAAAAAATCCTGGATCCGCCCCTGAAACATGAAGCCGGCAAAGGGGTTGCATGTATAAGAGTTAAAAATACAGCTAGATAACGATATACAAAGAAAGAAAGTAACTTACAAAGTTAGAAACAAACACAGAAGAAAGGGAAAGATCTAATCTGATTTAGTTATTAAAAAAGATCGCAAGATTTACACTTTAATGCGACCTTACGCCTGCCGCACACTTCAGGAAAGTGCTGAGCAAAACTCCTCGCGAGGCAGTTAGCTCAGCTGTTTCCGCAAGTGTGCGCTGGATTTTTGGTGAGTTTTTCGCCTCGCGAGGTCGTGAGGCAAATATCTGACGTGTTTGATATTTTTTGCCTCACGAGACAAATTCCTCATCGTGTGCGGGCGCCGCGAGAATCTGGCTGAGCCAAATTAATCGATTAGCCAATAAAATTGCATGGCGAGCTCACGTGATTTCAAGCTCGACATTCAAGATGGCGGACAGGAGTGTGGTTAACGAAGTTATCGTAGAGGATAAACTTGTCGAGTTCTATGCAGCCTTGTATGTTGCATGTTTACTGTATTAAAATCTAATAAAATGCTAAATTTAAATTACACCTAATTATAATAACGTTGTCATAGAAAAATGAAAAATGGAAAAAAGGCCAATAGGAATTAATTAGACACACAAATAACAATAGCCGCTGCACGCTTAATCGTGCCGCGTGTCGCTGTGAATGATGATTAAGCTAATTAATTCCTATTTGGCTTTTTCCTATGACATTACTACATTACCTAAGAATATTCTAAAAAAGTGGATATTAAATCTTTGTTTCAATATCAATTACAGCAATTGCAGTTATACAAATGTAATATTACATTTTGTATACTCTGAGTGGACCACAAACAAACGGATAAGAAGAGCTACGAGAAGTTTTAACATCTCGTCGTCCGCCATCTTGCATGTCGAGCTTGAAATCACGTGAGCTTGCCATGCAATTTTATTGGCTAATCGATTAATTTGGCTCAGCCAGATTCTCGCGGCGCCCGCACACGATGAGGAATTTGTCTCGTGAGGCAAAAAATATCAAACACGTCAGATATTTGCCTCACGACCTCGCGAGGCGAAAAACTCACCAAAAATCCAGCGCACACTTGCGGAAACAGCTGAGCTAACTGCCTCGCGAGGAATTTTGCTCAGCACTTTCCTCAAGTGTGCGGCAGGCTTTAGGGACTTGGAACTTAAGAACAAACAAGAGAAACTATGGCAGGTTAATTAAAGTGCTTTGTACTGGCGAAATGGCTTTAGCATGCAACTTTTAGCGAAATTTTGTAAACAAACAAGAAGAAGCAACTTTGAATCAAAATTATGATAATCATTGCAAGGATACCATACTCTTCCCTAGCTATATTAACGATACTCAAGTCGACAAATTATGTGTGTCAGTTCAGAAACTAATAGATTTTAGGATAGGCTTACATGCTAATCTCTACTATTTTCCTGTGGCAAGAGATATTCCGGTAGATTGTTCACTGAATAACTGGTACTATTGACTGTCAATTTTTTACCTCTTATAAATACATGTACGATGTTCAATTCCTTAGCCTTCCTATATGCAGCTCGAAGCTTCCCACGTTCTTTTGCTGATTCAACTGAAAGGTCTTTGTCGATAAATACCGATGAAAAACGAGAGCTATTCATTAATTTCTTCATGTTTCCCCAAACTCAATCAGAGTCCATTCTTGAAACGAAACGGGCTAGAATTGGCCGTGGACGTGGAGGTGGAGGACGTGACGGGTTTACCTCGGTGTAAGAACCTGTGACTTTTTCCTTTGTTTTTTACCTTTGTAGTATTGCATTCCCAGTTGACTCTATTGTTTTATGCCTTTTGTTTTCTTTGTTTTACGTCACTCGTGAATTTGACAGGTTCTTACACCGAGGATGAGCCGACGTGACGCTCCATCCCTTGGCTCTATTGAAGCATCGTTGTTCGCAGCTCCGTTCGAAGTGGCTGTAGTAATTGGTTTCCCAGTTCGATGTATTGCATGGAACATTATGTCATCTGGAGTGGCGCCGAGTACACCTAGCACGTCCATCACTTTACGCGAACATTCTTCATTGCTCTCTCCAGGATTCTCAGGAATATTGTAAAAGCGAAGATTCTCTCGTCTAGAGTAATCTTCCTGTTGGATTACACGATTTTTAAGCGAACTAATCTCCTCGTTTAAATTGTTGTTCTCTCTTAAGGTGCTGTCACACTGCTCTTGTAAAGCCTTGTTCTTCTGTTTAAGAGATTGCACTTCTGTCCATGCTGCATTCAGCGACTTCGTTGTTTCGCTTAATTCCAATTTAATAGCATGAATTTCGCTTTTAAGTTCGCTTTTCAGAGCTCCAATATCATTGTCGATTTTAGAGAATCCATTTTCGATTCTTGTTTGGATGCTAGTTAACTTTTCTAGGATTTTTGTGTCTGAATCATCATCTTCTGCGGTTGAGCTTGATCCACGTGCTCGTTTCTTTTCCTGACTTTTAAGCATTTTCGGGTTTAAGGGAAAAAACTTACTCTATCCCGAGTCCTTTCTTGCAAGTCAAGAAAAGGATTAAAGGTTGACGCCAGAGGGTTTTAGTTTTCAAAATACTAAAAACCTGCCATAGTTGGCAGGAAGATCAGAACGGAGTTCCTACCGCCATGACACCTCGGCCCAGTCAAAAAAATAAAATGACTTCTGATGTTCGTAATGGATTGAAGTTTGGCAAGATGAGTAAGAAAGTCTAATAGTACACAAAAATGTAAAAAAATCAAAATCAAAAATTTGATCATAGGGGCACTTCAATAAATCAAATAAATACGTCAAACCCGCGATGCCTCGTCCGTACAGGTACGATCTCAGATGGCGGGCCATTGGGATAAATGAGTTTTTAGGATATAGCGTGGATGACTACCCACAATACCTTTCTGGATTGTCGCGTGCACTTTTACGCTTTTTTCCGACAACCTTTCTCGGAACAGCTGTACACAAAAGTTGGTCAAGGCTCACTGACCAATACCCCCAAAAACATACCAAAGTGTTTAAAAAGGCGGGAAAACACGCGCGGCCAATAGGTTTTTCCGACAAAAAAATCATCGTTTATGCAATGTTTATATTTTTCATAGATTGATTCATTTTACCGTGTGTCAAACAAACCCTGGAATGAAGCAAACTCAAGTCATTGTAGGGCATTTACAAGTTATTATCATTTATATATATAACCGAATTATTAATTCAAACCTGGGTACTATACATTTTTTCCCTACATTTGTTTCATTTGTCTTTAGGGGGATTAACAGATTCTGCAATTGTGGGAAATAATGTAACGTACTTATCATCTTTAAGTACTTTCCTCAAACCAGTTGTTCAGAGCAAATCTTCACAATGGAAGCGTTGCTGGCGTGCCTCCGTGGACGGCTGGGCTTCCACTACATTTCACGGTCAATGTGACAGCAAAGGACCAACTGTGACAATCATAAGAGTCGCGGGGAAATATATATTTGGAGGATACACCAGTGTCTCATGGGGTAAGTAATTTTATTAAGAATTTATAATGGTTAACTAAATATTCACCAGTCGGGTCTCTAATAAGTATTTAAACTAGTTTTTACCTGGATTAATTAATTAATTAACTTTAATGGTCATGACCAGGTGCGGATCCAGGGAGGGTGGATTGGGTTGCTAGCCACCCCCCTTTAGACCATAGGCAGGGGTTTCATTAAGGGCCGGGCAGTCGGGCACCGGGCAAATTGACCGGCTGTGAACACAATTTTGCCCGGCTGCTTTGAACATCTAAACCTTATTTTTGTCACCAACAAGTTAAATAATTAACTAACTTGGCCTTTTTGATGTGTGTTCTAAAAAATAAAGTATATTTCAGCTAAAAAAAACGAGGTTATTGCTTATTTACCTCCCGTTGCTCCCTGTACAGAAGAAACGTGACAAACAACTGAAATCGCCCCACAATGCATTGCCAGCTTAGTGCTCTGCGTTTTGTTCTGCATGATGTCACTGAGTTGCAAACAAGTTCCACGTGTGTTATGGCGACCGGAAAAAGGTCAGAACGGTCGATTAAACAATATTTTTGTACTAAACTTGATAACTTGATGTCCATGAATACAGATATCTGTATTCAGTTGATTGAACAAACTAAACAAACTAAAATACAATGTTTCAAGCAACAGTAAGATGCTTAAGTTCGTGCTTCAAAATGCAGGAAAATGCATCTCCGGGAGACTCAAATTTAAAAATTTTCCCCCGGACCCCCCTAGAGGGGATGGGCCTTCGGCCCTTCCAATCATGTGTCCACCTCCTCAAACTCATTGCCCTCCTGTTAAAAATCTTAAGGGACTTTAATGAAATCCCTGCATCGGTTTTAACAGTTTTCTTTTTAATTGCAACAATTAAAAAAAAAAACAATTAAAGACTTAGGCATATACAGTGTACCCGTAGCCACGCCCCATAAAAAAATCCTGGATCCGCCCCTGATGACGTTAACTGAAAGATAAGACAGAGATATCTTAACCGAGTTGACCAGATCGGGACTGGGTTAATCCTAATAACTAGTTAAGAGAACCCTTGACTCTCAGTCCAAGATAATGTAATGTGGCGGCCATCCATATGCACTCTTAACACTAAACATACTTTCTAGTTATCCGTTATATTTTGCGTTTTTGAAGACCGATGAAATAATTGTCTCGTATAAAATAAAAGCTATTTGGTATACTTTTCATGTCGTGGGGTTTGTTTTAAGCATTTACAATGTAGAATGAAATTTTGTCCCAGGCCATACACTTTGTTCCATTGATGACGCTTTCAACCTTTTCGATATGTCATCTTTTTTTCTAGCATCTCATTGAAAAGGGCTTAAAAACGAAAAGAGAGCGCATCCCCTGCCCTCTGCTCCAAAAAAGTAGGAATAGTTCTAAAGGTTTTACAAAAACAAACATAATTTTGTCTTGAAATATAATTATTTTCACAGCCTTATTGGGCACCCTACAAACAAATAAATCAACCAAAAAAGGAACAAATAAATAAATATACACGTGAGTAGGTAGTCCAAACGGGAAGGGTACACGAGGATCCATGCGATGTGTCCTTTCGTTCAAAATTAAAATAAGTAAAACCGGTCAAAAAGTCAGAATATGTGAGAACGACTCCCTATAACAAGAGCAATCACTGGATAACGACCATTGGACCACTGGATTGTACCCAGTGTAAAGAAAACTTAGTATATACATGCTATTATTTTTTAGAATGTTTCAATTCGAGTCATTTTGAGTCATTTTCGAGTCAAAACCTCAGGAAAACGGAAAATTGTTCGAGTTATCCGAGTTCGAGTTATCCGAGTAAAAATGACTCAAAATAGGCACAAATCCAAGAGAAATCGAACTTAAGCGGGGAGTTCGAGTTAGCGGTGTTCTACTGTAAAACCATTCATCTCCAATTCATATATTTTCATTTTCACTTTATTTTAAAACGTCTGTGATTGGCTAATAGATATCGCCTCGAACGCCTTCATTTGATTAAGGTATTGGCAACGAATGTAATCAGTGCTTGCACTTGTTGTCAGGCTCGCCACCCGATTTCACTACAAGCTACAGCGATTCTAATATGTATTCTAACATGGATCTTCCTCCATTTGAGTTTTGCTACCTGATAGAGTAAGTTAAGGTGAAGTCGACTCCACCACTCCACCCAGATGCTTTCTAGTTGGAAAACTATATCTGCATAAAAATCAAGTTCTGCATATTTCAAAGTGTGACGTGAGATCTTAAAAGACGAAAATTTCATTTCAATGCGTTTCAACACTTATCAATTTAGCTGGGGTATATTCCCAAAGTAAATAAGTTAGAAAAAGTTATACCCAAATTATTCTCATTTTATTCCTATGTTATTAGTAAAAGTTATTCCCAAAGTAAATAAGGTAGTAAGTATCTAAGTTTACGTTGCACACAGCGTGTACGTAGCTGCTTAATTCGTATTGTAGGTATCAAGGCAATGTTACATGTTATTCATTGCTTTTTTGACCAACAGATTCAAGTTGTCACCATCGGCACGATTCTCAAGCGTTTTTGTTTTCACTGGTTAACAAGCCAAGATGGGGAGCTGTTAAATTTCCTCAGATAGGAAGTAATTCCATATACGGTTGTTCATCGTATGGACCAACATTCGGATCAATTTGCATTTACGTTTCTACCGACGCCTCATCCAATAGAAAATCTTACACCGACCTTGGCGAAACTTACAGTACACCAAGCGGGCACAGTCGAGGAAGCGAATTCACTCGAACATTCCTGAATGGAGCATCCATAAACGACAATAATTTTACACCTGACGAGATAGAAACATATTACGAAACAACCTAAAAGTTGTGTGTTGGGCACCGAGTTTTCTTTGTAAGAAAACTGTTTTGTTTATTAACAGCCTCTTAATGTAAATGTTGTAGTTGCTAAATATGTAACAATTGAAATTGTTTTAAAATAGAAAATGTCCGTAATAATTTCAACTACCAGATAAAAGACAGTAAGCTAAGACAAACAACTTACGTTATCTATACTTAAATAATGCTAATAAAAAAGATTTAAAGGGAACCTCCATTGTCAGAACAAATTGACGTTAAATTGTTGGAAATAAAGTCGAAATTTTAAATTTTTAAAAGAACAGGTGCAAATATAATTTTAGTGTACAAGAAAATGGATACAAATATCGCCTATTTTCGCTTTCAAATTTTCCGCGCGCCACCATTTTGAATATTTATGACGTGTTACGGTTGCTGCTATTGTTAAAAATCGAAGTTCTTTTGTCTGCAACAATAAGACAACCGTAACACCTCATAAATATTCAAAATGGCGGCGCGCGGGAAATTTGAAAGCGAAAATAGCCGATATTCGTGTCCATTTTTTTGTACACTAAAATTATATTTGCACCTGTTTTTTAAAAAATTTTAATTTAAACTTTATTTCCAACAATTTAACGTCAATTTGTTATGACAATGGAGGTTCCCTTTAAAAGAAGCTGAAATTAGGTCATACGCCAGATTTGTTTGACAAATTAACATTTTTTGTTAATTCAGTGTAATTGATTACGAAAAGGTCCCTCTACGCCTAAATACATCTAAACGTAGAGGATATACTTGAGACATTGCGACATTATAATCATAATTACCGGACATTAAGATACGGGCTGTGCGGTTTTGAAGCTTTTCAGAGAATTTTCTGAAGCTTTTCAGAGAAAAGAATTTTCAGAGAATTTTTACAGTTTTCCCAAACAATATTACAATAATCGAAGTGTAGTTGAACTAAACTACTATTATATTCTTTAATATTAGATCGAAAGGTACAAGATGTCGAATTCTTTTAATTGCATCTAAGGCCGTGGCAGTCTTTTTGCAAATACTTTGTATGTGAAATTCCCAGTTTAAATTTTGGTCGATGACCACTCCGGGAGATTTGGTTCTATGCAGTGTCTATAGGTTGATCGTTTAGAAAGAAGAAAGGCGTGTTTAAAAGTTCATACCTCTACCTTGACGCAATTAACATGAATTCAGTTTTTGAAGATTCAAGGTAAGCTTATTAGCTGACAGCCATATATACACTCTGTTTAAGTCACTGCGGAGCCCCATACTCATAGAACATATGCCCGTTATTTTTCATGGTCATGGCTAGCGGAATGTTTCGCCGGCGCGTCGGTCCGTGTGTGCGTCCGTCCATCCGTCTGCGTCATCATCCATGATGACGTATCTGAAGAGAGAGAGGCCCTGGGAACGAGGTTGGCGCAGGGCTAGCTCGCGGGCGCGTATGACGTCACACAAATCCGGGATCTTAGCAATTTTGAAACCAAAGCTAGGCTTTGTTTTTCGCGCGGCTACACGGCCGAATGTCACGTCAGCTCGGTAAGCACTTTGTTTAGCGGAAAAAACCAGTTCAAATTACAGTCGTTATATCCCTGCATTTTTTCGCGGTTTGCTACTCAAGACAGGGATACTAATTAAGGGATACACAGAAGCCGCTATAGTGAAAAAAGAAATGCTTTCAAGGAAAAAATCTTGCTTCGAGGAACTTCATACGTTTTAATCAATGCGGGAGCAATGCGGGGAGATGTTTGTCACTTCGGATTTCTCTGGCTTTAGTGTGCTTGATTGACTGAAGGCTTTACTAGCATCCGCTTGTGGGGCCCTACCTTTCTTAATAGGTACACAAGTGTGAAATCCATAGTGATAAACCGTTACTGTCAATTCACCAGCTGGATACTCCCATATTTTTTTTGGCATGACAAGGAACAAATTCTGCCTCTGCTCCACATGAGTGGCACCGACCATTTTTATCAAACTGAACCCTGTTTACTTCTTTGTACTGTCTATAGTATCCACACATCTCATTAGGGCACCGGTATGACCCTTTACACGATTTCAAGAATCGCTTACCAGTGAAACCACTTCGTCTTGATGACACATATCCACCCCATTTTCTACCATCCACACTTGAAGCAAATTTGTCAGCTGGGTCATAACTAGGCTGTTACATCTTAAGACCATTGATGTCAAATGGGAGATGCTGTACTTCCTCAAGAGGCACATCAGCCCAAACGTCGGGTGTCAACTTTGATGTTGCTTTTCCATCATTGCTGCTGAAGGACAAAACTGCCAGAATTAGCCAGCAAGTAGTCAATAATGACACAGATGTCTAAGGGTCAGGGGGTGTAACTATATGGTAATGTGATATGGTATCATGGCACCATTTATGATGTAGTTAAACTAGAATTCATATCGCAAGAGAAAATATTGTCAGATAACCAAACTAGCTAGAACAAACTTCTCAAGGGCGCGAAACTACATGATCATGTGATATGATGTCATTGATGGTGTCATCAAAACTAAGAAAGACGGAAATGTTGCCTGGGGGTCAAGGGACTTTGAGCAACAAGGTAACATGGTACGACATCAATGATGATGTCAACAAACTAGAAAAAGAAAAATGTGACTAATTTATTGATCACATTGTAAGCCTAACTCATGCATCCCCGAGTGTGCCTACATGTATATTTTCCTTAAGCAAAATATTCACTTCCATCCGATAATGCCATAGGAACTCTTTCCTTAAAAAAAAACAACCTATTTGATTGTTCAGAATCCTCATCTCTTTGAAACAGTTTCCTTGCAGCTACAACAGTAGTTTTCTTCTTCCTCTTTCCAGTTTCCTTAAGTGGAGAATTCTCAGCACTTGTTACAACCTAGCAAAAGCAGTGGAGTAAATATTATAGCTGGCATGAATTTTAGAAAAGCAATTTATTCAGGACAGTGTCACCTATTGCTAAAGCAAACACCTTTTGTACAGCCTGCTTGCATGTCTTTTGTAGTGCTTCCTTTGAACCTTATTCTTAAAATTCATCATCATGTATGTGAATGAAAATTATGTGGAATTCTAGAGCACAAGAATTTTTTGTTTCAAGGCGTTTTGCTGGAATTTATATGTCAATATCTCTCTAAAATGAAAAAGTGCAAAGTTTGTTGTTTGAGGTAGGCCTTTGGCCGTACAGCACCCTCCTAAATCTGAAGCAAAAAAACAAAGGGGTGCCCGCCATTTGATTTTAAGAGAAATACATTATAATTCCCAAGGTACATAAACCTCGGAAATGTATATGCTCATTTTAGGTGACCCTGCGAAAACGCTGGTTTTCCTCAGACCTGACTGAAACTGTATCAATTTGATGCCACATGCACACTTAATGAAGTTATTTTGAAATGGAAAGTGCATACTTTTATGTGAGGAAGTTGTTGTGCCTTGCAATTCAGGCATTCAGCGGAATGACCTTAACAGCTCAAACAAGCAATGCATGTTCAAGTTTCAATAAAAATAACAGTTAAAACAAAGGTGGCTTCATTAAGCTTTTATGGTGTATCAAATGGACTTACCATTACTTCTTCATCTACAGGTTTCCTGAAAACAAAATATCAGAAGTTACAGTGCGGCGCCCAAAAGTGTGACCACTTTTAATTAATTCGCATTCTTTCGTGTCGATTATCCAATCATGTGAGGGCACTTTTAATTAATTCGCATTCTTTCGTACCGATTATCCAATCAGAAGGTGAAGATAGTTTATACAGCCAACCGCAAGAACAAAATCAAGGCAACATGTTACGAAAGCAAAATTGCTCTTCCATGAATACCATTTTTGGACGCTTTTCCAGCTGAACTTTGGCGTTTTTGGCCTCGAAAATAACATCGAAGTGCAAAATGTCCAAGGTCAAATTTTGGCAAATCGACATCGGCTTACCTGCTGTAGTAAACGGTAAATGTTCGGCCGGGCATCAATTTAATAGCAAGAACGCATTTTCCACGGCCAGAAGAACATAATTGCAAATATTTATTTCTCCTACAAGTATCATTGTTGTAATAATTCAAAGCTATCCTGAGGTAATTGTGTATTTATGTTCTATTGATGTTGCGTATGTTTGGCTATTTTTCTGTATAATAAAGCGAAACCGCCGCGTGATCTCGGCGTAGTTTCAACCACTGAATTAGAGCTGATTCATAACACTCGGTGTTTCGCTATTCGAAAACAATGTTCTTCAAATCCTGCCTCAAATAAAAAGAAACTTTTCTCATCTTTCATTGAGGACCATGCTGTTGCAGCAAGCTAGGAAGTTTTTGCAAAATGCGCATTTGCGACCAGATCTCACTCTTTAATAAAAAGCTATCCACAAACACAACTCAACGCCTGATGCTTCGCCAGGTTTCACAGACGTGGACATGGATCATATATCTTTTCATGTTAGGAAGTTACAAATGCTATCTGTCATGACTAAAAACAAAATTTATAAGCCCTCTAAAAACTGAGAACTTGATGATTTCAATAGCTATTGCCAAATTAGTAGAGTCAGCAGAGTCAGATTCTCGGGAAATGCCCTGAACTTGTTATTTCGCTCGTGCTGAGTTGGAATAGGTTTGTACGTAACAATTATCCATCACTGAGACTCACCGAATATCGACTAGCCCGGGTACACTGAGTTAAGGTTTCTATTTCGTTTAGGGATTTTGTTCAGGGAAGAACACACTTGATATTTTGAGCGACAATTTGAAGTCGCTGCGGTGAACCGCATCTGTCAGCACGGTCAATTTTGTCACTTCTATAAACGGCCGTAAAAATATAAACAAAAGCCCCATAATATAAATTTCATGTGGAAATAAGCAAAGACATCGTTATATCGGCTGTAGGACTTACTTTATTCAGCTTTATCGTCGACCATCTGATCTGAGCAGTGGCATGAAATTCTTCATAACAAAATCGCGGTGAGCGTATATCGAAGCGCACGATTTTCCCGCAACAATCCCCATTTTAGAGTTACAAATTTAGTCTAGCGTAGAATTTCAAAGTTACAAACGGAAAACTTGACTTGAAAGATCGTTAAAGGTAAAGGCCCTGAAGCATTCTTGAAACAGATGTTTTTTACGTTCCCACATCATCGCTTGTTCATTTGAGTTGTTTTGGTTCAGTCCTCTTCGGCTTCTGAATTCTTATTGGCTATTGCACGAAAGAATGCGCACAAATTAAAAGTGCTCTCATTTGATTGGATAATTGCACGAAAGAATGCGAATTAATTAAAAGTGGTCACACTTTTGGGCGCCGCACTGTAATAGGTGTGCTGAGTGAAATGACAAGATAATCTTCTCTTGATGTAGTGACTGAATGCAAACAACTACTTCTCATGTTGCACTATTTAGACATGTTTACAGAGCTTCACCTTCAATCTCATGACTTATGATGTTATAACTGTAATATAAACAGACATCTTCAACAGTGGACTTCATTCAAAGTGTCATGCTTGTATCATGACAATAACAGATGGCTAAGTCATTTGACTGACGATGCAACCACTTTGATTGACAAGAGCATGATGTGCTTGTGCTTCAAAAGGAATCAAACGTATGATTTGAGCTGAGGACACATAAAAGTTTTATGGAAAAAATTGAAATAGATCTTACCATTCTAATATGTTCTCCAAAAAAGGCAGATCACTTGAACTATCATCACTGCAAAAGATGAAGTGAAACTAACTCACTCAATATCCTTAACATAAGAAAGCCAAAAAATTTGGTCGGTCTGCAGCCAAAAAATCAGCCAGGTCTTAAGCCAGTAATTTCTGCTTGGCCTGCAGCCACCATGTTTTTATAAGAAGTTCATGGTAATTTTTTCATTGGTCATATTTGGAGAATGGCTTTTCATTTACCTGTTTTAACGGATACATTTCTATAAATTGTATGTACACAAATAAGTTTCTTAAAGCATACGCACCTATCATCAATCACAACTCAATGTTCTGCGACACGATGCTGAAATAGATAATAAAACACTTTTGCAATACTGTTTGTAACAAGCATGGATGAAGGCAAACTGTGACTAAGCATTTAAATGACGACAGCCATCTTATGCACCAGTTAATATACCCCCTCCAATATTTCAAATATTTCCCCAAATTCCTAAAGATCTTTCCACTTTAAACGTGTGTGCTGATCAAATATATAAACAAATCGTCAGTCCAAGTAAATTGTTATTCATTTGAACAAAGAAAGTGGCGTAGCGATTCGCTCTTTGGATGAAGCGATAATCTTACCTCGATAATCTGCACTTCTTCCTTCTCTGTAAATAAATAACAATGCAAGCCAATAAATTAATCCATCTAGAACGCAGATGCGGTCATTTAGAAAGCCGGGACACAGCAGAATAGGATGCAAATAGATTCAACGTGACTTACCATCCCATGCCGACGCCATTTTTGCCATCTCCAACAGACATACGGTTGGGGGACTGTGCACAAATATCCAATGATCCCAGGGTCTTCTGGGTAATACGTTGCGTAAGATTACAAGATGGCGCGGCGCGATCAGGCAAGGTGAGCCTGTTGTCAACTGTTTATAAGACAATATATATCTAGATATATATATTCATATATTCATAAATTTTTTCCTACAATATATATTCATATATATATATTTTTTAACTTTTGGCTTGACTCGAGGTTGACTCGTGACTCGAGGCTGACTCGGGCTCGCGGTTGACTCTAGACTTTCTCAAAGTCCGTTTTTGGTATTTTCGTTTGCGCGACTTCGTCGCGCTCTCGGGGGCTTCGCAGTCGACTTGTGTGCAAGTCTAGGTTGGCTCGTGTAACGCTACAACTCCCGCCGTTTCTAGTAGCTCTTAGTGCTATCTTTATCTTGCCATTTGACCTTCAAAATTCTAGGCAGAGATTTTGGAATACGTCGATCAGTTTATTCTCATCACCTTTATTCATCTTCCAAGTTTTGCATTTATATATAGACTGCTAGCTGTCCCTTTTCAGTCAGTCGAGCGGGCGAGCGGATCACAAAAACAAGCTCGGCGAGACTGGAGCGAGGGAACGAGCGGAGGGGAAACTGGGGGAGAGGCGGTAGGAAAAGGGACTGCAGTCTTTTCTGTAACTTTCGCGTTCGAATTCCCCGCCGCTCCAGAGACGGAAAACTCCGATTGGTTCATAGACAATAGAAAGCTGTCAGGGAAGTTTGACGAGTATTAACAATCTTGACATATCTAGTGTGAATCGATATCTCCAGTTTCACATTAGAGTTGAGACGATGACATGTAATAGTGGGAATGAAAATGTTTTAGACGATTTGTCTGGTTGCCTCAGTTGGCTGTTTAGTTTTAAAAGAAGAACAGACATTAGCGGTGGAAGCGCTTCTATCGGGGAAAGATGTCATGGCTGTGCTATCAACTGGCTTCGGAAAATCAATAATTTATCAAAGCTCTGTCCTTGTATGATAGTGGCATAAACAAAACAGTTGTTAGACTTTCAAAATTGACAACAGAGGAATTATAAACATCGCAGCTCCACGCGGCAGAAAACGGGAAGCGAATGGATGCTAAAATCACAGCCTTGATTAAGGCAAACTTCAAGTTTCTACAAGTTGAACTGCTTTCTTTTTAAGCTTCAACTCTCTCTGCTAAGCTTGCTAAATGGATCTGCAAAATTAATATCCTGCAACGACGAAAACTAAAATAGCTGGGCCCAGCGTGACAAAAAAGTAGGAAATACATTCCGTGGCCAAAAAAAAAAGGCATTTCAGATCCTGTCATTTAAGAGAGAAAAGCTAGAGAATGAGTTTAAACCTTTCCTACACAAAAACCAACATGCCAATTATGCAAAAGCAACAAACCAACCGTCAGGCAAACAAGGACGCTAAAACAGGTCAAATTCTACAAGAGCAGACACCACTGACGGGAAACCACAACAGGCAGACTTGTCGTCTTGGCCGTTGCACGCGATATTTTGAAGGTTTAAAAAATCCTCCATATTTCTGATTTTCAGCGCACATTTCTTGCAAACACGAGCAGATAGATTTGGTGCAGAGTTTTCGCAAAGCTTTAGACTTTCAGTCACGATCTTGTTAAGCAAAGCGCCATCCTTCGAAGTAGTGAAAAGGTTTTTAGATAATATGAAATTTTCCCACACATACGACAAAAATCAGAGGCCTCTGTCTCTTTCTTCGGCTTTCTTCCTCTACTTCTTCTCCGTACCGCGCCGTATCAGGGCGATCAAAACAAACTCACGAACAGCAGAAATTACATTTTCTGTCCTTGAATAAACGATGCGAATGGAGTCCGCTTTGTAAATAATAAATCTACAATCGTTATAGTACAAAGCACTGTTCTATTTTAGCCTACATGCCGCGGACAAATAGAGGCGGAAAGTTAACAAGATTAGTTTATTTTTAATGGGTTCTCACACTTGGTAGGCGGAGTTGTCTGAAGAGACTGCAGTCCCTCTTTCCCTTCCCGCCTCTTCCCCGGAGCCCCCTCGGTTCGCATTACTTTCGCTCGCTCGCCGTTCGGTCGATCGCCGATCGCGTATTTGCTCACCCGCTCCACTATCCAGAGAGGGACTATAGTAAGGTGATGTTTCTTTAGTGTAGAGCTCTCCTCTACACGATAGTGTGAATAATAAGTTGTGTTGATAACATGAGCGGCCGTGCTGTATCAGATTAATTTACAACCACAGTATATATCCACTAGTGATTGTAACTAATCAGCATTTCATAGCTGTTCTTTAAATAGAATTACAAGGCTTCATTAAATTTTCATTTCTTTAGTATTTTCCTTACGAATTTTATAATAACACAAAAACACGCGAAACACAAATTATAAGGCCTACACCATCACGCTGAGCATGTGAACTACGATACTGTATTTACTAAATAATTATTAAAATTATTTCGAATGCAGACATGCTGCTTGTGAAAAGAAACTCTGATACTAATTAAATACTTCCCTTTTCATATTGTATATCAGTAGCAAAGGAAAGTGAGCGTTATTGAAACTATGCATGCCCAGGTTTGCAGATGCGATCTGAAATATAAACTAAAAAAAGACAAAATGACTGCTAAAAGAATAAAAGTTTTATCAAAATGACAATTTTAATTACTGGACCGCCTGCCATGAAACCAAATTCGAAATTATGCTTCCATGCTTCCATCCTTGTAAATTGCATTTTATCCCCAAAATACTTACTGAATGGAAACATTAAATAATATTTCCGGTTGAAATTACTTTTTTTGCCAGTTTTTTGTCTTTTGTAGTGACATATCGAAAGGACCGATGTTTTTCGAAGTTAGACGAAATGCTTAATGTATTGTTAAGTTGTAAAAATCTCAAATGAAGAGCGGTGATCTGACGTTCATAATCGATCCATAATGAAAATCGAAGCGCATGTATTGAGTTTTATGAAATAGGTGATGTTATATTCACCAAATAATAATTAGAAATTCTTTCGAATACAAACATGCTGCTGGTGAAATGAAACTGTGAACATAATTATAATTCGACACTTTTCTCATTGTATATTGATAGAAAAGGAAGTAAGCGTCATAAAAATTGTGTATGCTCACTTTTACTTTCTCTCAGACTGAATCAGTGCTAATCGTGATTTACTTATAAGCGATGGATTCGCAACAAAAATCAGATTTGGAGAAAGAGCTTGCAAACAGGAATGGTCTGTCCATAGCCATAGAATCAACGGTAACGTTCGTTAACCTTTTCAGTGCCATCGGTGGAAATTTATTAGTTTGCTGGACAATATTCAAGCATCCTCGCCTTTAAAGCACGGCCTTAAACATATTTATCACATGCTTGTCTCTCTCATGATCAGATGTCCTTTTTTCAGCGTTGGGTTATCCTTTCACACTCGCAGTTTTACTAACAGGACGTTGGCCTTTTAACAAAGCTGCGTGTAGTTTTCAAGGTTTCGTTTTTACTGTGTTCGGTACATTCTCCTTTGTTACAATGACTCTTACCGCAATTGCACGTTTTTTTTTCAGAGTGACTCGGCCGTCATTACATCATAAAGTTTACTCCAAGAGGAACATTTGTCTATTTGTAGCATCAGCGTTTATCATATCAACGTTTTTTCCGATATCTATGATACTTAACGACGGATTTTCATTCCATCCCGGAAAACTCATCTGCATATTTGACTGCAAAAAGCGAAACGCTTCTGGGTGCATTTCCATGGGAATTTTTTTCATCGTAGCATGCTACGGACCAATCGTCTTTTGTCACATTTTTATTTTTCGCTCTGTTAGGCAGCATAATATTCAAGTGGCAAATTCACGAGAGGAACGGGATAACCGAATAAAGATACAAGTGGATGAAATGAAAGTCACAAAACTTTTACTCGCCATAGTAATCGCGTTTACGCGTTGCTGGTTACCCCTTGTTGTCATCGATGCCATTGGGTTTTTCACGGGGAAATATTGGATGCCTCGTGAGGTATACATGACGTACACAAACCTTGCTGGTTACAGCAGTTCTGTAAATCCCGTGATATACGGAATATTTAACCCGCAGCTCAGGCGGGAACTTTGTAAAATACTCGGGTGTAGGCGACGGAGACGAGTGGCAGTTCAGCCACAAGTTTAATTATTAAAGGGACAGTGTTCCGGACGATACAGAAACCCTTCATTTTTTTTGCGTTGGTATGTAATCAATGTCAGTGACATTTGTGTTATTAGGTTTAGCTGCAGTTGCTTTTTAATTATTGTTTAAAAGAATGTGTCATCCAGTGTCAAATACATCGTTAAAAACCTCTTAAATTTGATGATAACGAAATGTGAAATGATTACGTGATGTGAAATGTGAATGTTGTGAAATGTGATGATTACGTTTCCGTGTCTTGTTTTTCTACCTTAATGATATGCTCGGATGGGGGGCAGCTCCCATAATTATTCCTCGCGAAGCGAGGGCCGAAGGCCCGAGCGTAGCGAGGTTAATAAATTTGTCGTGCCTCGGGAGCTAAGCCGCGCGAATTCGAGCGAAAAATATATTTATATATATACTTGATGGTGTCCTGCAGTTGCCTGGCAACAATGTGGCACTACTTCATGTAAGCCTATATAGGAGCATGGCAAACAAAGATGGCGGACGTTAAACAGTGCGCGAATCATCGAAAGGACCTTTTACCAACGTTTTTGGTTGCAAAGAAGACGAAGTGGAATGGCGAAAAGCCTCATACGCAAATCGAGAGTTTCGATTTGCGGTGCACCCTCCCCCGAGCTTCGCGAGGTTCTGCGAGACACGTATTTCTAGTTAACATGACGGTGTTACCGGTAGGAAATTGTGAAAGGGACCTTCAAATCACAATAAACCATAAAAAAAATTCACAATTCTGCTTGGCAATAAGAAGATGTACTTAATTGCATCAAATTAATCTCTGCCTTATCAACTCCCGAGAAGATACTTCGATATGTTCAATTATTAAAATTACATTTGAATTGAAGTCGAAATCACCCTAAAGTAGCCTGAATAATGCAGTTTACCCCTTTAAGGGCACCACGATTAACCCCCTCAACGTTTTGTCTAAAAGCTCCCCGAGATTTTGTGGGCTAAAGGTCGGTGGTTCGAGCCCTCATCATGTTGTTTTCTTAGACAAGAAACTTTACTGACCTTTACTGCATATTGTCTCTCTCTGCCCAGGTGTATAAATGGGTACTGGCGACAAAATGCTGGGGGTAACCCTGCGATGGATTAGCATCCCATCCAGGGGGGAGTAGCGATATTCCTAGTTGTTTCATGCTATAAAAACCTGGTTAAGCTGGGACTTAACCTTTTTCCATGTTTACCTTAGAGGAAGGATAAGGCTACAAGCTGAAAAACGAAGGATACAATAGTTGTGTTTGTACTGGCTGTTAGATTACGCGTGTTTTTCAGATTGTGTTATTGAGTTTCTGACTTCTGACAAATGTGGTGGTATCATGTAAACAAATGTAGAGCCATAAGAGGGAACCGGAGTTAACTCGCTCCGGCGCGAAAGTCGCCCCGGTGTCATGTAAACACCCCCTTACAAACTTCAGCCTCCGTGTAAATTAATTATAACACCAAGCAGTTAAACAGGCTGGCGCCTGGACCTCATATGTTTCTTTGCTTGACAGGAAGTTGCGTTGCTGTGTACTTTGGTTTAAAATTGATATTATAAGTACCTTATTACATGAAATTTTCGCGACACGTTAATTTCGCGAATTTTAAAGTGACGCGAACAAAAGTGTCGCGAACATAACATGACGCGAAAATTAAGTGACTCCCCTTATGTCAATAACCAAGAAAGAATGAGTTTATTACCATTAATACGTTTACAAAATCATATTTTTAACTGTTCTGTTGATCTATATCAAGACATTTACACAAAACTCGCGAGACTTGTACATATGTTTCTAAACTGCACTGTGTTACTAAACGGCATCATTTTTTCTTCGGAGTCCGAATATTGAATATTGTGGTCAATAATTGGTCAAGACATAGTCTATTAACTATGGTCAAGACCAATAATTTACGAACAAGCATGAACCGCTTTGTTGTTACTGTTGACATATAGTCCAGCCGTTGCGTTTTTGTTGGTAATTTTTACGTTATTGCTGACCTTTGATAAATTCGTTTTATCTAATTCAAGCACATGTTAAATAACATTGTCAAGGAAATAAATTATCTTACTCAAAAACGCGAAATTTAAGTGATTCAAAATACAAAATTTTCGCAAAATCGCGAAATTTAAGTGTCGCGAAATATGCACACCTCAAAATCACGAAATAAACGTGTCGCGAAAATTTCATGTAATATGGTAGTCTTATTTAGAGACAATAGAAAAACAATTATAAAACAAGCTTAAACAAGTGTTGGAAAAACAGTGGATTGCATCATCGACTAAATCCTCCGGATGTTATATTCTACAGCTTCCCCTTAATTAGGGTGTATAATACCTTTTTAACCTTAAATAATGAAAAGAATGAAAAAAGCTCAAAAAAGGTCAACAAGACACTGAGATGCCTCCAAAATGTTGATTTTGAGATCACATTTTATTTCATTTAATTTATCAAACATTGCGGCAAAATGCTACTTTAAGCAGGCTTTAGACGGTTTCCGCCTTAGATTCCTGCGCACAAAATGTGCAAATGCCATAAAAGCGATCGAAACCATCCCTAATTGGCGCGAACATTCGCTAAAATGAGAACGTAATTCCCACCTCTGCAAAGTTAACTGCCCTCTTGGTTCAAAGAATTTTGAAACAATGCGTGGGCTGGAACAAGTACTAACATGTTGGTGTATTACGTGATAGCAGTGCAGTAATTTTGACACTGATGGTCATGTTTTAAACTTTGATTCCTTTTCAGCCCCAGTTGCATTGTATGCTCACATGAAATTGCAAAAAAATAGACTTAAAGTAACTGAAATTGTGTTGATAATGTGCATATTCCACAAAAATTAAATCACTCAAAGGATCGCGCGCGACAAACGGACACACGTCCGCCATACCTGGCTCAGAGAATGTTAAGTGTATAAAGGGTGATTCCTTTTCATATTTCCTTCACTTCGAGATTAAGACACTTGAAAATTGCGCTAAAACAACATCATTATCAACTCTGTTTTTACAGGCCACACATACCACATATACTTATTAAAAGTACTCGCATTGAGCACTGGAGCAGAGCAAGTCTGATAGACTTTTAGTTCGAGTTAACTTTGAAACTACTTCGCTGCGTTCCAAAGAAAAGGGATTGAACGATTAATTGACCTAAATTTCCGAGCAAATCATGGAAATCTATATCTTTTTAAAAAAATTTAAGCGATCACAGTCTAACATGTTGGAACATGTCTGTTCAAAATAATGTACGTGCAGAGAAAATACTTGGCAGATTATTGAGATAATTGCCCTAAAATAATAAAAGTTCATATATTATATTTTAGAGGCAACGCATAGCGTGTATCAGTTCTGACACTGCCAAAGAAAAAGGCTCAAGCCTATGGGCAAGGGGAAAAACTTTTGTTGAATTTGATTTTTCCTATTTTTGATTTGTTTATTTTTCCTTATTTTTTTAGTTTCTGGGAGAGTAGATTCTTAATTTTTTTCTATAATAAATTGTAATTTTGAATTTTCGCACGACCCATGGGAATATATACCATTGTTTATGTTCTTTTTATGGAACAATCACAGTCTAACTAGTTAAGACTTGTTTGCTCCAGAAGAATACTTGGCACGAGGTTATTGTGTACTTAGCTAACACTCGCTTTTACCATTGTTCTTTGAGCAACATAATACATTTGCTTACGTATTATACCATGTGTTAACCTGGCACAAGTTTGCAGTTATAAAACAACCGCCGTGTAGGTTGAGGCATTACATGTTTGGGTTGGACAACATTTGCGTCGAGATGGACCTTGTTAAATTTTTAGCTCTGGTTTTTCTCTTAAATCTCGGAATTCTAAGTCCAAGTGTAAAAGGTAAGCCTGTAATTTGTAATTACATTTACTATAAAGCTGAAGAATTTTCCATCAAATGAGAAAAAATGTTTTATTTATTGCTCGTTGCAATAACCGCTTTAAGTGATGAAGTCTTAACTTTTTCCTTTTTTTCCGTGCTTAAATGTTTTCAATGATTCTAGTCAAAATTATTTCCATAGGAAAGAGAACGATAATCCATATAACCCCAACAATGACAAGCTTTCTGTTGCGACTTCATCTCAACAATCATCCCGTTTTTGTTCTAACGATTTTTTCGTAAACATTTCCGACGCGCTACTGACAACATTGCAAGTTTTTGATTTGCTTCGCGTAGCTCTGTTATATTTTTAAATCTCTGCAAAGTTTATTGCCCTCTCGGTAAAAGCAAAAATGAAATGGGCTGGAATAAGCTCTTACATGTTAGTGCATTACGTGATGGCAGTGCAGTTATTCGTGATAACTGTCATGTTTCATTTCCTAAGGGGGAGGGGCACCTCATCTTTTATTTAGCTCAGTTTTCTATGAATTCAGAGTTGTTATTATTTTGATCAAACGAGATATTGATTCTTTTTTCTCTCTCTTCCTTTTATTTTCACATTCACTGCACAAAAAAGTTATTTTGGCAAAAGAGAATCATTTTCCCGAAACGTTTTAGTTTTCGCTTTTGTATGCCAATATTTTACACAATGATATTTACCTTACAAAGAATGGATTTTCAAACATTTTAATGTTCAATTTCGCTGACGAAAGTATAAATGGATTTGTAGCTTGCATTGATACGTACGTAAACATCCCCTTTTCACCCCAAATCCCCTAACTTATCACTCTGCACACCAAACCACCCCCCATCTTTCTTTTCACTCAATACCTCACTTAAGTTATCTTTTATCTTATACTAAAATTGTGTTTTCTTTCTATTCAAAAGGAATCGCCTTTCAGACTGGAAAAGCAAACGTTTCAAAGACACGACAGGAATGGAATTGCAACAGTGGATGCGAGCCACCAGGACATTGTACATTGCCACGTTGCACCACCGTGGCATTTCCTCAGGCGTTTGGTGGATCCGGAACCGTAAGTGTACCATAGGGGAATTATGACGTGCTTTAGGATAATCCCAGGGAATTTTCTCTGTTTGATAGCCACAAGATGCTTGACTGATGTCATAACCCCCCATGGGAAACACATGTTCCTTCCCTAGCTCCCCCCTAGCCCCCCCCCCCCCCCCCCCAAACCTAGCATGAGAGACACATGATCTCTTACCAAGCCCACCACCCACACCTAGCATGGGAGACACATACTCTCTTACCTAGCCTCCCAATTAGCATGGCGGACACATGGTCTTTTACCTAACCCCCTACCTAGCATGGGAGACACATGGTCTCTTACCAAGCCCCCCACCTAGCATGGGATACACATGGTCTCTTACCAAGCCCCCCACCTAGCAAGGGATACACATGGTCTCTTACCAAGCCCCCCACCTAGCATGGGAGACACAGTCTCTTACTTAGCCTCCCACCTAGCATGGGATACACATGGTCTGTTACCTAGCCTCCCCACCTAGCATGGGATACACATGGAATCTTACCTAACCCCCCACCTAGCATGGGGGACACATGGTCTCTTACCTAGCCCCCCACCTAGCATGGGATACACATGGTCTCTTAACTAACCTCCCCACCTAGCATGGGATACACATGGAATCTTACCTAACCCCCCCTCCCCCACCTAGCATGGGATACACATGGTCTCTTACCTAACGCCCCACCTAGCATGGGGGACATATGGTCTCTTACCTAACCCCCCCACCTAGCATGGGGGACACATGGTCTCTTACCTAACTCCCCACCTAGCATGGGATACACATGGTCTCTTACCTAACCCCCCCACCTAGCATGGGGGACACATGGTCTCTTACCTAACTCCCCACCTAGCATGGGATACACATGGTCTCTTACCTAGCCCCCCACCTAGCATGGGATACACATGGTCTCTTACCTAACCCCCCACCTAGCATGGGATACACATGGTCTCTTACCTAACCCCCTCACCTAGCATGGGGGACACATGGTCTCTTACCTAACCCCCTACCTAGCATGGGAGACACATGGTCTCTTACCAAGCCCCCCACCTAGCATGGGATACACATGGTCTCTTACCAAGCCCCCCACCTAGCAAGGGATACACATGGTCTCTTACCAAGCCCCCCACCTAGCATGGGAGACACAGTCTCTTACTTAGCCTCCCACCTAGCATGGGATACACATGGTCTGTTACCTAGCCTCCCCACCTAGCATGGGATACACATGGAATCTTACCTAGCCCCCCACCTAGCATGGGATACACATGGAATCTTACCTAGCCCCCCACCTAGCATGGGATACACATGGTCTCTTACCTAGCCCCCCACCTAGCATGGGATACACATGGAATCTTACCTAACCCCCCACCTAGCATGGGATACACATGGTCTCTTACCTAACCCCCCACCTAGCATGGGGGACACATGGTCTCTTACCTAGCCCCCCACCTAGCATGGGATACACATGGTCTCTTACCTAACCCCCCCACCTAGCATGGGGGACACATGGTCTCTTACCTAACTCCCCACCTAGCATGGGATACACATGGTCTCTTACCTAGCCCCCCACCTAACATGGGATACACATGGTCTCTTACCTAGCCCCCCACCTAGCATGGGATACACATGGTCTCTTACCTAGTCCCCCCACCTAGCATGGGATACACATGGTCTCTTACCTAGCCCCCCACCTAGCATGGGATACACATGGTCTCTTACATTGCCCCCCCCCCCCCCCCCCCCACCTAGCATGGGATACACATGGTCCCTTACCTAACCCTCCACCTAGCATGGGATACACATGGTCTCTTACATTGCCCCCCCCCCCCCCCCACCTAGCATGGGATACACATGGTCTCTTACCTAACCCCCCCACCTAGCATGGGGGACACATGGTCTCTTACCTAACTCCCCACCTAGCATGGGATACACATGGTCTCTTACCTATCCCCCCACCTAGCATGGGAGACACATGGTCTCTTACCTAACCCCCCACCTAGCATGGGATACACATGGTCTCTTACATTGCCCCCGCACCTAGCATGGGATACACATGGTATCTTACCTAACCCCACCACCTAGCATGGGGGACACATGGTCTCTTACCTAGCCCCCCACCTAGGATGGGATACACATGGTCTCTTACCTAGTCCTCCCACCTAGCATGGGATACACATGGTCTCTTACTTAGTCCCCCACCTAGCATGGGATACACATGGTCTCTTACATTGCCCCCCCCCCCCCCCTCCCCACCTAGCATGGGATACACATGGTCTCTTACCTAACCCCCCACCTAGCATGGGGGACACATGGTCTCTTACCTAGCCCCCCACCTAGCATGGGATACACATGGTCTCTTACCTAACCCCCCCACCTAGCATGGGGGACACATGGTCTCTTACCTAACTCCCCAACTGGCATGGGATACACATGGTCTCTTACCTATCCCCCCACCTAGCATGGGAGACACATGGTCTCTTACCTAACCCCCCACCTAGCATGGGATACACATGGTCTCTTACATTGCCCCCGCACCTAGCATGGGATACACATGGTCTCTTACCTAACCCCCCCACCTAGCATGGGGGACACATGGTCTCTTACCTAGCCCCCCACCTAGCATGGGATACACATGGTCTCTTACCTAACTCCCCACCTAGCATGAGATACACATGGTCTCTTACCTAGTCCCCCACCTAGCATGGGATACACATGGTCCCTTACCTAACCCTCCACCTAGCATGGGATACACATGGTCTCTTACATTGCCCCCCCCCCCCCCCCCCCACCTAGCATGGGATACACATGGTCTCTTACCTAACCCCCCACCTAGCATGGGGGACACATGGTCTCTTACCTAGCCCCCCACCTAGCATGGGATACACATGGTCTCTTACCTAATCCCCCCACCTAGCATGGGGGACACATGGTCTCTTACCTAACTCCCCAACTGGCATGGGATACACATGGTCTCTTACCTATCCCCCCACCTAGCATGGGAGACACATGGTCTCTTACCTAACCCCCCACCTAGCATGGGATACACATGGTCTCTTACATTGCCCCCGCACCTAGCATGGGATACACATGGTCTCTTACCTAACCCCCCCACCTAGCATGGGGGACACATGGTCTCTTACCTAGCCCCCCACCTGGCATAGATAGATAGATAGATAGATAATCTTTATTTAAACACGGTAAAAATTCGTCAGCTAAAAATCATTATAATACTAACACAAAGCAATAAACTAATATTAAAAAATATCTATATATGAAGAATTTAATAAATAATAAAAAGCTGCTTTCCACGAATGCCGTGCCTTATAGTTCCTCTTTGAGAAGTCGTTTAAATTGCCCAAGGGACTCAGCTTTCCTTACATTATGAGAAAGGCTGTTCCAGAGCATGGCGCCACTATAACTGAAACTATTTTTATAATAGTTTGTGCGCGGCAATGGAACATTAAGTTTATCCTCAGAGTCCCTTAGGTTGTAACTAATTTCTCGCTTCTCAAATTTAGAACTTAGATAGTTTGGAGCCAACCCGTGTAGAGACCTATAAACCATCGTAGCTCTTTGAGACCATGTGCATGGGATACACATGGTCTCTTACCTAACTCCCCACCTAGCATGGGATACACATGGTCTCTTACCTAGTCCCCTACCTAGCATGGGATACACATGGTCCCTTACCTAACCCTCCACCTAGCATGGGATACACATGGTCTCTTACCTAGTCCCCTACCTAGCATGGGATACACATGGTCCCTTACCTAACCACCCCACCTAGCATGGGGGACACATGGTCTCTTACCTAACTCCCCACCTAGCATGGGATACACATGGTCTCTTACCTAACCCCCCACCTAGCATGGGATACACATGGTCTCTTACCTAGCCCCCCCACCTAGCATGGGATACACATGGTCTCTTACCTAGTCCCCCACCTAGCATGGGATACACATGGTCTCTTACCTAGCCCCCCACCTAGCATGGGAGACACATGGTCTCTTACCTAGTCCCCCCACCTAGCATGGGATACACATGGTCTCTTACCTAGTCCCCACCTAGCATGGGACACACATGGTCTCTTACCTAACTCCCCACCTAACATGGGATACACATGGTCCCTTACCAACCCCGCCAACTGGCATAGGAGACGCATTGCCTCTTACGTAGCCCCCAACTAGCATAGCAGACGCATGGTCTCTTACGTTGCCTCCCACCTAGCTTGGATGACACATGGTCTCTTACCTAGCCCCCCCCCCCCCCCCCCCCCCCCCCCCCCTAAAGAAAAGTGGGTCCCGAGCATGTATAATAGTTTTAACTACATTCGTAACTGTCCTATCTGCCTGCTGACCCCAGTAGTGTTCGGAGGAGTATATTGGGGAGAGGAGGGGTGATTGAAGTGTTTGTCAAAAACACAATTATGTTTTACTGTGCTGTTATTTAAGTAATGCTCCACATAAAAACTACTGTAAACTTCATTGTTCTGCCGCAATGGCTCTTTTCCACATAGAATATCTTTGATTTCAAGAATAGAGGACGGGCTGACGGTTCATAGTTATATTTCAGTATAAAAATAAAGAAAATCCATTTGCGTCAAATAAATTTTAGGAAATGTTCGTGCTTAACCAATCAGAATAGCAGAAGACAATAGCTAATAATTTTGCTTATTTGATGAAGTTCCCAAATACAAAGTCTTTTCAAAATTCCATGTTGTGCGATTGGGTCTCGAATTACTTGAAACCTTAAAAACATTAGACAAAATGCACCTTGAACCTTAATTGTTTAGCAGTTTTTGAGTCTAGGCCAATGAGATCACTAGTTGTAACAATGAAAAAAGTTAGCATTCCATCGTGCATTACGTTTCAGCGCTTTCCTTCTTATGCGGATCATTACTTAACATTTGTTGGTTGTTGGTTTATATTTATGGTTGTTATGTAATATTTGTTTGAGGATGTAAGGATATAGTGGGTACCCTTAGTGAGATACGGCGGCGGGGAAGTAGTTGTATCGAGGTCTGATTTTGCCAATTCGACCTGATATCATGCGCGTCCTGGCATCGAAGGAGTGAAGTGTTTTCCTTCCTTTATAAAAACGATTAAGTTCGATTCACAGCGTTCTGAGATGAGAGAAGCTATGGACAAGAGATTGTGGAGAGGTCTGACATTGGCCTACACCCTGCAGTGGATGGTTAAAGCTCTAAAAATATTACTTTTCTTGTTTTTTTTTCGGGGGAGAAAAGAATTGCACCTGTTTATTATTGTTTACTGAACGTACCGTATATGTCTGTTTAATGTATTTTAGGTTCGATTTTTTGTGTCATTGAGTCATGAGGAAAAGTCTTCGGTGGTTCACTCACCCTCAGCTCTGTGGGCAGAATCGAAAAATACAGTTGGATTTCAGCTATGTTCACGTGCGACAGGTTCTACTAATGACACAGGTATAATCAACTGGCTGGCCTTCCAGGACAAACCAATGGTAACGCATGGAAGTGTTACGTTTAGTGGAATATGGACAACAGAAACTAAGTGTGACAAAGTAGCCTTTTCTAAGGTTAGAACTTAAAATTAGTTACAAAGAGTACCGCATGAAGCTAGGACTTCAATGACGATGGAAACAACTACCAACTGCCCATTTATATTTGCATTTGAATGGTCATGTACACTATAGGATTTCATCCACTCAGAGTCAACAGTTAAAACCACCTTGTACGGCATAATAAACAGTACAATACGAAAATGATCGCTCAATAGCTTTCATTTAAATGGTCACATTTTAGGATTCCATTCACAGACCCAAAACTTAGAACCACCTTGTGCAGCATAATAAACGGGACCAAAGAAACAAAATGCTCAAAACGCAACAATCTTGTTACGCATATAAACAACACAGGGACGCAATGCTCAATGGCTTTTATTTAAATGGTCGCACTTTTGGATTTCATACACACGATTAAAAGGAAGCCAGAACTCGCCAGGTTAATTTTTGAAACCAAGCTTGTAAGTTTTTACTTTCTATTATTACAGTTATTGGTTTCTGCCTTTTTAGTAATCACTATGCCACAAAAGGCTTGTCAGTTATTAGACCTTCTCGATTTAAAAGTTTATCAGTATTAATTAAAAAATATACTGATACTTGTTTTGCAGAGTTTCGGTACCACGCCCCTCATTTTCGTCACATTGAAATACAGTCGTAGTACAAAGCCAAACGACGCCATGTATGTATGGTTAGAGAATGTCAAGTCTGGAGGTTTTGAGGTGTGCATAAGGGAATTCTTACCTTTTGATGGAAAACACCAAGATACAATTGTGGTAAGTGAAGAAAACAAGCTGAGACGAATCAAACTAATACAACACTACGCGCCGTTAATTAGTTGGCGTTTATTTATCAGCGATATTGAAATTTGGGAACCTGCAAGATGAAAAGAATGAAGATTATTGCGCTGCTTGAGCACGGGTAAAGTGGGGGCGTGTCACGTTATAAACATTGTGTCGCGTAACACGAGTAGTTTTTTGCGAGTTCCGTGTTGTGTGCAGTCAGGTGATTTCTCTCGTGATCTGTCGCGTGACGTTTCGCGCGTGTTGGATGTCGTTCGTGCAACTATAACTTGTGAAAAGATACTGTCGTTAATAGTTTGTAAAACCTCGTGAGTTGTATCACAGTGCCCACACCCACTCACTCACTCACTCACTCACTCACTCACTTACTAGAAACTAAAGTACAACCCAGCTCTCATTTTCTTTTTATGCAGGACTGGGTCGCATTCCTTGGCAATAACAGTCAGCTCAATTTCACGATTACCGGAGAAGAATTCTTTCCAAATAATGGAAACCCGTCAGCTGAGGACAACTACGGCTTCTGTCAGGTGAGTGACAGCTGTAAATCACTTTGCTTAATAAGACTTTTATACATGGTCGTTAATTAAAGCCTGAATTCTCATTATAAATTTTCAATGCATTATCATGTGCACAGGCTATAAGGGAATTTTTTCAGGTTCATACTTCAGCAGGTCTTGACCCGCCAGTGCTGAATTCGTTGAATTTTAAAGGAACGCACTGACTAACTAACTAACTAGCTAACTTGCTTACTTGCTTCTATTTTTTCATTTACAGGAGGTTCCTTTCAATACCACGTTCTACAAGTCACCAGTTGTCCTCATTAGTGTTAATCACCGATATGACCGTCAGGTTAAGGGCCGCATTCTTCCAGAAAATAACATTATATCGGCCTGGGTTGAGGTAGGTTGTACTTCTATTCTCGATAGTCATGTGCATTCGTAAACGGGGATTTACAGTGCCTGACCATTTCATTCGTTTATTTACTGGCAATAAATTCAAAAACCCTTCCTTTCAGATATTCTCTTTGTAAAATATTTGTTTTATGTCTTAACCAAGTGCTACTACCTTTTTGTAGGAAGTCGGTTTGAAATCTGTCACGATATGTGTTAAAGACCTAAGTGGATCAGGATCTAGCCACGACCCACTGACTGTCTTCTATGCTGTGACTGGAGGTTGGTATTTAACCAGGCCGCCTGTGAGGAGCATGATTCCTGATTTACCCAGTGTATTTTTTCGTAAGCCGCTCATCCGAGTTTCTCAGTCAAACGAATGTGGAATGTGGCCTTTAGTCTGTGGGCTGCGGATGGTGGATTTTGAATTGTTACCTCAGTATACTACAAAGCAAGTACAAAGCCGCCCTACGACGTCCCCATTAAAAACACCACCTGTAATTGCGGTCATTATTCATCATCATCATCATCATCATCATCATCAACATCATTGCTCTTCGTGCCAGTAGGCGCATAACGCCGTAACATTCTGCTTCCATGTCACCCTCACCCTGACTACTGATTTCGCAGTGTTCCAGTCGTTCCATCCTGCCTGCCGTCTTTCCCCACCCTCACCCCCCTCCCCCAGCAAAATATTAATAATAATAATAGTTTTATACCATCATTGTCTGTATCGGAAAGCCCCGTTAATCCAAGCTTCATGTTGCTATGGTTATATTTAACCCAAATCTTATATGATGGAAAGGAATATAGTGATCTCCAATGTTTCTTGCTTTCTGATAATTCAAGTGCGAAACGCATGAGTCGGAGTTTTAAATATATGAAGGACGATTAAATCATGCATTCCGAGACAGCAAATTTAATTGATATTACGTTACATAGGTCCACAAATTTAGTCACGGTAAAATTCCTGAGCAGAGAAGGCGAGCAAAATGTATAATATTAAATTGTTTATTGTCACAGACCTGAATCCCTGCCTTAATGTGAAATGTCCACGGTTTGGGGTCTGCAAGACCTACAGTGCGCATGACGCTCGCTGTGAGTGTAATGATCAGTGCCCCTCGTACCAGGATCCAGTATGCACTGCGAACGGAACAACATACGACAACAAATGCTGGCACGAGTTAAGCTACTGCAGAGGCCTCGAGAATAACCTTGTCTACCACCCAGGGAGCTGCGAAGGTAAGTGAGATAACCTGTCAAAACAAATTGCATTTAACTCATGTACACTGTTAGAACTATCTCCTTTCTGATAACGTATTCTGTGGCTTTGCAGACATCCCGCTATTACAGACGAATACCTCGCAGACAAGATTTAAGGCTCGATAAGACAATTACCATAAATCCTTCCATTTAAGCCTCTTGCTATTATGTGCACAAACACTGGCAAAGGTAGCGCGCTCAAATTTTCCATCTTATCATATTTCTTCATTTATCACCCTCTTCTTGCACCTGCCAGGCAGACTACGCCGAAGGTGTCTGTTACAGCGTAAGCTGACTCTATGACTCGTTATAACTTTGACAAAAATGATTTTGTGTGTGTGTGCTTTTATTATTTAACAGGTTTCCCAATTGTGCGGGGCCGAGTAGAACTTCTCAAAGTTCCAAAATGGTCCGATTCTAGCTGTCAGACAGTCGCATTCCCGCCATACCGCTTCTATCCGGATAAAGAGGTTCATGTCCAAATAACTGTCAATCATATGAAATTGAATGACTCTGTGACAGTGCACGACGCTGTTACGTCATGGACAGAAAACATCAACACCAAAAACTTCACAGTTTGTGCCATGCAATCTGGAAGGAAAGAAGAAAACTTTAACCCATTTGCTACCCTTGATTGGGCCGCTTATCAAGGCTCACCGCAAGAAGGATTAACGGGAACTATTAAAATGCAGAAATGGTGGTCAGGGACAAACTGCGAAGATGTGACGTTTCCCAAGGTACAAAAATGCCTAAATTGTTCTTTTTAGACTAACAAAGTTTACGGGGGGTGACAACTCTAAAAAGGCCTGTTTCGGGAGAAAAACACAATTCTTCCGGGAATCTGAAGATTTTGCCGGGAATCAGGAAACTCAAAAAAAATTCGGGGAAACATGAGATAATGTTGTTAAAATTTCGGGAAGTTTGAAATTTTTGCGAGAATGTCTCCGAAAAAGTCGGGAAGATATTTCAAATTTTCGGGACAACTTTCAGTTACACACAGTATTGCTCAAACAGCGTGTGTTAGAGTTGTCATCCCCGTTAAGGTTCTAGACATCGGCATTATGTTCTAGCTGGAAAGGGATGTAGTCAAGTAACTTTTGGATCTTCCCTAAGGACATTTCATTTCCTTAATAGTCCACAAGCTTTAGCCCTCAACTGGAAACCTTCCAATGACCTTCGGACAAGCTTCTTAAAAATGTAATTATTCCGTTAATAACTGAAAAACTGGACAAAAAAGGTAATAATGTGGTCGGTCAATGAGTTACCTGTTGCTGCAATAAAGTTGATTCCGTCTCACACGTTTTCAGGTTATGAATTTCACTCATTTTTTCTACAGGACAAGTTTGACGAAGCCCCAGTAGTCCTTGTGACTTCGGAACATATAAGGACTAAAAGAGAATATGATGCTGCCTTAATATGGACAGAGGATGTAAGCAAGGACGCGTTTAAAGTATGTCTTAGAGAAATGCAAAACTTCGACGGAAGACACGAGGATATTAATGTGGTAAGTACCAAATATACTAAAAAAAACTCGAAAGCTATTGCTATCAAAATTATGATCCATGTGTATTGAGAAAATTGTGAAAATGACATAATTTTACCTCCAACAGAAGCCTTAAAAAATAGTAATGCAATAATGACAGCATGTACCGTGACAAAACTATCATTTACAGTGGTTATCTGACAAATACTTGAAGTGGAAAAGAAAAACGAAAAAAAAAAGGCTCAAAGCGGAAATAAAAGGGAAACAACAAAATGTTGTGATAATAGAATTTTGAACAGTACAGGGATAATTTTGCTCAACTTGTGTCCCGTTCGCAGAGAATCGAAGCTAAAAAAGAATGTTTGTTTATTCTTGTTGACAGAACTGGTTCGCCTTCTCCAAATTACACAAGCCACTCTTTACCGAGCACGGCACTGTACAGTTTCCAAATACAAACCCGCCATTGGATGAAATGAACAACGCTTACTGTGAGGTGAGGAGAAGATTATTTAAAATAACACTTGCAAACTATTGTGTCCCTTGGCAAAAGTATACGGGGAGTGGAGCCCTGTGACATAGCATGCTGATCACGCATAGTACGCATAGCATGCTGATCGCGGAGTCGTGTGACATAGTATACGGACATACCTATACGGAGCATGGACTCCTATGGCAAGTATGCCGAGCATGGACTCATGTGACAAAGTATGTTGAGCAGGGTGTCCTGTGACATAGTATGCTGAGCATGGACTCATGTGTAGTACGCTGAGCATGGACTACTGTGGCATAGTATGCTGAGCATGGACTCATGTGACATAGTATGCTGAGCATGGACTACTGTGGCACTGAGCATGGACTCATGTGACATTGTCAAGCAGGGAGTCCTGTGGCATAGTATGCTGAGTACGGACTCGTGTGTCATAGTATGTTGCGTATGGGCTCATGTGACATAGTATCAGTTGAGCAGCGAGTCCTGTGACATAGTATGTTGAGCAGCGAGTCCTGTGACATAGTATGTTGAGCAAGGAATCCTGTGACATAGTATGTTGAGCAAGGAGTCCTGTGACATAGTATGTTGAGCAAGGAGTCCTGTGACATAGTATGTTGAGCATGGGCTTCTGTAACATGTTATGCAGGAATTAACACCTGTGACATGGAAGAGAGAGACAATGTCGTGTGGCAAAGTATTCAGTTGTGGAGTCCTGTCATATAGTCTGCACCAAAACAATTACTACGTAGGGGGTGATGTAGTTTAATATGGTAGCACAGAATGAAAGCTTGATATTGGACATACTATACGTGTAGTACAATAAAAATATAAAATATAAAGCACAGAGTGGGCAAGAAAAACTTTTTTCTAGAATAATGATTAACATAAAACATTTTGAGAAAGATGTTATGTTTATCATGTCACAAGCGTGGACAAAGAAAACCTTCCGAGTCCTTGACAAGATATTTTTCTTTCACCCACACACGTGACATGATGAATATTACATCTTTCTCACATTCATTACCGAACTTAGCATTTACCATCTTCCTTCATTTATTATAAAACATTTTGCTAAGTTTCATCTCTTTCAATTTGAAAACGGCAACCGATTTCAGCATCAGAGTTAATGTTAATCAAGAAACAGCATAATAAGCAGTCCAACGATTTGTTGTATTTTGCAGTTCGTTTTATTCAAGAGAAGCTATAACACGACCCCCACAGTACTCGTATCCGCCAAACATAGCACGGCGGTATCTGGGAACTCGGCACCGATTCACAACGGAATAACCACGTGGATCGAGGTACATTTTGTTTTAGGGCTGCGCCATTAAGGTTTTACGTGTTGTGTATCTCTCGTCAGATCATTAACAAACTGCTGAGAAAGAGAATAACAGACAAAATCGTTTATATTAATTTTGTATTCATTTCAACTCCGTTTACCAGTACAAAAGTGATGTTAATGAGTATAGCATATTTTTAACGAGTTTTAAAACTTCAAACCATAAAGGTCCACTGGTTCAGGACCTTATCGTAATTCTTTCCTTGATCAGTTCTTATAAATGTAATAAATGTAACAACTCCTTTATAAATGTATTGTTATCTTTGATATTTAAATCCTTTGACATTAAAAACAATTGAAAGAGGCATAGTTGTTTTCATTGATTTAATATTTTGACAATAGATAGCAGTTTGCATTGTGTGCAAGCTGTTGCATTTTGCTTTGATAGTAATGAAGAAATGTTTTATTGTTATATTTATATCTTTTCATTGGTAAAAGCGCTAAAAACGACACTCAGACCTTCCATATTACAGCCCTTTTCAGTGTTACGTGCAATAGGAACTATTTTCCACGTCTATTGACTTCTATCTTTCGACATACTTTGTAACCAGGCCTGCTGTAACAAGTCACTGTTGCCGTAAACATGGCGGAACTCCCGACTCAGTCGAAAATTGTGCCGATGAAATTGTATTAGACAATGTTTACTACGTCAAAAACAATCTAAAGCGAACACGTCGTTTCTAGTAGTGAATAACAGTGGGATGGATCGAGTTTTTTCAGAATACCCGGAAAGAATGAAAAACGGCCATAAATCAAGTGTCCCGATACGGATGGCTGTCGACTGGCACTTTCGCGGTGAGTTTTCTTCGCATGGTTTATTTGTTAGCATTGCATTGTCAATAGTTTTTTTTTTCTGAAAAAAACTCGATCCATCCCACTGTTATTCACTACTAGAAACGCCGTGTTCGCTTTAGATTGTTTTTTGACGTAGTAAACATTGTCTAATACAATTTCATCGGCACAATTTTCGACTGAGTCAGCAAGAACCTATCGAGAGTTTGTGGTTAAAACTCAAAGGTTGTCCGATAGCTTTCCCACTGGCGGTCTTCGTATATAATATCACTTCTCGAGTTCTTTCCTCGGAATCTTCGGGAACTGGCAGGCCAAAAACATTCATCGCTTGCCTAAATTCGGCATCCGAAACAGTCGGGAGTTCCGCCATGTTTACGGCAACAGTGACTTGTTACAGCAGGCCTGGTTACAAAGTATGTCGAAAGATAGAAGTCAATAGACGTGGAAAATAGTTCCTATTGCACGTAACACTGAAAATGGCTGTAATTACCATGTTTAAAAGTTGCTTTTCCATATTGCTCACCTATTATGTTTATTCAGTAGCCGGCCAGTGGATGCTTGAAAGGCATGCAATGCTATAGTTATCTTCTTTATTAACTGTTTATCATTAACCTGAAGTGGTGCATAAGGTCCCTGTACCACTTTCTGAGATTCTGCCCATATAAGATATATCTCTCCCATTTCATTTACCATGGTTCTAGCAATACTGAAAGTTAACTAAGTGAAATGTATGTTTGCAGAACATGAATTGCTCTGGATTCAGAGCTTGTGTCAAGGAATTATACGAGACCAGATATGATCCATTGTCAGTGAGTTATGCGGTGCTCACAGGTCAGTAATTACTGCATTCGTAGGCAAGTTCTACAGGATCCATGAAATCATTCAGTTTAAATTTGCTCGGAAACAAAAACTTGTTCCTAAGATTTATTTTCATACTTGTTGGTCAATGTAAGGTTTAATTTTCACAAACGTTACAGGAACACAGCAAACCTTCCTGATGGTTGTGAAGTTCGTACATTGATGAAACCTGTACCTTGAATTTCTAACTGACATATTTACAAATAAAAAACCTGTTGACATACATCCATACTCACATCATTGTCCCCATTTTGGATGTTAACTACGAGATATAGAAATTTAATATTATAATATTTGCAGATATCTGTGATGCTGGCTGGAGCTATTTTCATGGGTATTGCTACTTTACAAGTGACAAGTGCACAAACTGGACCACAGCGCTTGCTAAATGCCGCCAAGAAAACTCAGTTCTTGTTGATGTCAACAATAACGAGGAAAATGTGTATTTACAACATGTCCACAATGGGGAAAAATCCTGGCTTGGACTGAATGACATCTCAACAGAAGGTACCTTTACTTGGGCAGATCGCGGAGCTGGGAACTTTACGGCTTGGGCCAAAAATCAGCCAAACAATTTCGGGGAAGAAGACTGTGTGCATACACTTGGTGTTGAACACAAATACGAATGGAATGACGTGAAATGCAGCGACTGTCATCAGTATACATGTAAGAAAGGTAAGTTTGCAAGTTTCGTGAGTGAGAAAATACAAACGATGTACAAATGAATGAATGGATGAATTAATTAAATAATTGATTAATAAGGAAGGAAGTGTGAATGCAAGATTCATGCATGTGGGAAAGGAAGCATACACAATAATCATTTAGAAATAACTAACTTTTTTGTTTTCACCTCTTAAAGAGAAAAGTACTTAGATACTGTCACAATAGCGCTTTATTTTTTGAAACGTTTTTGTTTACTCTTGAACAGATCTAAACGAGTGCAGCAGGGACAAATATTACTGCCATCAGTTCGCTAGTTGTACAAATTATCGCGGTTTCTTCACCTGCGTCTGTGACCAAGGATACTTTGGAGATGGTTTCGATTGTGAACTCAATTATGCAAGTATGTTTCTTATCAAACGAAAAACGTGTTTACAGATCTTTAATTTGTTTTGAGTAAGGCTTATTACAACGGAGTATTCATTAAAGAGAGGAGTTATTAGCGCACAAGAACAGATGGATCCACTATTCAGTGTAGTTGTTCTTCCAACAGCACGTCAATCCTTTTAGAATCTACTTCAATAGTCGTTTATCACGCCCCGCCATTTTGTATAAAAACAAAACATTTACGTCGCCCAGCTTCGCAGTGAAAAAGTTGAAAACGAGGTTGGGCGGATAAAAACAAAGCATTTTATTCTCCGAGAAATCAACATGGCCGCCGCGTGATAAAGGCCTATTATTCTACTGTTTTATCATTCATATTTGCATGGTTCTTTTATCTTTTAATTATTCAAAAAATCGATTTATTAACACGTGGTGTTGTCATTTCATGAATACACAAAAGTTGGTGAAGGCTCACTGACCAACCCACCAAAAATATTACTCTGGACAAAAACACTCAGGATTGGTTAAATTATAATAACCGTTTTAAATGCTGTATCCTCTAGGTTCCATAAAAACGGCAATAAAGCCTAAAAAAATTTAACACATGAAATTTTTAAAATATACCAAAGTTTTTAAATCAAAGGCTCCTTGCAAGCCAAGTCGTGAATATGAAACAACCATCAGACCTTTTCCTACCCTACACAAGGTGGGTCCTCTTAGATTGTACATGTTATGACTACTTCCCTTATGTTGCGGATCCACGTACCAATATCTTTTACCAAAGAAGGACCTCTAAAACCTTAATGTGTAGCTGAGGGAGTCCTGGATTATTCTCCAGAGCGTATAGCAAACACGTGGCAAGTAAAATCCACTGTGATTTTTATCAACAATGCTTTAAAGATGAATTACAGTCCGTACTGTGCAATCTCAGCTCGGCAATGTTTGTCAGCCTCACACGAAGGAATGTTTACTAGCGAAAATGAAAATTACGGGACAATCTTACCTTTTCCTTCATTATTAATGTCAGATATCCTTGCCAAACAATAATAACAAGTAAAAGAACCCCAACGTTTTCCTAAACCGACGTTTCATCTCGAGTCATCGAACATTCGTAAACACAAGGACCGTAATGGCGGACTTGGTTTACTTTCATTTACTCCATGTATGCTATCACCGAAGTGTAACATATCAACAATTTAATATAAATTTAATATAAAGTTTACGATGAGCGAGTGACTTTTCTCCAGTAACCGCGATAAGTCGTATTCACGACTTAAAAAGGCGTCAAAACACGCGCGGCCAATAGCTTTTTGCGACAAAAAAGTCATCGTTTATGCAATGTTGATATTTTTCATAGATTGGTTCATTTTGGTGTCCCCAAATTAGTAAGGGATTTTTTGTTCCCTAGCTAGATGGCTTTTGACACTTTAATAAAGTTTCTATCTATCTATCTATTTACCGAATGTGAAACAAACCCTGAAGTGAAGCAAACTCAAGTCATTGTAGAGCATTTACAGGTTATTATCATTTAATCGAATTATTAATCCAATCCTGGGTACTATACATTTTTTTCGCTACATTTGTTTCATTTGTCTTTAGGGGGATTGACAGATTCTGCTATTGTGGGAAATAATGTAACGTACTTAAAATCTTTAAGTACTTTCCTCAAACCAGTTGCTGAGAGCAAATCTTCACAATGGAAGCGTTGCTGGCGTGCATCCGTGGACGGCTGGGCTTCCACTACATTTCACAGTCAATGTGACAGTAAAGGACCAACTGTGACAATCATAAGAGTCGCGGGGAAATATATATTTGGAGGATACACCAGTGTCTCATGGGGTAAGTAATTTTAATTTATTAAGAATTTATAAAAGTGGTTAACTAAATATTGACTAGTCGGGTATTTAAACTAGTCTTTACCTGGATTAATTAAATAATTAATTAATTAACTATAAGGGCGGCGTTAACTGAAAGATATGACAGAGATATCTTAACCGAGTTGACCAGATCGGGACTAATAACCAGTTAAGAGAACCCTTCACTCTCCAAGCTAAGATAATGTTATGTGGCGGCCATCCATATGCACTCTTAACACTAAACGTACTTTCTAGTTATCCGTTATATTGTGCTTTTTTGAAGACCGATGAAATAATTGTCTCGTATCAAATAAAAGCTATTTGGTATACTTTTCATGTCGTGGGGTTTGTTTTAAGCATTTACAATGTAGAATGAAATTTTGTCCCAGGCCATACACTTTGTACCATTGGTGACGCTTTCAACCTTTTCGACACGTCATTTTTTTTTAAGCATCTCATGCAGCAGAAACGTTCTTGAAAAGGGCTTGAAACGAAAAGAAAGAGAACGCATCCCCTGCCGCCTGCTCCAAAAAAAGTAGGAATAGTTCTAAAGGTTTTACAGGAAAAAAACACAATTTTGTCTTTAAATATAATTATTTTGACAGCGTTACTGGGCACTCTACAAATCGTAGTTACAAAAATAAAACAAATAAATCAACCATAAAGGGAACAAATAAATCAATATACACGTGAGTAGGCAGTCCAAACGGAAAGGGCACGAACAGCACACGAGGACCCATACGAGGCGCCCTTTCGTTGACAATTAAAATAAGTAAAACCGGTCAAAAAGTCAGAATAGGTGAGAATTACTCCCTATAACAAGAGCAGTAGCTGGATAACGACCATTGGACCACTGGATTGTACCCAGTGTAAAGGAAACTTAGTATATACATGCTATAGTTTTTTTAGAATGTTTAGAGTCATTTTGACGAAATGGCGCTCAAGAGGCTTCATCTCCAATTCATTATATTTTCATTTTCACTTTATTTTAAAACGTATGTGATTAGCTAATAGATATCGCCTCGAACGCCTTCATTTGATTGAGGTATTGGCAACGAATATAGTCAGTGCTTGCACTTGTTGTCAGGCTCACCAACCGATTTCACTACAAGCTGCAGCGATTCCACTGTGTATTCTAACATGGATCGTTCTCCATTTGAGTTTTGCTACCCGATAGAGAAATGCAAGTTAAGGTGAAGTCGACTCCACCACTCCACTCAGATGCTTTCCACTTGAAAAACTATAACTGCATAAAAATCAAGCTCTGCATAGTTCAAAGTATGACGTGAGATCTTAAAAGACGAAACATTTTTACTTTCAACACCTATCAATTAGCTGGGGAATATTCGAATTAATTCAAAACGGTGATTAAGTACCGTTATCGCCGAATTAAAGAAGTGTTCTAAAAGGTGTGTACGTAGTTGCTTAATTCTTATTGTTAGTACGGTGTATCAGGGCAATGTCACATGTTATCCATTGACTTGTTTGACCAACAGATTCAAGTTGTAACTATCGGTACGATTCTCAAGCTTTTTTGTTTTCACTGGTTAACAAGCCAAGATGGGGAGCTGTCAAACTGCTTCAGAGAGGAAGTAATAGTAATTCCATATACAGTTGCTCATCTTATGGACCAACATTCGGATCAATTGACGTTAAAGTTTCTACCGACGCGTCATCCAATAGAAATTCTTACACGGGCCTTGGCGACACTTATAGTACACCGAGCGGGCACAGTCGAGGAAGCGAATTCACTCGAACATTCATGAATGGAGCATCCAAAAATGACGATAATTTTACACCTGACGAGGTAGAAACATATTACGAAACAACCTAAAAGTTGTGTGTTGGGCACCAAGTTTTCTTTGTAAGAAAACTGTTTTGTTTATCAACAGTACAGCCTCTTAATGTAAATGTTGTAGTTGCTAAATATGTAATAATTGAAATTGTTTTAAAATAGAAAACGTCCGTTGTAATTTCAACTACCAGATAAAAGACAGTAAGCTAAGATAAACAACTTAAGTTGTCTGTACTTAAATAATGCTAACACAAAATACTTAAAAGAAGCTGAAATTAGGTCATACGGCAGATTTGTTTTACCAATAATTAACAATTTTTGTTAATTCAGTGTAATTAATTACGAAAAGGTGCCTCTTCGCCTAAATGCATCTAAACGTTGAGGATATACTTGAGATATCGCGACAAGGTACAGGTTCGTTTTACAGTAAATATGAAAAGAACATTTAGGAACCCAAGCAGCTGGTGCCGCTTAATAGAGGATGTCCGCATAATATGGAGTCCGTTTAAGAGCGCCTGTCCGTAAAAATCAGACAAATTTGAATTTTTTTGGCAAGTAATAAAAATTCGATTTCTTTCATATTTTAAAGTTAGATAGATTAAGGTATAACAAAAATCACTTGATACTTTTTTCGGCCAAATATCTTTTTATTTAAAAGAAAAATTCAAAAAACGAAAGTCCGTTAAAATCGCCATTTGAGGTGGAAAATTATTGCACAACTTTGACAGTCTCGCTTGCAAAAACAAGTAACGCTACGGCATTTAAAACATGAAAATCATATTTTGCAATCATTAAATATCTAGTAGAGAGATTTAGGGAATTATTTTGTTGTTCTTTGCTTGCAAAATAATTTTATTTCGAAGACATATATTTTACTTCTTTAAAAGTACCTCGTAAACAAAACAATTTTTCACCATGTGCTAAACCTTCAAACGGATCAAGTTTCTGTTGTTTAATTTTTATAAAGATGATCTTAGGAGTGCCGTAAAAATTTCTTTGGGCAAATGATTCAGAGCGACGCTAGAGCATTTCAAACTTCGTTAAAATTAGAGTTATTTGACCTTACGAGGTCAACTATCAATTTGCGGGTCACACAAACATTTCACTTTCCACCACGTCTTAACACAAATAAGGTTAAAGTAGCCACATGGAAAAAATGTTTTGAAATTTTCTTACCTTATTTGTTGTAGAAGACTTATCCAGAGATCATTTTCTTGCATTTTTTCACCGTTCATCGTATGTCCTTTAGTCTTGTTTACAACGGCGATAAACGTCGGACGACAACAACGTAATATTAAACGGTCGGGTCAGCCAATCTTTGTTAAACTTTCGACACTTTTCAGTATCACGGCATCTATTCAAGGGGCTAATTACTTTTTGGAGCGTTCCTCGGTTTTGTAGTGCGCTAAAAGATTTGAAATGTCACTTTGAAGTACAAACAAAACCTGTCGGACGTTTGCTTTCAGTCTTTTTTCAGTTATGTCACGCAATGCAGTTTTGTTTGCATTTAAGGGGGTAGGGGTGCGGATTAGGTAATTAAATTTAAACACTTTTGCAAGTAAACAAAATAACTGTTTGGAAATATATTTCAGCACCATTTAATTTTCTTCGTTAGTAATATGTTCTAAAATATATTAATTGGTAACAATAGCCTTTTGCGAGCAACGATTTTCTCCTCTCCCCAGCCTTGCTTTCCATATTCAATATTCATATTGGATGCTTTTTTCTCGTTTCCTCAATTTACCTTCTTACCATACGAGTCGAGATGCCGTCTACTTGATGGAGCTGCCCCTGAAAGATGGGTGTACGAGGGATTCTTGTGGATAGCATCATTCATGTGATCTCTTTTTCACTATAAATTTCCAGTTGCGGATCCAGCTTGCTCATAAGGAGAGGGGGTGGGAGGGGGAGTGAAAATGGTTCTGATAAAAGTTCGGTCCCTCGAGACTTTTCCTTCGCCGAAAAAGGGATGGAAAGGGGCCGCTTCCCTAGATCCGCCACTGAACTTAATTCGACAACTTTAGTTTACAACTACTTCCTTTACATTTCAAGTAAACAACGCTGCTCGACATAAAATAAGTTCGATCACATCTTCAGGTCCGGTAAATTTCAAGACAGATTTGTGATTAGAGATGTCCTTTGTGCACGAAATGTCATAACCACAAACTCCACCAACAAAGGACATAAACGAACAAGTGCCTTCCATTTTTGTGTAATACCTGGAACTGAACTCGAATCTTTGACGTACAAAAACATGCACTTTAGCGCCGCCATCAAGTAAACAAAGACACTAGGTAATTAGCATAACCAGGTAGTGTTTACTTTTTTGTCAACCGCATTATTTAAACAGCATTAATTTTTCTTCTCGACAATTGGACTTGACTTAGTAAGTTCTTAGTAAATTCTTCAATTTTCAGATATTCTCTCGTTATCAACTTTAAAATATGAGCGGGTTTCTAATTATTTTGCTACTGCCAAAAAAAAAAATAGGTTTACTTAGTTTGTAACACCGACAATGGATTAGCCAAACATTAGTCCCATTGAGTCAAATTTTAAATTAAAGAAAATGCAACAAATGGTTCTGAATTAAGGCATGACATGAATTTGAAGTAAGGAAGGGAGAAGCCCCCCTCCCCCAAATCTATGGTACATACATGTATCATCGACGGAAAAGAGCGACAGAGGTAAATGGTCCCACGAACCACACGTAACCCAAACTCACAGTAGGATTATTGACAAGTAGAAAACATCCAAATAAGTGCTCTTTTGAGGAGAGACAAAGAAAACATCAGTTGCAGTCAGTGTAACGGTTTGACAAACGTTTACATCATTAGTTGCATTGTACAAATTGATATCTTTTGGGGAATGCATGTGGCGAAATTTAGATTGATTTTCCCTTTTTCGCATAATGTTTCATGAAGACAGTATCCTTCTGATAAAAAAAGAAAAAAAGAAAAACAATACGAAAGAAGGACAGAAATAGCTAAATACCACAGTGATCTTACAGGTGTAATTAGGTAAAAACTAGTGTAGTGACCATTTGCATTTCACACCTCGTTTTTACTTACTGTGCAACGGCGAATAAATAATCTTTCCGGAGTAGAACAATAGAGAATGAATAAATGTGCTAACGTAACTGAAAAATCTTTGTATTTATTTTTCTCCGCTGCAAGAGTTTTAGACCGTAGATTCGGTGTTTTCAAGCCCTTTAGCCCTACCCCTACCCCGCTAAAATGCTGACCAATAGCTGCATTGCGTGACGACACAAATAACTGCTGTCACGATCACGGCTTAAACGGCCCGACATGTTTGTTCATTCAGTACTTCTCAAGCAGTGATTAAGTTTATCTATCCGTTAACTTCAACCGAAGAACATTCTACAAATGCTATAGCCTTTAAATAAGATGCCATAA